>SJYV01003112.1:327248-418244 GCA_006410875.1 Neotragus pygmaeus | reverse complement strand
CCCCAAATAACGAGCTACATGATCCAGCAAGCGTGTAAAAAGAAAACACCTAGGGGGAAAAAAAGAGACATTCAACAACAGCTGCTCACCTGTGTGCACAACAGACCATGGCAATCATCACAGGGAAAGAGAGAAGCCCCAAACTCTCTCGATTTTGTATTGTCCACATTACTAACTCTGATTAAAGAATTGTCTTTTCTGCGAAGATTCAAGGAATGCAACTTAGTCGGCGGCAGGGCAGTAATTCCCGAATGGACCTGCGCATGCGCAGAGGGTGCTCACTACCAAAAGACACCTTGTGCCTTGCAAACAATATTCCTAGTGGAACAGGCAACAGATTTCAATTCCTTTAAAGTTCCTATTTGTGGTGCTCCACGTTCTCCGATAGTAAAAGATATCCTGCTGTTTCTTTGCTTCAGATCCTACGTGCATATGAATATGAATCTCTCTTTGTGCATTGGAGGTTGCTATGTTCATTTCCTTTCTGCCTCCAAATCGGTTTTTTTTTACTCAGTTCCCAGGGATCTGGTTTAGGCTGTCTGTGATTGGCATATTTCGTTGACAGTCACGGTAATCTTAGAACTGGGCGTCTGGAGGCGAGGTGGTTCTGTGTGTGTGTGTGTGTGTGTGTGTGTGTGTGTGTGTGTGTGTGTGTGTGTGTGTGTGTGAGTGATGGGGTGAGGGGAGTAAGGGGGACGAAGTAAGTGGAGAGGGAGAGCCAGAGAAAGAAACTCAGGCTTATTTGTTCAGGTTCTCGTGAAAGGCTTCTTAGGATGTCTGGCTTAGTGTCCTCTTTCTCTTTTCCAGGAGGAGGAAGAGGAGCTGGTCGACTTTTGCAGTTGCTCTCCCCACTTGCCTTCGCTCCCGCTTCCGTGTCTCAGCAGGCAAGAGAGGTGAGAGAAGCCGGCCATGAGGCAGCACCCCGGAGAGGGAATTCTTTTTCCAGAGTCATTGGTCGCATTTTCTTCTAGGTTCTAGTAAAGAAAATATCTTTTTTATTGCCAAGTGTTAAGCTTGTGTCAGTAACCCAAAATAGGACCCTGAAACACCGAGAGGGTCTAACCTCTGTTTACTAGTAGTTCGGGTTCTGTAGGAACAAAAGCTATTTGAATTAAATTCAGTTCAGTCAATACAATTCAATAAAAGTCATTGAGCATATGTTAGGCAGGAATCCCTTCGCTAGGCATTTGTTCATATATTAAATCTTTTACTATGATCTAGGAATTCTGGGACTCAAAGACAACTTTAAAAGGATTTCTGACTTTGGGAAATTCACAGGGTGTTGGGGAAGATGGACGTAAATATATGTAAATTCAATATATCTCCAAATAGTTTACACAGTGGCAAGAGGGTTGTTAATTCTACCAAAGTGAGGTAGATAGGGTTTCTGGAGAAAGAAGTTTTTTGCCAGAGCAAAGAGGGAGGGTAATTCCAGAAGCAGGGAAGAGAATATGCCAAAGAGACTTGAAAGAGACTTTGACAGACTATGAGACCTGAAAGCCTGTGGTCTGCCTAAGTATCTGAACCCTGAAATGACTGAGCAGAATATAAAAGGCTGGAAGGAGGGAGGGAGGGAGGAACTGAGGGTGGTGAGGATGCAAAGGGAAACCAAGGCTAGACTACAGGGAGAGTTACATTCTCCACTATGCACTTTTAAGCTTCTGGAAATCACTGAGAGTTTTAAGTAGCAATGGTCAGGGTCAGATTTAGGTTTTAAAATGTTCTGATAGAATAAACATGTTAAGAGTGATTAACCTTCATCAGCTGTGGACTATTTGCTGGTTATCATGCACATTACATAGATGATCTCATTTAAACCTGGTAGCAATCCAAATGTTATTACTATTACTATTATTATAATTTTATAGATGATACTAAGAACAAATCAAGGTAATGTAACTAGTTTAATACCAAACTGCTAATAAATGATGAAATCAGAATTTAACTCAGAATCTATGGACCTACCTGCTGTATTCTATGAAGCATAGATCCCAAGAGAAAGAACCAGAGATACTGAAAACAAGAAAGAAGAATTATTACGGTAACACCAAGCAAAAAGAAATGAAATCAGATAGTGTTTAGCATAGAAAGGAGGTGATAGACCAGTACACGTTTTCAGAAATATAATAGAATCATCAAGTAGTTGTGAAGGTCAAGATCTGCAGACTTTTGAAAGTGGCCTAAACAATTATACATACATTTACACATGTATAGATCTTGACGTTCTATGTATACATTAATTTCATTTTTTTTCTTTGAGGCTCATGACAACTTTAAACACTATGGCCTTTTCTTCTGGGGCCAGCATTAACACAATCAATTTTCTTAATTGACTTAAAAGTATGTCTTCTACCTTTTTTTAATCCATGTGTATCTGCTTTTAATGGGTAAAGGAGAAGATTTGTTTATGCTATAGGTCTTTGTTGAAGCATAGAACCTCTCTGTGCTGTACAACTCTTTGCAAAAGCTGCACTGGAGAAAATAAAATATATGGAGAGTTTATTTCATTCATCTATTCCTCAAATATTTATTGAACATTTATAAGTGTCAGACTCTATACTGGTTTTACAACAGCAGAAAAGAAAGCATACAGAGTCTCCTTCCACATGGAATTTGTTAACTGACCTATCTATTGGAAGTTGCAAATTGTTATCCTTGATAGTAAAATTCAATTTGTAAAAGATGCTATTGCTTAGGTGTTTGCTATATTTTTAAAATTTATATAGCTTTTACTGGGATATATGTTTTCCAGCTGGTTATAAATCTCAATCATTTTTGAATAATAACTAGAATTTTATTTAGCGGTATTTGCCAAAAAGTCAAAAATAATGGATAAGTGCCTATAATATAATCATTCAGCATTTACAAAATGATTACTAAACATCTTTTCCTTGATGTATGCTTCAAAAGCTGANTATAAATCTCAATCATTTTTGAATAATAACTAGAATTTTATTTAGCGGTATTTGCCAAAAAGTCAAAAATAATGGATAAGTGCCTATAATATAATCATTCAGCATTTACAAAATGATTACTAAACATCTTTTCCTTGATGTATGCTTCAAAAGCTGAACAATTAAACGAAAATGTTGATAGAGCTGAATATATCATTTTAGAGTTATTTTTAAAACATATACTTGTAAAGTAATTAATCATAATACTTATGAGGTACTTCAGTTGAAGTGTAGGACTACTTAATTATATAGAGGTCTGCATTGCCATCTAATTATAGTAGAAGTGTGATATTGCAATGAGACAATAATTTTTTTAAAAGAATAAAAAAGGAAGAAATTAAGCTATCCTTATATCCATATGTTACATTTATCTAGAGAGAAAAATCCAATGAGATCTCCAAACAAGAATACAGTGAGTTAAACAAGACTTCTAACTTCAAAATCAAATAACGTTAAGTACATATTAGTAGTATTCCTGTACGTAACTCCTACCAAAAAGACACATAAAATGGGAAACTTTCTATTACAATAATAGGAAAAATTCTAGTGTATCTAGGAATAACAGAAAAAAGTATAAGAGCTTTATAGAGAATCTATATAATATTTTTGAAAGACATGAGATCTAGCTAAATGAAAACCATGTGGGTGGGGAGAGTCAATATTATAAAGATATTAATTCTATCCAATATAAGAAATATAATCAATTTGAATTGAAACTCCTACATTTATTGTGAAAATTAAGACATCAGTTCTAAAGTATAAATGCAAGAGTAAAGAGTGAAAAGTGCGAGAGTAAAGAGTGAAAAAAAGACAAAATTTGGAAGAAAGAAAGAGGTATATGGGAGCACTTGACTTTGAGATATCAAGATTTTTGAGACATTGAAATTAAAACAGTTTCTGTTTAGTTTGAAATTCATTTAGATATAGTAAAACAGAAGATAGCACAGCAAAATAAATCGCATAAAATATTCTTCTATTTTAGGGAAGATAGGAAAGAATGAGATATTCAATAAATGCTATGGGGACAATTTATTATTCATAAAGGGGGAAAAAAGTAAACCTTTACATTATTGCATGCACAAAAATGTGTTACAGGTGGATACATAACTGAAATATAAAACCAAAACTTTAGAAAAATCTTATAAGAAATATATTTATGATTTGGTTTCAGGGAAAGACTTAAAAGGGACTTCCCAGGTGGCTCGGTGGTAAAAGAATCTGCCTACCAGTGCAAGAGACTTGGGAGACATGGATTTGATCCCTAGGTTGGGAAGATCTCCTGGAGGAGGAAATGGCAACCCACTCCAGTATTCTTGCCTGGAAAATTCCATGGATAGCAGAACCCAGAAGGCTATAGTCCGTGGGTCACGAAGAGTGCTAACGACTGAGCACTTGAGCACAAAGATTTAAAGATAAATGAAAGTATAATATAAATTATAAAAGGAAAGACTAGCAGTGATAACTACAGAAAATGTAACCTTTAAATTAAAAGATCCTTTAATATAGTGAAAAGTCAACCAAAAGGTATTTTCAGCAAATTTAACTGCCAAAATATTAGTATGAAGAAATTATCAAAAAAAAAAAAAGAAAAATTTTCTAGAAGTCAATAAAAGAGAAAGAAAGAATAAAAAAGACACAGAGCCTCTCTAAATGAGGGATTGCTAATAAAGCAATAATGTGGTGGTGGTGGTTTAGTCTCTAAGTGTTGTCTGACTCTTTGTGACCCCCATAGACTGTAGACCACCGGGCTCCTCTGTCCATGTGATTCTCCAGGCAAGAATATTGGAGTGGGTTGCTATCTCCTTCTCCAGGAGATCTTCCTGATCCAGGGATTGCACCAGGGTCTCCTGTATTGCAAGTGAATTCTTTACCAACTGAGCCCCCAAGGAAGCCCTAAAACAATGATATACCATTCTAAATATATCAGATATGAAAAATACAAGAATGTCAAGTATTGGTTAGAGATGCTCATATAAGTACTTTCAGGAGGGATATAAATGGATCTGAATACTTTATAAAGAAATTTGTGCATGTCTGATAAAGTCAAAGATGCACAAACCATTTGGCTCAGAATTTCCAGCACTAGGAACACACCCTAAAGATATATTCATGCAATCTAAGAATGTTGATTGCAGTGTGGCTTTTAATAGTACGAAACTGGCAGCAACCTAAATATTTATCTATTCAGAATAAATATATAGTTATATAATACAATGAAACACTCAATATATGAAAAAATCTACATGCTATTACTGGAGAAGGAAATGGCAGTCCACTCCAGTACTCTTGCCTGGAGAATCCCATGGAAGGAGGAGCCTGGTAGGCTACAGTCCATGGGGTCGCAAAGAGTTGGACACGACTGAGCGACTTCAATTCACTTCACTTCACTTCATATGGTATTACATAGATAAATCCCAGCATAAAACATTAAGCAAAAACAAGACAAAATAAAAGAGCTAGATATGGAATGAAACAAATTGACAGCATTAAGTAAAGTTAAAAACATTAAGTGAAAAAATCAGAATATATATTACTTTATGGCACCCCACTCCAGTACTCTTGCCTGGAAAATCCCATGGATGGAGGAGCCTGGTGGGCTGCAGTCCATGGGGTCACTAAGAGCCAGACACGACTTCACTTTCACTTTCACGCATTGGAGAAGGAAATGGCAACCCACTTCAATGTTCTTGCCTGGAGAATCCCAGGGACGGGGAAGCCTGGCGGGCTGCCGTCTCTGGGGTCGCACAGAATCGGACATGACTGAAGCGACTTAGCAGTAGCAGCAGCATGCATATAATACAGATTTTTGAATAATAGATACTGTAAAGATAAATAACAAAATAGGAAGGGTACTAAGTTTTAGGATATAAAACATGCTTCAACTCTATCTATAATACTTAATCCAAGAAAAAAATCTCAAGCAAATTAATCAAAACATGAGATATATATAGAGAGATGATTCTGCTCTCTCTATATTTCAAGGTATTTAAAATATTCTATAAAAATTCATTAAGACTAATAAGTAATGAATTGGGAAGATATATCTACAATATATATTATTAAAATATTGAAACACATCGATAAGGGAAAGAAATAAACCTAATAAGTAAATGAGCAAACGATTTTAACAGAACTCTCACAAAAGAAAGTTTCAAAAATAATATTAAAAAACATCAACCTTGGTAATAACTAAATTAATACAATTTTTAAAAATATATGAAGTACTATTTTTATTCACTAGTTTGCTATTTTAAAAAAGGTTTAGCCTCAATTATCATGAATGTTTTAGAGAAATATAATTTCATATACTTTGGGGGCAGAACTACCACAATCCTATCTTAAAGGACAGTTTGTAATATTGCCATACAATATGAAATTTTCTGAATCTACCTGTGGAATTTGCATTCCATTTAATTAATCAGTGTTTCTGATTTAACCTAATGTGTGTACATATATATATAATATGTATATATCATATGATACCCTGGGGAAGGTAATGGCTACCCACTCCTGTATTCTTGCCTAGAGAATCCCATGAACAAAAGAGTCTGGCAGGCTATAGTCCATGGGGTTGCCAAGAGTCAGACATGACTAAGTGACTAAGCACAAACACACACATACATTATATATGTTATATTAATTTATTGTGCATATATCGGGAGAAGGAAATGGCAACCCACTCCAGTGTTCTTGCCTGGAGAATCCCAGGGATGGGGGAGCCTGGTGGGCTTCCGTCTGTGGGGTCGCATAGAGTCGGACACGACTGAAGTGACTTAGCAGCAGCAGCAGCATGCGTATATCACATTCAATTTCAGTATTTGATAATTATTTAATATATGTCTACATTGTGAAATGCTTACCACAATCAAGTTAATATAGCCATCATCTCACATAGTTACCTTTTTGTGTGTAGGTATAATGAAAACCCTTAAAATATAATCTCTTAGATTTCAATGATTATTGAATGATTATCATCGATAATGATTATTATCTATAATGATTATTATTATATATGCAGTGATTATTATCTATAATGCAGCCATGAAATTAAAAGACACTTCCTCCTTGGGAAAAAAGCTATGACAAACCTAGACAGCAAAATAAAAAGCAGAGACATCACTTTGCTGACAAAAATCCTTATGGTCAAAAAGGTCAAACCTATGATTTTTTCAGTAGTTATGTATGGTTGTGAGAGTTGAACTATAAAGAAGACTGAGCACCAAAAAATTGATACTTTCAAACTGTGGTGCTGGAAAAGACTCTTGAGAGTCCCTTGGACAGCAAGAAGATCAAACCAGTCAATCGTAAAGAAAATCAACCCTCAATATTCATTGGCACTGATGCTGAGGGGGAAGCTCCAACACACTGGCCACCTGATGCAAAGAGCCAACTCACTGGAAAAGACTCTGATGCTAGGAGGGCGGGAGGAGAAGTGGGTAACATGGGATGAGATGGTTGGATGGCATCACTGACTCAATGGATATGAGTTGAGCAAACTCCAGATTACAGTGAAGGACAAGAGCAACTTGGCGTGCTGCAGTCTATGGGTTCGCTAAAAGGTGGACACAACTAAGCGACTAAAGAGTAACAACAGCAAATCACCATGGCGTACATTGTATTCCCAGATTTTTCTCATCTTACAACTGGTGAAAGGGTCCAAATTTTCATTTATGATATATTTTTATCACAATCATTATTAGTAAGGTTTGCTAAGGTAGACACACTGTCTTTGAAATATATATCCTTTTTATGCTTTCACACTTTATTTTGTAGATTAAGTAACATTAATTTATTAAGATTATAAAATGTTTTACTTTGTTATTATGTTGAAGGCTTTGAATGTGTGGACCACCGCAAACTAGAAAATTCTTAAAGAGATGGGAATACCAGACCAACCACCTTACCTGTCTCCTGAGAAACCTGTAGGTAAGTCAAAAAGCAACACTTAGAACCAGACATGAAACAATGGACTGGTTCAAATTTGGGAAAGGAGTACGACAAGGCTGTATATATTGTCACCCTGTTTATTTAATTTATATGCAGAGTACATCATGCTCCGGAGATATTTGAGTGGCATCACCAACTCAATGGACATGAGATTGTGCAAACCCTGGGAGGCAGTTAAGGACAACAAAGGGGTCCTGCAGGGGACTGCAACAAAGAATGTTGCAATTCATGGGACTGCAAAGAATTGGACACGACTTGGTGACTGAAAAACAATAAGGTAGTCACACTGTTAATGAAATGCATATCCTTTTTTATGCATTCACACTTTATTTTGTGACTCTTCGTGATCCCATGGACTATACAGCCCATGGAATTCTCCAGGCAAGAATGCTGGAATGGGTAGCCTTTCCCTTCTACAGGGGATCTTCCTAACCCAGGGATGGAACCCAGGTCTCCTGCATTGCAGGTGGATTCTTTACCAGCTGAGCCACAAGGGAAGCCCAAGAATACTGGGGTGGGTAGCCTAACCCTTCTCTAGAGGATCTTCCTGACCCAGGAATCAAACTGCGGTCTCCTGCATTGCAGGCAGATTCTTTACCAACTGAGCTTTCGGAGAAGCCCAATATATTAAGATTATAAAATGTGTTTTACTCTGTTATTATTCTGAAGCCTTTGAGTGTATGGATCACAGCAAACTGTAGAAAATTCTTAAAGAGATGGGAATACCAGACCAACCACCTTACCTGTCTCCTAAGAAACCTGCAGGTATGTCAAAAAGCAACACTTAGAACCAGACATGCAACAACAGACAGGTTCAAGTTTGGGAAAGCAGTACGACAGGGCTGTATATTGTCACCTTGCTTATTTTACTTATATGCTGAGTACATCATGCTCCAAAGGATGATTAAATAGCATCACTGACTCAGTGGACATAAGTTTGAGCAAACCCTGGGAAGCAGTCAAGGACAAGGAAGCTTGGGATGTTGCAGTCCTCAGGACTGCAGAGAGTTGGACACGATTTAGTGACTGAACAACAATAATAAGGTAGTTACACTACTAATGAAATATATATCCCTTGTTATGCATTCACACTTTATTTTGTAGATTAACATATTAATTTATTAAGATTATAAAACCTGTGTAACAGGTTATTACAATAAACTTGTTAACTAACAAGTATCATTTTTATCTGTGCTAATGCAGATAGTCTCAATTCATTTTTGCATATGAATTTATTCTGTAAAAGTTTATTATTGTCTTATAAAAATGTCTTGTGTTTCAGGCTATATTAGTAGCCAGTTATTTAACAGATTTCTAATTGCTAATATGAAAAATGTCTTTTTTTCTACTTTGTATTTTTCACTCTTCTTACTCATATATTATAATGTGGACTTCTGAAAATAAATCTTATATCATGTGATACAGTCGGGTATATTTTTATCTCTTTTTCTTTTTAATCATGTCCTAACAATTTTATAAATTATGCCATTTTAAATAAATTAATATTTTACCCTTTTATTACGCTTATACTTTAAAAAAATTTCTTCTCAGATTGCCAATATTTCTACTATTTCCGGTATTGAGAGTGGAATACTCTAAAGGTATTCCTTTCTTGTTTTAAAAGGAATTCTACTCAAATATATGACTTCTTTTTTAAAAAAAATCTTATTATTAGAGCTATTCCAAGTTACTGATTTTGTTTAAAACACTAATTTTATGTGTTTAATAAGACTAGTTAAACAGTTTTATAGAGTTATTACTTACCAATCCTATTTTAAACACTGGACATTTTCCATGATTTTAGGTATTCTTCTGAGGTAGTAATACTATGATTAGTTCTATTTTACAGATAAAGTAACTGTAAAGAGAAAGTTCATTAATATATCCAAGGTCAAACAGTATATCCAAGGTCAAACGATGAAACGATAGAGATGGAATTCAAATTTCGGTAGTCTGATGACAACCTATACTACTGTTTGCATCTTTAGTCCCTCAGTTGTGTCTAATTCGGCAACTCCATGCTCTGTAGCCCACCAGGCTCCTCTGTCCATGGAATTTTCTAGGCAAGAATACTGCAATGGGTTGCCATTTCTTTCTCCAGGGGACCTTTTGAACCCAGGGATTGAACCCACATCTCTTGTGTCTCTTATATTGGCAGTCAAATTCTTTACCACTGTGTCACCTGGGAAGCCCTCCATACTGCTTTTTACCAGTACACTATTAATTATGAAAAAATGTTGCCACTGTAAACTTTTTTTAACCTCTGTTGATATAATTACATGATTTTTTTTTTTTTGGCAAATTCTGCTATGTAATTAAATGCACTTTGGGTTTATTCTATGTTATGAGTGATTTACATTTTTAGAACAAGCCAGAATTAGAGACATTTTTTTTTTCTTTAAGCGCCACAGACCTGTGCTCCCCAAGTGGTATATTGTAAAGTGTCAGCTGGAAGTGCTTGGCATGTTGTGACCTCTGACTAACTAATGTGGGTCTGTGGGTAGAAGAAGATCAAAGAGAATTACTATTAAGTTGTTACCAGGGAAATATTACCTTATAGTAAGCTATCATTTAAAAATGTTGCCATTCATAACTTTGCTATATATAGAGATTTTGCAGGTTTTTTTTTTTTTAGTAGGAACTATTTATACTCTTCATCTTACTTATTTCATAGGTTAAATGTATCTGGAATTAACTGAAGGACAAAAGGGTTATAAATAGAGAGGTTATTATCCAGGTGAACAATTTTCTACCTAAATATATACTGCTAAGTTTCATTCATTTACTCAAAAAATATTTTCAGAATTATAAAACAATACAAGATAAAAAAAACTAGCAAGGTAAATACATATGAATTACTAGTATATAATATCAAAAATGCTATAAATGAGAAAAGATCATTTCATACTACCCTGTAGTGTTAGGGAAGACACTTCAAAAAAGCTGAAACTTTCTGCTAGACCTTGAATTCACAGAGTTAAACACTTGGGAGAAGTTAGGGCAGGTGGAAAACAAAAGCAAAGGCTTCAAGTTACACAACTTATGGCAGTAAAGGAACCGATAGTATTTCAGGGATAATTTGAACACTGAGTGGAGGGAGTGGAGTGACAAAAGGAATAATGAAGCAAGGAAGAAGAGACCAGAAAAAAAAGGAGATATGGTTAGAAAATAAAGCTATTTTTCTGCCCCATATTAAATACAGTCGCCATTACTAAATGGAGATCAAAACATAACTAACCTATCATTTTTATTTTGTTACTATCAAGATTCTTCCAATTATTTTAAGAGGAATTTGAAGGAAAATTGGGAAAATCTAGACATTTGGGCTAATCATCAAATGATATAGTGACAGTGTCATTTGTGAATTAAAGGATCATTTTCTGAGTGAAAAAAGAAATTTATAACACCCCTCCCTCCCTGTTGGGCTTCCCTGGTGGCTTAGCTGGTAAAGAATCTGCCTGCAATGTGGGAGACCTGGGTTTGATCCCTGGGTTGGGAAGATCCCCTGGAGGAGGGAACGGCTAGCCACTCCAGTATGCTGGCCTGGAGAATTCCATGGACTAGATAGTCCATAGGATCAGAAAGACTCCGACACGACTGAGTGACTTTCACTTTCACGTTCACTCCTTCCCTCTCGGAGATAAAGTCTAAATCATTCAACATTTTAAGCAACAAAATGATTTCTTCAGTCAAAAAGTCTCTTCAACTCTATGCTAAAACTGAATGAATGTAGGATGGGTATTTGGAGGTTGCAGGGCTCCGTCACTTCCTGTAATCAGAAACGTGCTAACCATATACATGAAACAGTTCTAATGTTGGTTTCAGAAATGAAAGACTGTTTAATATGGACCCTCACATATAACAGTGGACAGATAATCAAAGGGCCGCCCATCCTTAAAGAAATCAACATCATGAAGGAAAAGGAATAAGTTCCATAAGCAGAAAACTAAATCCTAGTAGACAGTAAGACTATAATATAATAGCTTGAGAAGTTTTAAGTTTAGACAGAATACTCCATAAAACGAATAAACTGTTAGGTGAAAACAAATATCTACAATAACAAGGATAACAAAAACAACAAAAACTGAGGTTCTAAATTTTAAAAGAAAATTTGATAGATGAATGACACAACTGAAGATTTCGTTAGTGAACTAGATAATATAATCAGGTAATTATCAAGACTGCCTTGCAAAATGACAAAAGAATCATTGAAAAGATAGTCAGAAGTTACATAAGAAATGAATAGAGAAAAAGGAGAGCAACAAATAGTTAAATAACAATGTCCTAGAAGTGACAAAAATTACTTGTTTTAAGATTGAACAAGCTTATTAAATGTTAAACAGTATTAATTCGTCATATTCTGGTGAATTTTCATAACATCTTGGGTAAATTTAAAACTGTCTTAAGAAAAACAATATTATTTCCATAGAAAAGAGAATAACTTGTCATTCTTATCAGCAAATTTAGTACCAGATATTCTTAATTAATAAGATAAAAATGAAGTTTATTAACCTGTATATCTGAAATTATTATCAAAAAATTTAGTACCAGAAGTCAATGAAGCAATGTTTTTATAATTTTGAACAAAAATGATTTTTGAGTGCTAATTCTGTACTCTCACAAACTAGCATTCAGCTGTGTTGAGAATATAAACTTGTTTTTAGACGTAAAAAGACTGCTAAGTTTGCCCCCTACAAATCCTTTAGGCAAAAATTACCTAAGGATTACTACAGCAAAACAAAAACATCAATGTAATATGAGGCAATTAAGACATAAAATTAAGCTATATGCAAATAAATGAATAAAACAAATTATTTATTTTTTAAGTTAAATGCAGTGAAATTGAAAGCAATTGTTATGAAATTATTATGAAGCTATAGGCAAAAAGTACAGAGATTAAACACTTATGAATTAGAGAAGGTGCTGTGACTGGTTGTGATGAAATAGGAAGGAGTAGATATTTTGAATAAGGTTCATTTAAAAAATTATTAATTAAAATCAACTTACAATGTATTTAATGCTTACTATGTGTGTGGCACTGTGGTAAGTCTTTTATTAAGTCATTTATACCTGACATCTTTAAACTCTGGTAAAACTGTCTTCATTTTTCAGATTTTTTTGATGGGAAAAGCAACTTGCTGTTGGTCACATAGCTTAGATATGACAGAGCCAGGATTCAAGCTTATAAAGTCAAAATCCAAAACCAGTATCATTCTCTGCTTCTGATGGAGAAAAGGTGGAGCATAGGTAGTGAAACATCCAGAAGTTGGTAGACAGATTATGAAGAATTCCCCTAAAAGGTGAACAGTACCTGAAATAATAGTTGAGTAATAGTGAGGGTAAGACACAGTGAGATAAGCCTGCACGTGTTTGGAGATCTACACACCTGCAGAGGAACTGAAAATACTGCCATACTTGTGAGCTGCAATGAATTCTTTTCATTTCCAACTTCATTAGGGTATCTGCTATTACTAGTGGATTTCAGCATTTCCTGTATGCTCACATGGCCCAGTATTGTGGCTGAGATTTCTGTGTTCATCTCTATGATGCCCATTCTTACAATACAGCTCTCTGAGGAAAAGAAGCTTTTTCTTTAATTCATCAGTGTATATCCCTTATCTAGAATCTTGTCTGCATGAAATATCTATACATACATATTTGCTGATTACATATTTGCTGAATGAATGGATAAATAAATAAATTCAGTAATATTTCTTGACTGTCTAATGTGATCCAAGAGTATTATTCTAAATACAGGGTGTGCTGCTGCTGCTGCTAAGTCGCTTCAGTCATGTCCGACTCTGTGCGACCCCATAGATGGCAGCCCACTAGGCTCCCCCGTCCCTGGGATTCTCCAGACAAGAACACTGGAGTGGGTTGCCATTTCCTTCTCCAATGCATGAAAGTGAAAAGTGAAAGTGAAGTAGCTCAGCCATGTCTGACTTTTAGCAACCCCATGGACTGCAGCCTACCAGGCTCCTCTGTCCATGGGATTTTCCAGGCAAGGGTACTGGAGTGGAGTGTACAACTCTGAATAGATAAAAATACGTCTTAGCTATTTTAGCATTTATATTCTGGTGAGGAAAATGGATCATAAGCAAAAAAAAAAAGCAAATATACAGTATACTGTATATGTTGACAGTTATAGGAGGAAAAACAGTAAACTAGGAAATGAAAATTTGGGAGGGGGAGTGTTTGCTGAGACTTTAGAAATAGTGGTCAAGGAAGATCACATTGAAAAGATGACATTTGGGTAGAGAGCTATAGATAGAGATGGAGCAAGCCAAATGTAAATCTAGAGAGGAGAAACATTTCCAACAGAGAATAGCAAGTGTAAAGATACTGAAGTAAAAAAGTATTGGGTATGTTTAAGGAGGCCAGAGTTGTTAGAGCAGAATGAGAGGCAGAAAAAGCAACAGATGATGAGTTATAGAAGACAGAAAGTCGGTGGAAGAATCTGGTATGGAGAATAACATAGTCTGATTTGCTTTTTAATGAAATCACTCTAGCTCTCTGGAATGTAGACATCTGGTAGGCAAGGGGGGAAAGAGGTGCATCACTAATCCAGGTGGAAAATAAATGGTAGTAGTGGTGGTGATAGGTGGTCATATTCTGGGTACATTTTGAAGCTAGAATTAACAGAACTTTCTGACAGATTAGATATGTTGTGTGAGGGAAAGAGAGGAATTAAGGATGACTCCAAAGTCTTTGAGCTGAGAAGATGGAAGAGTTGCCATTATCCAACACAGGGAAGGTGTGGAAGGAAAATTTGGGAATGGGTGTTTTGTCGTAAGTTGGTTTGGGACAGACTAAATTGGATCATTCAAAAAATTAAGATCATGGCATCTGGTCCCATTACTTCCTAGCACATAGATGGGGAAACAATGCAAACAGCGAGAGAATTTATTTTCTTGGGCTCCAAAATCACTGCAGATGGTGACTGCAGCCATGAAATTAAAAGACGCTTACTCCTTGGTAGAAAAGTTATGCTCAACCTAGACAGCATATTAAAAAGCAGAGACATTACTTTGCCAACCAATGTCCATCTAGTCAAAGCTATGGTTTTTCCAGTAGTCATGTATGGATGTGAATGTTGGAGTAGAAAGAGAGCTGAGTGCCAAAGAATTGATGTTTTAGAAGTGTGGTGCTGGAGAAGACTCTTGAGAGTCCCTTGAACTGCAAGGAGATCCATCCAGTCCATTCCAAAGAAAATCAGTCCTGACTATTCATTGGAAGAACTGATGCTGAAGCTGAAACCCCCAAATTTTGGCCACCTGATATGAACAACTGACTCCTTGGAAAAGACCCTGATGCTGGGAAAAATTGAAGGTGGGAGGAGAAAGGAATGACAGAGGATGAGATGGTTGGATGGTATCACCAACTCAGTGGACATGAGTTTGAGTAAACTCCGGGAGTTGGTGATGGACAAGGAGGCCTGGCATGCTGCAGTCCATGGGGTTGCAAAGAGTTGGACATGACTCAGCGACTGAACTGAACTGAACATTTTTTATTTTTTGCTATTTACATTTATTCTTTCATATTTTACATATTCATATTACTCTTTGTGTCTAGTTGCTTCTTATTTATTTCTTTGTATTTAGCCCTTAGGTATATTCCTACAGTGGTTTTCACAGTACAATTCTCCTAGGATTTTGAGTAAATGCATGAATAATGCAACCATCAGCAAAGCATCACAGTTATGAAAGTATCATTGAAGATGTGTATAATATTGAATAGTTGCCAGAGTCATAAAACTTTTCTCTTACTATTATGTTATATCTAGAGCATGATGCCAAATACTCCTTTTAGATTCGCTGGAGGTTAACACCAGCAGGAAATTTAAGTCTGACCTAACATTCTCTTTTTAAGGTGAGAAATAGTGAGCTATATAGAAGCTATATGACATGCAGAAGACCACACTTCTAGTAAATTGTAGACCTAGAATTTCATTCAAGATGAGTTAACTTCAATCATCACTCTTTCCAGACATCTTCCTCCAGTCAAAAATTGTACTAATTCTGGTATTTCTCAATCTTGCTTTTAAAACTGAACATGCTATTTATTAAGGTTTAAATTTTCTAATAATAACAGGTCAGATATTTTGACACCTAGTTTCAAAACTGATTCTATTCTTACATCAACCAAGAAACATCTTTTGGTTCATCAGATTATCTGCATAATAGAAATTTTGTCACCTAGAAAGAGGTAAATTTCTGAATTTGGCTTTCCTTTTCTTCAGAAAACCATTAAGTAGTTTTGTAATTCATTGAATGTCACTATGTTACCTTAGCAGTCAATTCATGTGGCTTGAATTGATCATGATTTTCCAAAAATTTCTATTAAACCATTATTAAAGAGTTTGAAAAATTTTAACAATGTGGAATAATACTAGAAATAATAGGCTTGGCTTGTCAATCGGTAGTCAGGAATGTGAATTTTTATAGGGTAAAATGTGAAGTGTTTTAAAAGAATCTTTGACTTTTGCAACCCAGAGCATATTTCATTGAAGGCCACATGCTATATCTGCATGCACAACTTTTTAATCTATATAATTTAAATTGTTTTACTTTCATTGTACTTCATCACCCTGTACTTGATATTTAATTACTGCTGAACTGTTCCCATTTTCTGTATAAACAGAAGCAAGACTTTCATGTTGGATTCTATCACTGCAGCACTTCTCTGTCCATCTCATCCTTGAAAAAGTCAAGATGTAATTCTCCCTAATACTCCAGGCTTTTTAGCAGTGCTTAAAACCTCTATTGGAACATTTTCCCCATAGTTCTATAGGTAGCTAGATATAAATTTTCTCTGCTACTCTGTGTCCTTTAGGAAAATTATCTGGGATAGAATATGGCAAAAAAAAATCCTGGTAGATTGCAGGAGATCAAATGAAGAATGGAATGAATAAATAAGCTTCTCTACTTTATCTGAGAGAGTATTTTTCTACTTTTAACCAGAGAGAGTAAAAATGTTGCAAAACTAACCAATGCCTAATAATAGTATGTTGATAAATAGCAGACAGACCTCTACAAAGTCAAGCCACGATTCATGGCAACATTTCCTGACTAATGCTCTGAAACCATTTATTGTCATTTTTACAACTCAGTGTCTTCCTTGAAGTTAGTGTGACTGTGACATGTTCAGTGCAATAGAATGTCAAGAAAACAGTTTGGGGTTACTTTTTGGCCAAGATGGCTAAATAAATTGTGTGCTTTTCATTCTTTGCTCCTTCTCCCACTTCAGTGAAGCTAGAGAAAGCAGAAGTAAAAGATAGAGGAGTCACATGATGGAAGAAGCTCTGATCCCTGTCAGTTCTTGGAGAAAATCTACTCAGAGTTTAAACAAGTAAACAACATTGGACATTACCTGAGGAAGAAATAAACTTTTATCTTATTATGCTGAGTATTGTTTCTTATAGAAACTTGGGTTAATTACCATAACAATGTACAAAAATGAGTAATTTCCAAAACATAATGTTAATAATATAAAAGCAAATTTATATATATAATTTACTATATATAAAATGTTAAAAGCATAATAGTTATTCTGTATACATATATAACAATACACAAATATTCATGGAAAGATGACTGCATTCAAAAAGTGGAAGAACTACTGTGGTGGAGTACTCAGGAAATTTTGATTGTTTCTGTAATATTTTGTTTTTATTTTACAAGTTTTGAATCTATTTTGACAAAATGCTAGAATAGACCTGAGTACAGTAGATGTTTGTTATACTACTTTTTGGTGATTTTTTTCCCCTGTATTTTGAAATATCAAAAAATCAACATGTAATGATTGTGAGGACTTTAGACAGAAGTCTATAAATCATAAACAGTTGGGGAGAAAATTTGCACATATTCATCAAACATTTAAAATTAGGTTTAAGCAAAAAACTTGAAAAAGCGATGTCTTTTCCCTTTACTGAGAAATGTATTTTACTTAGAAATTAAATATAAACCTGTGAGCTGCCTCAGAGTTAGAACAGTTTGAAAATACAAAGTGAAGCAACCATGAGTCAAATTCATAAACCGCAGCACAAGTTATTGGAACACATTCACCACAGAGAAGAGGTATGCGTGCCCCAAACAGATCTCCCTGGGAACAGTCTGGCCCCAGTGTCTGGGACATCTCTGCTCTCCAGTCAAGCTTGACCATCTGGTCTTTTCTAGAGCCTGCTCACACCCATTCCTGCACCTAGTTTTTAGCCCCCGGCAAGCAGCATATAACACAGGTGTCCTTGGCTCAGCCCCACATCTGTCTTGCTGCCAGTTTTCTTAGTATTTGCTGCCCAGACAGTTCACAGCTGGGCTGAATGTCTATCTCAGCCTCCTCAGATCCAGGGCAGAAGCAAAGTTGCAGGCTCGGTGTGTTTTCACAATAAAGTCAGAAAGGAGTACCTTAATCACACCTCTGGGTTTATTCCTGCAGCAGCAATGAATACAATCATGTTGGTTCATGGCCCCCATACAAGGAGGGCAAGGAGAGACTGGAGAAAATGCTGATCACTTCAGATTGGTAGATGACCGTGTGAATAAGCAGGGGAACTTACCTGTAAAACTTGTCTGGCTGCAAAATGAGTAGATTTCCATACAAGATACTGCCCCCCCTTCCTGAGAATCTTAAAGCTTTATATAGAGTTCTTAATGGTGTTCAGTACATATTCCATCCAAAAGGTCTCAACAGCCCCTTACTCTCTCAATGCTATGTCCTTGAAACAGCTCCCAGTGTGGGCATAGTGAGCAGAATGTACATTTCAAGGATAGGGAAGGGGTGAGGAGCCTGGGTCAACTGGTAGTCCTGTCATCTCTATGACCTCCTCCAAAAAGTTGCAAAGTCTTTGGAGTTTGCCTGAGCCTCCTTCCTGCATCCTCTTTTGAAAACTTTTCCCACCAGGTTTCATTTCCTTTCATTTTGTAGGTGTCTCGGCCACCTTTGAACTCGGTATACCGTTGAAACTGCAAACTGTCTAATGCCCTCATTTTCACTTTGACTAAAACTTATTCACACCAATGTGTTAACTCCCTAATGCTTTAACACTTTTAAGATTTTGATCTCTAGCTATAGAAAGACTTTCTCTCCATCAGTGGCAATGAGTTAAAAAAACCTGTCAGTTTCAAAAATCGAATATGTTAGTTATTTATATAGCTAACACTTTGTTAGTGCTCTGTTCCAGGCACTCTTTGAATTGCTTTAACATGTATTAACACATTTAATCCTTGTTAGCAATAAAATAGGCACCATCATTGTCCTTATTTTGCAAATGATGAGTGTGAAGCCAAGAGTAATGAAGCAATGTTCCCGAGGTTAAACTGTTAGGTAATGGGGGAGTCAACATTACAAAATTCCAGATAATAATATTCCAGCTTTGGGGAAGAAGAAACAAGAACTTTGCTAAATAAAAAGTATAATATGGTTCAGTTCAGTTCAGTCGCTCAGTCGTGTCTGATTCTTTGCGACCCCATGGATTGCAGCAAGCCAGGCCTCCCTGTCCATTACCAACTTCCGGAGTTTACTCAAACTCATGTCCACTGAGTCAGTGATGCCATCCAACCATCATCCTCTGTCTTCCGCTTCTCCTCCTGCCTTCAATCTTTCCCAGCATCAGGGTCTTTTCTAAGGAATCAGTTCTTCGCATCAGGCGGCCAAAGTATTGAAGTTTCAGCTTCAGTATCAGTCCTTCCAATGAATATTCAGGACTGATTTTCTTTGGATGGACTGGTTGGATATTCTTGCTGTCCAAGGGACTCTCAAGAGTCTTCTCCAACACCACAGTTCAAAAGCATCAATTCTTTGGTGCTCAGCTTTCTTTATAGTCCAATTCTTACATCTATACCTGACTACTGGAAAAACCATAGCTTTGACTAGATGGACCTTTGTTGGCAAAGTAATGTCTCTGCTTTTTAATATGTTAAGTTGGTCATAGCTTTTCTTCCACAGAGCAAGCGTCTTTTAATTTCATGGCTGCAGTCACCATCTGCAGTGAGTTTGGAGCCCCCCAGGGACTCCTGTCTGATTCAATTCTGGAAAGAATAGTGTGTATACAGGTGTGAGGCATCCATAGCCAGAAGAAAGGGCTAAGAACAGCTCACCTGGCAGCAATGAAGTATCAAAGCTTAGTAACCTTGGAAGTGGAAATAGGCTTATGGGCAGAGATGGAAAGAAAACCCAGATACCAGGAGGAGAACAAGGAGACTGGGAAGTGTAAAGAACAAATTAGTCTCAGTGAAGAGTAATGCCAAGCATCTTAGTGAAATTTAACATCAAGAAGAATGTCCTCACACAAGTGATCAGGGCACATCCTTGTGAGGCTAAAAAGCAAACAGCATCAAAGGTCCAAGGTGTCATGCTGAGAGCTGTACCATTCCACTGTTCTAGTCCGGAAAACCAGCCTCATCTAAATATAATATAGCAAGCACTCCCTAACAGGCCTCGTGACCTCTAGCATTTCCTTACTCCAAACCGTTGTTCAGTCTAACTCTCCTCACCGCCCATCAACACAGATATAACCAGAATGACCATTTTAAAATGCAAACTTGATTACATCAATGCTAAGATATATATCCTTTATTGCTCTCCCAATGCTGTTAGGATATGAACACCTTAGGATGACTTAAGCCTTCTTAGAATCTAGATTCTGCCCATCTCTCTGGTTTATGTTCCATCTCCCTAATTTTTCTCCTTTCTTTAGATGGAGTTTCTAGTTATCAATTTACTATTAATTTCTACCTTAATTTCATACCCATCAAAGAGTACAGTTGATACGATTTCAGTCTCTTGACATTTGTTTCGGTTTGCTTTAAACCCCAGCATGTGGCCACTGGGGGTGCTGTCCCATGTCATTTGAAAAGAATATATACTTTGCAGTTGTTAGGTGAAATGGTCCCCTGTGTTTATAAGATCCAGTTTCTTAATAGTGCTATTGAAATCATCTACATGCTTATTATGTATTTTGTCAGTTCCGTTAGTTTTGAAGAGAAAGTATGTTAAAATCTCCCAGTATGATTCGAAATTTTGATTTTGTCAGTGTTTCCTATAGTGTTTTTAAGCCTGTAAATTGGAGTACAAACAAATTCAGAATTATTATATCATTCTGGTGTGTATATGTATTTTTTCAATATGAAATGTTCACCTTTATTTCTAATGATGTTTCTTGGAGATTAGGTTTCTTTTATTTGATAGAATGACACTTGAAAACATGGGGGTATACTTTACCTTAAAATTATTTCTGTTTTACCTTCAAAGTAAGCCTTTTTTTAAAGTGCCATATACTTAAGCTCTTTTTGTTATTCAGTCTAACAACTTTTATCTTTTTTTAAGAGATATCTGTTTGTATCAGTTGGAGGATAATTACATATTGTGATGGCCTCTGCCATACATCAACATGAATCAGCACCTTTGTCTTTTTGTTACAATATTTACTTTAAAATTGTAATGTAATTATTGGAATATTTGGTTAAAATTTAACATGTTACTACCTTTTCTATTTGCCTCACATATTGTATGTTTCTGCTTGAGTTCACATGTCACAGAATTTTCTGTTACAAGCAAAGTCAAATATGCTGAAAACAACATATTAATTATAGAATCTTCTTCCAAAAACATATATAGTACTTTTCAACACTTAGCCTTTATAATTCCATATTTCAGAAGAAGTTTGCCTACAGGATACAGGCTTTATCATAACTAAAGTCATTGTAATCAGAGCCAAGTGAAGCAATTTGATTTTGGAATGATTTTGTATCCATGATCTAAGACAAAGTATAGATATAGTAGATGTGCTAGACCCATAAAATTACAGTATTCTATCTTTATGATTATAACTGGGTAATTTTTGTACATTTTTCATTTTTTACTGCAAACTGTGTGGGAATATACACTCTGGAATAATGAAATAAATTATAATATGTTAAATATCTTTTCCAAGAGCCAGACTATTTCAGTATAATATAATGAGGAGGCTGTTTGCTAGAGTTAAGAAGCCTTATGAAATTTCTGGAAGCCAATCCTGATCTAAAATCAAAATGTATGGTCATTGTTCGATATGGAAGGGAACAGCAATAACACAGTTTTTATTATAATTCTGTTGTAAACAACTCAATTGAAAGGATCCATTTCAAAGAACTGCTAAAGGAGTTAGAAAAATAGTTTTTATTTTACCCAGGAAGGAGAAGACAAAAACAAATCACTACTTTTTTGTTAGATTACTTAAAAAAATGACAAAAGTCTCCCCAAATCAGACAATTTCAAGTTTCAAATAATTTTTAAAAAACCGCAAGAAGAAAGGAGAGAGCATTTATTCTCTTCGTTGTTGTTCAGTCGCTCAGTCGTGTCTGACTCTTTGCAACCCCATGGACTACAGCATGCGAGGCTTCCCTGTCCATCACCATCTCCCAGAGCCCACTCAAACTTATGTCCATTGAGTGGATGGCATCCAACCATTTTGTCCTCTATTATACCCTTCTCCTTCTGCCCTCAATCTTTCCCAGCAACAGGGTCTTTTCCAAGGAGTCAGTTCTTCACATCAGGTGGCCAAATTATTATAGCTTCAGCTTCAGCATCAGTCCTTCCAGTGAATATTCAGGACTGATTTTCTTTGGATGGACTGGTTGGATCTCTTTGCAGTCCAAGGGACTCTCAAGAGTCTTCTCCAATACCACAGTTCAAAAGCATCAATTCTTCAGCGCTCAGCTTTCTTTATAGTCCAACTCTCACATCCATACAGGACTACTGGAAAAACCATTGCTTTGACTAGACAGAGACCTTTGTTGGCAAAGTGATGTCTCTGCTTTCTAATATGCTGTCTAGGTTGGTCATAACTTTTCTTGCAAGAAGCATCTTTTTAGTTTCATGGCTGCAGTCACCATCTGCAGTGATTTTGGAGCTCAGGAAAATAAAATCTGTCATTGTTTCCATTGTTTCTCCATCTATTTGTGATGAAGTGATGGGACCAGATGCCATGATCTTAGATTTTTTATTTTTGAGCTATAAGCCAGCTTTACTCTTAGAAAACCAAAATGCAGTTGTAAATAAGTTTTGTGTGTGTGTGTGTGTGTATGTCCTTAGTCGTATCTGACTCTTTATGATGCCATGAACCATAGCTCGCCAGGCTCCTCTGTCCGTGGAATTCTCCCAGCATGAATACTGGAGTGGGCTGCCATTACCTACTCTAGAGGATCTTCCTGACCCAGGGATTGAACCCATGTCTCTTGCCTTTTGCATTGGCAGGCAGATTCTTTACCACTGAGCCACCCAAGAAGCCCCAAATAAGTTGAGTAGAGGGCAAATTAAATGACAACATCCCTTAACTGAGCTCTATATGCTACCGCTCGCCCATGGTCAGATTTCGGTAGAAGAACTGATAGTCATCACAGAGACACTGGCTCCTAATTTTAGAAAATTTGCAGAGGGAGAAGTAAAGTTCTCTTTGACAGAAAATTTAAAAAGGCACTTTTAGTTCTTGCATCTTTAGAAAGCCTTTTAAAAGCTGACTATAAGGTAAGATAGGCATTCTCAGGTAAAGAATCTGCTCGCCAGTGCAGGAGATACAGTAGACTTGGGTTTGATCCTGGTTTGAGAAGATCCCCTGGAGAAGGGAATGACAACCCACTCCAGTATTCTTCCTGGAGAATCTCTTGGACAGAGGAGCCTGGAGGGCTACAGTTCATGGGGTTGTAAAGAGACCGACATGACCGAGCAATAGAGCACAGCACAGCACAGAGCGTAAGTTAAGAGAGACCACTGTTGGTCTCTACTTTATAAATACTGCATGTTTGTACTGCTTCACTGCTTTCCCTTTCCTGTTTCTTTTAGGATCAAAGGGTTCCTTCCCAGAGATTCTGTTCAAATCACATTTGCTACATTTCTAGCATTCACTAAACTTTAAAATCTTACTGGATTTTTTTCTTTACCAAGAGTCACTTTTTTTTTTAACTTTTAGTCACTTGGGGAGTGTTTCTGTCTAAGAGATATTAACCCTTGGCACCATAAAGTCAGATGGTGTTCGGCCTCAGCTGAAGACTCTGCTTGGCTTAGACCAACAAAGTGACTGGCTCTGCCTGCTTCCTGGCCTCTCAGCATCCACTATTTATGTTTACACTTTAACAGGAATTACAAATAACTGTGTGCCAGACACCATGGGAAATGCCAAAATTAGTGAAACTATAAATGTTATGGAGAAGGCAATGACACCCTACTCCAGTACTCTTGCCTGGAAAACCCCTGGACAGAGGAGCCTGGAAGGCTGCAGTCCATGGGGTCACTGAGGGTCAGACACCACTGAGCGACTTCACTTTCACTTTTTGCTTTCATCCATTGGAGAAGGACATGGCAACCCACTCCAGTGTTCTTGCCTGGAGAATCCCAGGGACGAGGGAGCCTGGTGGGCTGCCGTCTATGGGGTCACACAGAGTCGGACACGACTGAAGTGACTTAGCAGTAGCACTAGCATAAATGTAAGGCTGAAAATGCCAAAACATTTTTTCCCTAGAAATGTAGTTTCTGAAGATGAAGGAAAAAAACAACTGGATGATATGGCGGCAAATATACATTCAAAGATGTAAAATGATTCTGGATTTTAACCGGCATATCTTATTAAAAACACATTCCGAAAGACTATGTCATTTATTTTTATAGTGACATTCTGTGGATTTGGTTAAAAAAACAAGGTATGGACTTCCCTGGTGGTTCAGGGGTTAGGAACTGGCCTACCAATACAGGGGACACAAGTTTAATCCCTGAATCAGGAGGATTCCACAAGCCATGGGGCAGCTGGGCCTGTGCACCACAATTACTGAAGCCCTAGCACCCTATAGCGCATGCTCCACTGCAAGAAGAGAAGCCACTGAAAGGTGAAACCCACACACTGCAAATAGAGAGTAGCCCCCTGCTTGCCACAACTAGGAAAAGCCCTCATGTGGCAAGGAAAACACAGTGCAGCCAAAAAAAAAAAAAAAACAAACCAGCAAAAGAAAGGTATGTTTGGAGAATCTCAAAAACCTCCTATTCAGCTCTAAAGGATATCCCTTAATAGTCAAAGAAAGATACCAGAAATTATATTAGAGAGTCTATACTTTTCATAAATATTAATAATGGGGACTTAGCTGGAGGGTCAGTGGTTAAGACTCCATGCTTCCACTCTAGAGGCCATGGGTTCAATCCCTGTTTGGGGAACAAAGATCCTACATCCTGTTCAGTGTGGCCAAAAAAAAAAAGGTATTAATAATGATGATATCCTAGTGCTTATTGTGCTCATAATCTTGACATGCATGACTTGGTGTTTCCTTAGGGTAAATTCCCGGAACTGTTGGCACAAAATCAAGCACTTTAAGAAATTTAAATATACAGTTGACCTTTGAACAATGAGATGAGGTAGAGAGGTTTGGAGGCATGAACACCTTCATGTAGTGAAAAATCCCATTATTACTTTAGAGTCAGCCCTCCTTAATGGCAGTGCCATATCTTCAGATTCAATCAACTGTGGACCTTATAGAACTATAGAATGTATTTATGGAAAAAATCTGCATAAAATCTGTGCAGTTCACAAGGTTCAGCTGAATTTCATATTGTCGTATAACATAATTAACTATTTCTTAAGTTGCCTGTAAATATGTATAGTTTAGGTCATGAATCAGGGTTTTCCTGGTGGCTCAGATGGTAAAGAATCCACTTGCAGTGCAGGAGACCTGGGTTCAACCCCTGGAGGAGGGCATGGCAACTCACTCCCATGAGTGAGTATTCTTGCCTGGAGAATCCCCATGGACAGAGGAGCCTAGCAGGTTACAGTCCATGGGGTCCCAAAGAGTCAGACACGACTGAGCGACTAAGCACAGCACAGCACAGGTCATGGATCAAGTACAGAATTCAGATCCCTAAAAGAGTATTTAATTTTTACAATCCAGTTCTGTAGAACTAAGATTTCTCCTGAAAGAAGTCGGGGATTAAGCCAGTAGAGTAAAAACCTCACTGATGAAGTGTCAGTTGATAGGGTGTCCAAATAATAATTCCAGTAGTTATTAGTTGTAGAAACTTGGGAAAGTCCAATATTCTTTCTGAGCCTCAGTCTCATACTTAAAATTTTGTAGCATAACTAGGTGATTTTCTGGTTCTAGTTTGGCTTTGTGATTCTGTGATGGAAGTGGGAAATTTAAAATGTCAAAGTGGCCATTTACTTTCTCCAAAATCTCCTCTGTCCCTGTTTCATCTGTTGAGTGTAAACTGTGGAAGGTTTCCTTTGGTTTAAAGTTCCTAAAGAACAATGAACTTCCTGGGTTTATTCCTTCCTGGATATATTTATTTAAATATATATTAAATGCTTAGAACTCGGATCTTTAAAGGATAAGTAGGTCACCATCACCTCTCCTGAGGAACTCAACCAGTCATGAATAAAAAACATTATGTAAATGATAACAGACTAGCAACAACAGTTTCTAGGGATGGATAACTGAACCTTCAACTAGGACTGCACAGATAGACTTCTCAAGTGAGGTACCATTTAAGCTAAATTTTTAAAGGTATACAAGTGTTTACCAGGTACATAAAATAGAAGAGTATTTCTTGGCAAATGGCACGTGNCCAGTGAAGGAGGGATATATATATAAATATATATATATATACTTCACAGCTAATTCACATGGTGTACTGAAAAAGCCAACACAACATTGTAAAGCAATTATCCTCCAATTAAATTTTTTAAAAAATAGTGTATGTAGGTCAATCCCAATCTCGCAATTCATCTAGTCCCCCACGTCTCCCCTTGATGTCCATTCATTTGTTCTCTACATCTGTGTCTCTATTTCTGCTTTGCAAATGGGTTTATCTGTACCATTTTTCTAGATTCCATATATATGCGCTAATGTTTTATTTTTTGATGCTGTCCCTTCTCGCCTTCCTTCCACCCCACTTCCTTCCTCCTTCACTTCCTCTCTATGGTTCTGTCTTGCATCCTCCTACCACACAGACCTAGTTCTTTCTTTCAACTGGACGATAGCCAACCTTCCGCCCTGTGAAGTTCCTCCCTCCTGCTGTTATTTTCCAAAGCCCCTCTGAAGGTTGCAGAATCTGTGAAGTTTGGGGAGATTCAATTCAAGCCAAACCCACAGGTGTGACAGAGGGTTTCTTAGAGACAACAGAAAACCATCCAGAGTGTCAATTAAAGCTTGGGCATGGGGAGGATGGGAGGTGCAGTAAATCAAATTAGCACCCCAAGTAGGCAGCCATGAGGACTGACAGAATATATGGCTCATTACTTTGGGAGGATGGGGGCAAGGGGTGGGGAGAAGGTCAGGACAAGAGGTGATTTTTCCCACTGTTTTGCAGATGGGTGGCCTCCCAAGTGCCCTGGGGTAGGGATTGGGCAATTTGTAGTTTTGATTCTAGCACTGAGATTGATCTTGGATGTTGTTTTTCCTCATCCACATGATAGAGAGGCTCTGATCTTTAAGGATTGCTCCAGTCTTCTTGGCCAGGATTTCCACTGTCAAAAATCTCTAATTCCTCCCTACATTGGGTCTCAGTCCTGGAAAGGCACCGGTGAGGTGCTCCCAAAATAAAAACCAGCTTTTTTTTTTTTTTTCNGAGCATAAAGCTATTCTAATTGCTCTGTGCCCTTTTTTGGCATAAATCCAATTGCCTACCCAGTATTCAAGAGAAACAGTCCATCTTGATAACAGATGTAGTTCTTTCCAGTATGGAATAGGTAGCCCCTGGCCATCCAGTGTTATAAACCATCATATAAGAAAATGATGTTCAAGAGTGCAGCAATTTAAAATTTTTATTAGTAATTAAAATTGCTATTATGTACAATAATAATTACTCTCATTATTGAGCATGTTATGTTCTGGAGACTTTACATGTATTATTTCAGCTGATACCCATTGAAACCTCCTCTGTATCTGATGATATATGACTTGACCAAGATCATGCAATTAAAAACTATTAGAGCCGAATTTGAACTCCGGAATTTCTCCTTTTAAGCAACATGCTAAACCTGGATTGCAGCAGTTTCCTTTGTCTAAAATCTGTGTCAACCCTATTGTCATGATGCTCCCATATTTTGCTTCTGCCAAACACACGCATACACTCGTTCCTGAAACAGCCTTATTTAGATGTAGGAAAGAATCTCAATAGCAAAGAAAAGCTAATACTTGATAAATACTTTCATGAAAGTGTAACTGTGTTCAGGGTCTCATAGGAGAAATTTCATCTGATCCCCATCAATAGTCTTGTCTGATAGGTAAGGTTGCTGTCATTGAGGAGTTAAGTAACTTGCCCAAGATCACACAAGTAGATGGCAGAACGTACATGGGTTTGACTTTTAGGAGAGCTTGTTTTTGATCCTAATTACCAGTGGATGATCTTCCTATTGTTAAAAGTCACCTGAATCATTTTTGTGTTTATTTACCAATATCATTAACTCACTGAAAATGTGTTCCTTACAGCCATTATGGTTTTTCTCTACCTCACTCTTGTGGTTAAGTTCCCTCTTTTTAACAGCTCACTTCTTTACTAAAAGTCAATCAGATGATGGGCTATTAAAAAAAAAAATCACAAAGGCTAAAAGCTTTTGTTCCCTGCACTGCCTGTTGTAACAGTGCCCAGGGGTGATGTATCTTTGAAGAATGAAGAATCGCGGTAAGTAATTGGGGTTTCTTTTTGCCTGTAAGTAAATATTGCTTTCTGGTTTTGTTGTTCTTTTGTCTACATTTTTTTTGGAGAGATACATAATCTTACTGAAAAAATAAGATGCTTGTAAAAACATGATTTACCTGTCTTTACTTTTTAATTTTCAAACCCTCCTTGCCTGTAGTATTGGTAATTATCTTTTCACACTTGTTTAATTCATGCCTACTAGGTCCTGTTACAGAGGTGAAAACTGACATATATGTCACTAGCTTTGGACCTGTTTCTGATGTTGAAATGGTAGGTATTTGGGAAATTAAACGTACTTTTTGAGGTTTGGGGAAAATATCCAGAAAAGAGGGTTTTTATCTTATAATTTATCTTATAAATTTATCTTATAAATGTTAGAGCTAGAAGGTGAAAGAACAGCCTAAAAAGTTTAAAAAAGTGAGACATTTAATTTGCATTTCAGCTGTAATATTTGAGGTTTTTTTTTCTCGTTTGGAGTCATTCTCAACAAAGAAAAGAATGTCCTGTCCCCACAATACAATGTTGTATGTAATATTTTTTTCCCTTAGAAGATCATTGCAGAGGAGAAAATTAGAGAGTGTAATTAGTTTTGGTATGAAACTATATTGTAGTCCTAATTGCATTTAGAATTCCTTGTTGGCCCACTTGCTCACCACCCCTCCTCCTACTTCCATAGAACATCAAGTCCTGGTCAGGATAAATTCAGTTTTGCTCTCTAATATTAAATATTTTCAGTTTCCAGGTCAAAGAAATGACCGTAGGTGAACTTTAATAAATTCTTTGGATGATAGTATACATGCTTCAATGCTGGTCTATGTTCGATGCAGGATGTGGGATGCTTGGGGCTGGTGCACGGGGATGATCCAGAGAGAGACGTTGTGGGGTGGGAGGTGGGAGGAGGATTCAGGATTGGGAGCTCGTGTACACCTGTGGGGGATTCATGTCGATGTATGGCAAAGCCAATAGAGTATTGTAAAGTAAAATAAAGTAAAAAAATAAATAAAATAAATTCTTTGGATATAAGATTTCTCTTTTACATACTTTACATACTTTGTCTTAAAGAGATGCCTACAATTTTATGATTAATTATGCAATGTTATTTGTTACACGTTAACTAATTTTGCCACTTGATTTAAAACAAAGTACAATTGTAATTACCTGGTGGCTGGCAGTTTTATTAAATTAGAGTACTTATTCTTAAATGATTAATATGTATGATAATTTATTTATCTAACAAATGTAGAAAATTAATGTATCAGATGAACATAACATGTTTTAATTGCTGACACTCATTTGCTCCATTGATTTTTTAAAAAAAATTTTGCTTCTATTTTTTTTTTTTTAATCTGGGGTAGTCTTTTCTGAGGGCAAATCTAGAATTTAATGCATTTTTTCTGCATATTTGTGTGTAATCATCTGTGATTGAATATGTCACAAACTAACTTCCCTAGGAATACACAATGGATGTGTTCTTCAGACAGACATGGATTGACAAAAGACTAAAATATGATGGCCCCATTGAAATTTTGAGATTGAACAATATGATGGTAACAAAAGTATGGACTCCTGATACTTTCTTCAGGAATGGAAAGAAATCTGTCTCACATAATATGACAGCTCCAAATAAACTTTTTAGAATTATGAGAAATGGCACAATATTATACACAATGAGGTAGTCATTTTTAAAATTTTTTAAACTGTTTTTTCTTTCTTCCCTTCCTTCCTGTCTTTCTTTTTTCCTTCCTTCTTCCTCATTGAGGAATCTATAATTTTTTTTTAAGTTTTGATTTTATTTAATTGCCTTTTTTCAATCATAGACTCACCATAAGTGCAGAATGTCCCATGAGATTGGTGGACTTCCCCATGGATGGCCATGCCTGCCCTTTGAAATTTGGGAGTTGTAAGTTACAATCAGATTGTGGGTAGGATTTATGGTTACCTCATGCAAGCTGATGTTTTTGTATGTTCATGATTTTCCATAGTCTAACATTTAAATCATTGTCCATGACAATGACTTGTCCAAGGTTTGACTTTTAAGAGACAGTTTATTACCTAATATATTTAAATTAAGAGGTAAAAACAGCCCCTTTTCCCTTACCAGAAGCAAAAATTATTTCTACCTAGGTAGCCTCGGTATATTGAGTCACAGTTAATAGGTTGGTAATCAGTGATGAAATTTAGGGACCACTGAACTCCTTGTGTTGGTAGTGTATCAGAGAAAGAGTAAATGATTTTTTTCACTTTTTAAATTTAACAGCTTCTGTTACAAGCAGAAACCTTTATGGCAGACTTGATAAAAACAAAAGAAGGTTCAGGGCTTCCTGACATGACATGGGTTAGAATAACATAAGCAGCACTATTAGTATAAAAATGGCTGAAAAATGACCAACACAGATTGGGAGGGATGGTCTATATGTAGGCAGCACAAGATAGTATAGTACCTTATGGACTACATTAATTAGTTTGAATATTGTTCTAAGTGCTATTGATGCCTTTGGAAGCTTTTACTAAGGGTGGTTGAGAAAGGACTTTACCTAGATTAGAGCTATTTTGAGTGAAATTTAAATTATTATAGTACAAATAGTTTTCATTTCTGGCCCCAGTAAGATCACGCTTTCTGTTCATTCTAGGGAGAGTGGATTGTAGAAACACAGAAGAGCTGGAGGCTGTGTCTTAGACTAGATTATAGTATCAGAAGAGGTGTAAGACACATGGATTTGGGAAATTTTGTGATAGTGAAGGCATAAGGATGAAATGAATGTGTAGGACAGAATAAGAAATCTCTTTTACCCAAGCTCCCCTCTCAGAGATGTCAGCAAAATGTGCTTGCCTCTTTTCAACGTCTGCCTCAAATATTTGACTCAATCAGAATCTACCAAAAATAGATGCTGACTTTTACTATTGCTTCAGATTCTCAGTCACAATGATTGTGAAACTGTTGCTTGCTGTTATTATTGCTTATTGCTTAACTTAATGAGACTTGGCAGTCACCATTCTTTTTATAACCCTCAATAATCACAATATTCAAGTTGGGTTAACTTGAAACTAGAGTGAGTCCTTTGTTCTCCAACCAGTGATTTGATGAGAGAAGATAAAAACAGAAAAATACACGGACAGAAAGGATACCTGACTTAAAATATCATGGACAGGGTCTTAGCATTCTGAGACTTTAAATGCATGATTTATTCATGAATATACTTCAGAAGATAAACCTTGAGACCTGATTGTACACCACTAAATGACAACACAAGCCTTATAGCTTGTTTTGCAAAGTCGTTTGTAGAGATAGTCTCCCTAGGTACTAAACTCCTTTTGCAGAATTAAACATTTTCACTGGGGGCCTACTGTGCTCTAGCCATTTTAGGAATCTTTGCAGAGGGCAGCACACAATTCATCTTGGTTCTTTTGAACTCATTTTTGTGTGAGCCAAGCTATCTGTTCTGGGTAGGCTGGTAAGCAAGCAGCTGGTCTCCATGTGCACTGAACACCAAATAATAGAAAATGGGCTTGAATTGCCGCCGGGAGGGATTTGCTGAAGATGGAAGGGAAAATGCTCTGATTGTGAGAGTTTAAAGGTAGAGGAATTGGTTGTGTAAGTACATTCCCTGGAGAGCTTTACAAACTGCATAGCCAGTTGTCACCCACAGAATGGTTTCAGAACAGCATGGGTATTGCCCAGAGGCAGAGTCTGGAATAGGTGACCCATGGAGAGAGCTTCCAAAGTAGGATTTGTTTTTTGTTTTTGTTGTTGTATTATTATAGGCAACATCTGGTATGTTTCTAATTGAGAGAGCTGTGTGAGGAAGGAAGATGTCAATATTGGTCAAGTATTAAAAGTGAGCTAGAAGGGAAAGGAATAGCAGTTGGACAGTACTTTGGGTGGGGGATATTCTGCTTTTCACCTGTTTATCCTATTAGTATGGAAACATATCCAAGGGCAATGATGCGTAGATCTCATTTTAGTTGCCTTAGTTTTAGTCTCTCGTCCTGTAAACCTTTGGCATAAAAATGAGAAATATGTGCAGTTGCAAGACTGCTTATTTAATCTCTACAGTTTTCTCAATCTTAAACATGTTTGAATAAATCATAATGATTCTTGTTTTCATTTATTCCATCTTTCTTGAACATGTGTAATATTCTTAAGCATTGACTGTCAGTGTGGATGGAAAAGGAGCCCTGATTCTAACCACCTTCTCTGCTGTCCTCCAGATGCCTATCCGAAGAGTGAGATGATTTATACCTGGACCAAAGGTCCTGAGAAATCAGTAGAAGTTCCAAAGGAGTCTTCCAGCTTAGTTCAGTATGACTTGATTGGGCAAACCGTATCAAGTGAAACTATCAAATCCATCACGGGTGAGACATTCAGTGATTTAAACCAATATGCAACCTGGCACTAGCTTCTTCATTGAAATATCTTGTGTTTTCAGGGTCCAGCTAAAAGTTTCCAGAAATAGAGTTGATGCATAGCTCACAGTTAAGAATTCTCTTTCTTTATATTTAAATCTTGTTTAATTTAAAATAAATTCTGAGTTGGTGAGATGCAAGAAATGAGCTGGTTTTCTTTTTCAGAAAAAAAGTCAATGATCAAATATATCAAAACTATTTTCAACAGAATTCTCAGGTAGGAAATCTGATCATTGATTTTTTTGAACACTGAATTTTCTGTTTTTTAGTACTTTCCCCAAATCTATGTTTTTCATCTAGAAAAAAACAATTTTTGTGGTGCTACTTACTCTATCCTCTTTTCAAAAGTAAAGGCAAAACATAAAATTTAATTATAAAATATTATAAGGGCATATATTAAAGCTGTCATGTGAGTAGATGGATGATTATTTTTGAGGATTCTTGGTCTGTATTTGTTTTGGGGATGTGAATGGAAAGAATCATAGGACTTAGTTTTTGTCATATTCAATGGGAGAAAAATAGCTGATTATTGCTTGTTCTTAAAATATTCCTTATGTATGTGTATCACCAGGAAAAATATTTTTTGAAAACATTTATTTTCCAGCCTGTAAGTGGTATTAAAAATATGTTTTGGGAAGATTTGAGTCTTCAATCTGAGGATAAGGCTACTGCTTCCTGAGTTACTTTAACATGTTACTTTCAGATGTAATATTAAAAATTTTATCAAGAGCTATGAGAAATCTTATGATATATTTACTTACTATCTTTTTTAGGTTTTTGTCTAAATGCTAATAAAACATACCTGAACTCAGGGATGTTATGGATGGGTCTATATGTGTTTCTTTCTTTTTTTTTTTTTTTNTCAATAATTGTATTAATATTCTGCTTACTTGTCATTAATGATGAAATTTCTTCTCATACTGCAGGAGAGAAAAAGACCATTACTGCTTATCCTCAAGAGAAATTATTCTATTACCAAAAAAATGTTCAAAGCAACATGGATAATCTTAAGTTGTTTATATTTGAATTTCAGATTCCTTTTTGATTATATTATGGTCTCTGTAAAACTTTCTGATTTCTGAGTAGTATTCTTACTTAAATGGCACTGTTTATATTTTATTTTCAAGCTCTTTCGGTATAATTTCTATGCTATTAGAGGAAATATACCAATAAAGTTGTAGAACAGTTTTGAATTCTTAGTAGGCCATTTAACTTGCTATGAATAAGAAGAAAACCTTTTATTTATATTTAAAGTTTTCAGCTAGAAGTTTTCAGAATTAATTTAGGGTTTATTCACTGTCTCTCAATGACCATAAGGATGGTGCCATTTCCCCGGATCGCAAAGAGCCAGACACGACTGAGTGACTGAACTGAACTGAAAAATAAAAGTAAAATAAAATAGAGGCCTAAAAGTCCTGAGGTCTTTTTCCAAAACAAAGTGTAATAAATTCACAATATTGCATTTTCATAGGCATTTAGGTATTTATATATTTGATTGAATAAACGTATTTTAAGTCTGTTTTAAATGTATAAAATGTTAAAAATATCACAAACATTTCTTTTAAAAGAGAATACAACCAAATTCTCAACTTGTTCCCTCTGTATAGTTTATGGAATATTTTTGAAAGATCCATAGCTCAGAAGCTACACAGTTGTTCTAATTTCTCATGTTTTAAAACTGACAATTCAGAAAGGATTAGAAGGAAAATGGATTTGTGAAGAGCTTAAAAATGTATTTTTATTTACTACACATTTATCATGTGCTCAGCACTATGTGAAATATGGTAAATTCCAAAGTGATGTTAAATATTTCTGCCCTTAAGGAGTTAATGCTTAACAAAGTTGTGGAAACAAAGCTCACACAAATGGAACAATTAGGGAACAATACAAGGTAGAATAAAATTAAGTGCCGAGTTGAAGAGACAGTGTTATTTCTACCTGCATCAAAATATTTTTATTCCTTCATTATTGCATGGGGCTCACTGTCCCTTCAGTTTAACATGTGACTTTAGGCTAGGGATTGGCATGAATTGGAATAAATAGTTTATGCCTTCATCATTGTTATTGTCTTCATCATCTTCATTCCTAAACATCTGAGTGTATCAATTCAGGAGATTTCCTAGGTATTACAGAATGATTTAAATGGATATGGTAAATCTCCAAATAAATTTCCAAACTTAACTATGTAACATGGATTAGATCCACAGAGAAACAAAGATGCAGAAAGGGGCAATTGTGCAAATATTTAGCATTCTTAAATAATGAATTTCTCTATAGTTTCAGTGGCAAGTGGGATTTTTCCTCTGAGAATGGGGATTAACATTTTTCCAGGCTCTGCAGAAAAGGTTTTTCTGGAGATGATATGCTTCAGAAGCTTATTGATGGGAGAGAAATACTGTTATTCTTGTTACCAGTATTTTCCTGCCAACCATAAACTGAAGGGCAGTAGATGTCCAATCAGTCCTGAATACTTATTGGAAGTACTGATGTTGAAGCTCCAAAACTTTGGCCACCTAATTCAAAGAACTGACTCATTAGAAAAGGCCTTTATGCTGGGAAAGATGGAAAGCAAGAAGAGAAGGGGACAACAGAGAATGAGATGGTTGGATGACATCACCGACTCAATGGACATGAGTTTGAACAAGCTCCAGGAGTTGGTGATGGACAAGGAAGCCTGTCTTGCTGTAGTCCATGGAATTGCAAAGAATTGGACATCACTGGATGACTGAACTGAACTGAGATGTCCAATATTTTTAGAAGCAAATTGTTCTAGAAATCTATTTCTTGGGAGCATTCCTTCTGTTTTATATAAATTGAGCTATTTTATAACTAGCACATGTATTATTTTAATTAAATAGGTAATATTCAGGTAAAGATTTTGAATGTATATAGCTTGTGATTTTTCTGGTAGAGAGTTTCAATAATGTGGACCATGCCTACCCCAGACATGAAATTCTGATAACTTTAATTTTCAGTGCTACCATCTTTCCACTCCTGGTTGAGAATCAGTGCTTCAATGAGTCACACTTCCTGTTAGGTGTTGAGTTTCTCAGGTATATTGGCCTGCATACTAATATCAACCCAATATATGTTAGTTGCCTTACATACTTTAAGTCTTCATCGTAAGCTCAGTAAGTGGGTATCAAGTGAAACCCAGTGTGTTTCACTAACTTAATCCAACTCACACTGAGCCAGTGATTGGAGGAGTAAGTATTTGAACCACATCTGTCTCTCACTCCAAAGCCTGTGCTAATTTCACTGAACCGTTAGCACTAGAATCATATCAAAGATGGTTTGTNAACCCAGTGTGTTTCACTAACTTAATCCAACTCACACTGAGCCAGTGATTGGAGGAGTAAGTATTTGAACCACATCTGTCTCTCACTCCAAAGCCTGTGCTAATTTCACTGAACCGTTAGCACTAGAATCATATCAAAGATGGTTTGTTTTGAATTATTATAAACTTTGTTACTGCCACCCACCAAATTTCCAGATCTTTTTGTTTGGTTGTTTTTTTCTGCCTAGAAGTAACCATAAAGAATTTTGTCTCTTTGCTCTTTTCCTTTGAAGGAATAACCACAGTCCTGACCATGACTACACTGAGCATCAGTGCACGGCATTCTTTGCCCAAAGTGTCCTATGCAACTGCCATGGATTGGTTCATAGCTGTCTGCTTTGCTTTTGTATTTTCGGCCCTTATTGAGTTTGCTGCCGTCAACTACTTTACCAATGTTCAAATGGAAAAAGCCAAAAGGAAGACATCAAAAGCCCCCCAAGAAATTTCAGCTGCTCCAGTGCTGAGAGAAAAGCATCTTGAAACACCTCTGCAGGTATTTGACTTAATATCCTTTAGCTCATGATTTCAGCATCTTGGTCAAATTTCCATTGCCAGGGGAAAAGCTAGGAAGTTGAAAATCCCAATGACAATTTGTAACTCATTTAAAAATTCAAAAAAAAATGTTAAAGGATAATCATAAATTTCAACTTTGAAACTATAATTGATGGCTTAAAAATTAAACAGCTCTGGATGAGATAGATGTACACAGAGCTGTTCAAATGGAAGTTCAGAATTTAAAATTTTTTAATTTTAGGGGGGCAAAATCTTATGTATGCACTTAAGAGAAACCTGTGGATACCCTTAAGTAGGTCAGAAAGCATCTTAGTAGAGTTCATTGAACAAAATAAAGTAGCGATTCTTAGCATGTCTCCACATTAGAACTGCCCACATGGGGCCATGCCCTTGTATGAGAAAAGAAAAGAAAACCAATAAACTAGAAGACTCATAGGTGTAGGTGATATCCGTCCAAGATTGAGAATCCTTGTCCTAAAGAGACAGATCTAAAAGGATATGAAAGTATATAAGAGCTACTGTAATTTACATTGTGTACATAAGTGATTGTGCAAATTAAAAAAAGTTAAAAAGTGACTTTTGGATACCAGTTGTACAAAAATAGCAAACCATCATGAAAATGAGAAAGTAAGCAATCATCACCTCCTCTTCCTCCTCCTCCATCTCTTCTTTCTCCCCCTCCTCCTCTGATACGCCACTATCTGTCTCTCATTTTCTTTCCTTAATCAAACAAGTATCTATGGTCAGTTATACACAGCCTTATTGTAGTTGCCACAAATGAGTCTAAAGCTCCTTTTGTCTGCATGTGCCCAAATTAAAGTGTATGTAAGTCACCAACTCTATTCTCTATAGGTAATAACTCATCCCCTTATTTATTCAAACATGCATTCATTCTTATTTTTCACTCATTCGCCAAATACACATTTAGTATCAACTATGCACCAGACACTGTTGATGATCTGAGAAACAAGGGCATACAAAGCCTTCTGACAATCATCTTACTCTGTAGACTTACATTTACGTATGTAGGATAGGGGAGACAGAAAATTTACCAAAAAAAGTATATATATATATATATATATATATATAGCAAAACAGGTACATTAGATGGTACATTGCTTTGATAGTGCTGAATCATCAAAGTGGGAAGGAAATATTAGGGCCTTGTGACAACAGTAGAATTCAGTTCTGAGACCAGAAAGTCGTCCCAGAGAAGATGCCAGTAGAACAAATTAGGTTAGCTATTTACCCTGGTAGGTGTGAACTGTTAAGAGTCCTTCAGTTTATAGCTCTCCTTCCCAGTGCAGGGATATAAGAATGACATATGAGCTGATAGAAAAATTATTGTCCTTCCATTAAAGTAAGTTTGGATGGCTTACATTTTCTTCTAAAGAAATCAGTTTCATTAAGATTTTCAAAATTATTAAAATGAATTTTGTTTACTATTGTCAGATAAAAAACTCATTATCAACAGTTTTATTCCCTTTCCCCATAAGTAATTTTGTATCCTTTCTGCCTTGTATTATTGTTTTGTTGTGTTTGTTTTGTTTTGTTGTATTGAGGCCTTGGTAGAATAATTCTGTCTACTGTTCCTTTAAAAAATTATCCTGTGTTTATTTATTTGCTTTTTATTCTTATTGTTGACTTAAGATTTATTTTAATTTCACCTTTCTGCAGGTTAATTTATTACTTTTTTTCTAGCATTTTGAGTTTAGTTCTTAATTTATTTTCACTGTTTCTTATTTAATAATAAAGTGTCCTTTATTATAATGAGATTTCCTTTGCATACAGCTTTGGCCATAATTCATAACTTTTTAATGATATATTGTCATAATTATTTGCTAATTATGCTGCTATTTTTCTATATAAGCTCATAATTATTTGGAAGATAATATTACAAGTTCCAAATGGGATATTTTTTGTTTATCTAGCTTCATTCATTGTATTTTTAGTTGAACCACCTTATGTTCAAAAGTGTTACCTGTATAGATTTGAATGTTATTGATATTTTCATTGTGGATTATGCTAAAGCTTATAAGTGTTTGATGGAAATTAAGGAGTTGACTATTAGTTACTAATTTTACCTAAAACATTATTAGATCACCTCTTAATAACTTTATAAGTCACTTCTTGCTTTCTTGATCTTTCAAATACCAAAAGAGTTAAGAAAAATTCTCCCAAAATGAGATTGTGTTAGTTTTGCATTTTAACTAGTTTTGTTTTATGCATCTTGATGCTGTGATACTCAACATGTAAAGATTTATAACAGCTCTATTTTCATTTAACTCTGTGAATTTAATCATAAGATAACCTCTATGGGGAGATTCCATATAATACCCCTTGAATTCTATTTGGTCTGATTTCATTAACTTTTATATTCTTTCTTAATACTAACTTTTGTAATGCATTTTTATTGCTAAATTTTCACATTCTTTATTTTTTCATATACTTTGAAAGCTATCTGTCCTATTATTATATAACCAGTGTTTAACTTTTAAAACAACATATTTCAACTTATCATTTTCTAATACTGTAGAAATTATTAAATATATTTTTTCCTCATAGCTATTAACTCCCCCTGATCCCAGGGTTGCTAAAGTCTAAATATTCTGCATTTGGAGACACTATATATATATATGTAGTTTTTTTCTGTTTATAATGAGTTGATATGGTTCTCTTTTCATTTTTGCAAGGTGATAAGACTCCTTGCATAGTGTTATTGTATATACTTGAAAGTACTGCTTAACTAGCATCAAACTATTCTGCAGAATTTCCAAAGGTGGGATGAGAACTGTTACCTCCTTGAAACGTTTTTTGACTGTAACAGTTGTTATCACTGATGAATGCTAGGTTTGGTGCGTCCAGTTGGCTAAGTCCGCTTGGATTCAGTAACTCCTCTTGGCAGTGTGGGCCTCACGCTGTGTGCAAATGGCATAATAAAGAATAAGATGATGAAATTTGTTTGTGAAGTGTATAGAGTCATGGTCTTTACAGGTTTGGAAGGAATTTATAATAAATTTCATCAAAATATATGTTTCACGTCCTTTACAGTGTGTAACCATGTATGTATTATAACTTAGATCTCCAGGACAGTTTCCTTGAAGAATCTATGTTCTGAGGACAGTGATTAATGAATTCCCATCCATCTTCCAGAGTACATATTGTTGCCAGAACACCCCTGGCTTTGGGGCTTCAGTTGTCATTGAATACTTTCAGTATTAAGCTTAGCTTGGAAGGTTGAGAATGCATTAAAATTGAGGAAGGAGAGGAGACAGAGAAAAACTTAGATAAATAAGAAGAAGAAAGCAAGAAGGGGAAAGAGTGTGTTAAGAGCAAAATTTTAAAATATGCTGCTGGTAGGAAATATTCTAATCATCTTAGTAAGTTTGGATTTTCAGTATAGATTTTAATCAAATAGTTGAAATTTTATTATTCTAATGTGTTCCAACTTGTGTAGCTATTTGCTTATTTGAATAATGTTGCTTTTGTTTAAAATGTGTTTAAACTCATTTAAAATTGCTTTCAGTCTACACAATATTTGATAGTTCACTGGTCCTTTGGGTAAGCTCACTAGTTGTTTGATTCATTGTCACTATATGTGACCTATAGACTGTTAATGGCCTAGCAGAGTTTTATGGTTACCATTTTTATTTCTTGGGAATTGGAAAGCTTATGGTTTATGGAATATTCATGAAGCAAGGAGAAAAGGCCGATTGGCAGACTCTAAGAGCAGCTACGGGCAGCCTGAATATGTTTTTAGGCATCTCAGGAGGGAAAGTGGATGTTTTGCTTTTGTGACATTATTATAATTCTAGCTTTGACTTTCCCCTTCCAGTATTTAAGCTGAGCTCTATTTTTGTGATTCTGTCTTTCTGTACCCCTACTGCTTCTTAGAGTACCTACCTGCTCACTGACACAGGTGATCTGGATTAATAGGATGGTTTGGAAAATAAGTAACTATAAAATGTGGAGATTTCTTAATAAAATCATATTTTAAAAATTATTTGAAAATATATTCCACAGTTCTTGTTCAGTCAGAAAGTATACATTAATATAAGCACATTGTATATTGTGAAAAAAAAAAAACAACCCATGATATAATGACTAAAATTCCTTGAACTTTTACATTGTGTCAGGTATTGTGTGATATACTTAACATGTGCTAATTAATTGCAAGCTCACAATAACTATTTTACAGATGAAGAAAGTGACCCTTGAAGTTGTTAAGTGATGTATTCAAGATAGCACAACTAGAAAATGGTAGACCCAATATTTAGCTTAATTTAGTTGTGTCTGAGTGTAGGGTTTGTTCTCTTAAATTCTGTTATATAGTATTTAATTTATAATATAGCTATACAGATAGACATTAGAATGTACGTGTGTGTGTGTGTGTATACATATATATGTAATACATGTGTATAAAATGATGAGCCTAACACAGAGTCTTTTGTTTGTATTTCTATGGTTAAATAACAACAGCAAAATATTCCAAATGCTTTTAGTAAGGACTTTTACAGACATTGTAGATACATTTTAATTCTAACAACTTATAAAATACATTCTATTTTTGTCAATGAGGATATTGCTAGTTAGGGATCAAGCAATCTGCCCAACGTTATTTATCTGGTAAGTGGCAGGGCTGGGCTTGCAAACCTCAAACTTCTCATTTCACATCTTAAGGACTGATTAGATGCTGGGACAGGGAAATGAAGGATGAGATAGATGGTGGTGGCATCATTGATTAGAACAGAGAGCAGTGAAGCATGTTTAATGNTTTTATTAAAGTATAAAGGAGACAGAGAAAGCTTCTGACATAGGCATCAGAAGGGGGCAGAAAGAGTACCCCCCTTCATGGACTTTTCACTGTTAAAGTGCTCATAGATTCTTATAAGGATATATGTAAATTAAATAGCTATTTGCTCCACTTAGAATCTTTAAGAAAATCATGATATTAAAAGAGTATATAAATAATTCAAGATACACCTTGAATTTATAATAATTTATAATAATTCAAGTGATTTCTTGAAAAATCTCCTTCTTTACTATCTATTCTTCAAAGTCAAACTCTAGCCCTGTTTCCCAGATGAGGATCATTTTGACCAACCTTAAGGATCTCAAGGACATGGTGGCAAGAGTCCGCTTCTGCAAAATGTGGGTAATAACAGAATAAGAGAAAAAAGAATAGAAAAATAAGAAGTATTTGTCTTTCTCCATTTGACTTATTTCACTAAGAATACCCTCCAGATCCAGCCATGTTATAGCAAATGGCAACATTCTTTTGATGGTTAAGTAGTGTTTCATTGTGTGTGTGTGTGTATATATATATATATATAAACATACACATATATACTACATCTTTTTAATCCATTAATCTGTTGATGGATGCTTAGGTTGCTTCCATATCATGGCAACTGTAAATAGAACTGCAATGAACATGGGGGTACATGTAGTTTTTCAAATTAGTGTTTTTGTTTTCTTTGGAAATATACTCAGGAGTGGAATTACTGGATCATATGGCAGTTCTATTTTCAGTTTCTTGAGAAACCTTCTTGTTCTCCATAGTGGCTATACCAATTTACATTCCCTCCAATGGTGTACGGGGCCCCTCACTGTACAGGGTCTCCACACTCTCTCCCGCACTTGTTATTTGTGGTCTTTATGATGATAGCCATCTGACAAGTGTAAGGTGCTATCTCAGATGGTTTTGATTTGCATTTCCCTGATGGTCACAGTAGCTGTGATTATTATCATTGTTTATTTCCTTGAAGCATCTTTGACATCTAATGCATGCACCACACATAAGTTATCATCTATAATATTCTAAAGTATTTTGAATACATTATTTCATATGTGATTACTCTGTTTACCTACATGGATGGTGAACTCCTTAATAAAGTTAATTATGGCTTCATTCTGTCTTCCTATACAGCACATAGCACAGTGTCTAATAGTCACAGTTGTTTACTATAATCAGCCAACTATAGTAACCAGACAGTAGGAAATGTGGTGCCTCTAAAAACCAATACATTTATCTCCAATTTCCAAAAGCACTTGCATTTTTATGTAAAATTCTTCCTTACCACACTTACCAACACTTACTACAGTTAAGTGTGAACTTTAGGTGGATATTAAGTGGTAAGCCATAACCACGTCACTGTGAGGATCAGGAACAGCAGATAGTCATTCTGAGATGTGCATGTCAACAGTTGGACTTAGCTAGTGGACACAAACAGGGAACTGAGGAGGACGCTTTGAAAACAAAATCAAGCAAAATGAAAAGTCTCTGTAAATCTATAAGCGCAGCCATGCATTATGAGGAGAGTACAGTTTGTTGTCTTTGGATCATTTTTGTCATCTCTTTCACTGAAAGTGAAAGTCACTCAGTCTTGTCCAATTCTTTGTGACTCCATAGAGTATACCATCCATGGAATTCTTCAGGCCAGAATGCTGGAGTAGGTAGCCTTTCCCTTCTCCAGGGGATCTTCCCAACCCAGGGATCAAAGCCAGGTCTCCTGCATTGCAGGTGGATTCTTTACCTGCTGAGCCACCAGGGAAGCCCAAGAATATCAGAGTGCATAGCCTATCTCTTCTCCAGAAGATATTCCCAGCCCAGGAATTGAATTGGGGTCTCCTGCATCACAAGTGGATTCTTTACCAGCTGAGCTATCAGGGAAGCCCACACAGATATTGGTGTCTGTGAGCAACACCAGTGTTAAGTACAATATTTTCCCTGTGGTTGGTAATACACAAGCCTCATTGCATTCTGACAGGCCCTATAAACTAGGCCAGTTTCAGATTTTCATCTCAATCATTCTCAAAATTCCTCTTAGAAATGCTGTCCTTTAAATAGTTTAAGCTAACATGCAAAAAAAAAAAAAAAAAACCAAACACAAAAAACCCACCTCGTTTTCTCATTTATTCTTATTTCTTTCACTTCTTAACTTAGTTTAAAATCTCTTTCTGTGGCAGTTTGAACAAGGATGTGAAGAGGTACTGTCATTCCACTTGACATTTCAGTTTGTTGGTGACAGTAGTAGTTTAATGACTTCTTTAAGTCTTATATAAACTGTACCTCTCTGAAGCCATACTTTTTTTTGTATTGAATGTTCTGTAGTTAGTAATGCTCTTTAGGCAATGAGTAATTGTTTAATTGCACAATTATTAAACTGGATGATTTAAGCATCATGAGTATCAGAATTATGTTTAATTTCCAACCATGTTTTTCATCTGTTACTTTTATTATGTGTCACATGCTGACTCATGAGAAACTGTCATTTTGCTAAAGCAAGAGAGCCAAATCTCAGTTAGCAATTTAACAAGTGTTTCCAGAGCAATACTACACACTAGTCATCATGCAAGGTGCTGGGGAGTCAAAGGATAGAAAACCTGGGAGCATAGTCTTAAAGTGAAGGAAACAGGATATTATTCTTATAATTGACTACATATATGTAATATATAGAATCTTGGTTTAATAATAATTCAAGTATGTTTGTAGTAGTATAAGCTTACTCTCAAATATTCACTGCTACCTTAGACCTATGTGCTGGAGTATGGATCTATGAATTCAACTACCGACTGGGAACCTATTTATTTATGGCTATATTAACAGAACACTTGTTAAGTGTAGTAGTTTGGAAATACTCTGAGGGTACTGTGGGGGGTGACATTCAACACTTAACTTCAAATATTTAAATAATGATGTGTATGTGAATGTGAATAAATGAATGTGAACGTGAATGAATAAATGTGAAAAATGCTTTGAAGGATGTTTGAGAGGGTGATAATTATATCAGAGAGAGTTAAGTTGAGACTTCAAATTAGCCTTTGAAATGCAAAAAGTGACAAGGTAAGAGACATCATTCAAAATGACAAAAGGAGGAGAAGCGATCAGTTTTAGTAGCTTATTGAAGTATTACTGTGCATATCTTGGTGATTATTTGTAATAACATCACATGGGAAGAAAAATGCCAACATTAGCATCATAATTGAAAATTTAGGCTATTTTCTCCTCCAGAATGCCATAATTTCAATGCTACATCAGGAAGGCTAGATATTAATATGTTAGCTAGTATTTAAGAAAGTATTAAGGCATCTTGTAAACCTAGTATAATACAGTGTAGGAGTGTGTGTATGTGGTATGGATATAGATTACTAGTAAACTTGTTCATTTATTTTCATGTATTCTATGTTTGCAAATGTGACAAAGGGAGCAGCTGGAAGTGTCTTTATGTAGTATGTAGAATTTGGGGATTTAGTAAGTAGCTTGTCACCATCATAATCATCGTTATTTTTTAAATTTTATTTATTTATTTTTGGTGTGTCGGGTTTTAATTGTGGCACACGGGTTCAGTTGCCCCTTGGTATGTGGGATCTTTAGTCCTCTGACCAAGGATCAGGGAACTGTGTATTGGGAAGTGGATTCTTAACCACTGGCCCACCAGGGAAGTCCCCATCACTGTGACTTCTATGTGCCATATAGGGCTTCCCAGGTGGCCATAGTGGTAAAGAACCCACCTACCAATGCAGGAGACATAGAGATGCATCCGTGGAGTTGCAAAGAGTTGAACACAACTGAAACGACTTAGCACACACACATATGTGCCATGTACATATATTGTACTAGTTACTTTGCGTGTGTTATCTCTGATTTCCACAAACACCCTAAGATAAGTCGTGTGTTACGTATACAGTTTTATGGTTGAGGACACTGAGCCTTGGTGAAGTGTTTGGGATGCTTTCTGATGCACTGTGCTGACTCTCAACTAGAGAAAACAGGCAGGTATTGAGGGATTTTTGTCGCTACTCTCAGTTTTCCGGTTTTTATTTGATCACACAACCGAATATCTGAGTGTACATTTCTCTGTCTGCTACCTTATGATGTTAACCAAGGTTATATCCAAGTTCCCTTCTAATTTAAAAGCCTGTTACTACAAACTCATCCCTATCTATAACTAATGCTAGCTTGCTTTATACTCTTTAACATATGTTTACTTTCATAAGCATGGCTACAAAGAAGGATGGTTCTTTTGGGGTTCACTGAGTCAGGTCAAACTAAATATTCAGGTTATTTTATATATTCTTACATAGCAAAAGTCCATACTGTTCCAACAGCAAATAAGAACATCAACTGATCCTGTGTTTAGTAGCACCAGAGAATATTTTAAATATTTTGCATATATTCACTTATATTGGAGAAGGCAATGGCAAACCACTCCAGTACTCTTGCCTGGAAAATCCCATGGACAGAGAAGCCTGGTGAGCTGCCATCTATGGGGTCGCACAGAGTCGGACACGACTGAAGCAACTTAGCAGCAGCAGCATTCACTTATATAATTGGCATAGCAATCCTGTTCTAGTTTCATCCTCTTTTATAGATGACTAACTGAGACACAGAGAGGTCTAAGTGATTCATTCAAGCACACACTTCCTAAATAATTGAGCCAGGATTTAAACCCAATAGTCTAGTTCCAAAGTCTAGATTTACAACCTGCATAAATTGTTTCCCCTCTCTTATAACCAAATACCACGACTGGTGACTCTTTCCTGTGCTTACCCCCACATTCTCACTCCCCACCCCATTCCTCATTTTTCTGAAGGTTGTTAATGTTTATGTTGTTGAAAGTGTAAGCCAGACTATAAAACTCTATCCCATTTATAACGAAGCCCAAGCAGTTCAGGGCTGGCAGTTCAGTTTACATAGAAGCTAAAGTCTCAGAAAATTAGCCACACTCTCCGAATTTCTAGCTTTGCATAAAATATATGTGGATTTCCTCAGTGCTAAAAATCACCAGTTGATTTAGCTCGATCATTTTGACTATAGTCCAATCCATAGTTTTCCTAATATTTTGACATTTTAAACATCTAAAAAATGTTAAAATGTATGTCCTTGAATTTTTGGTTTGAAATAACCTGCCTGATATGTACTAGTAGATTCAATTAACAATATTTACTTATAATATATTTCAAAAGAATTCTATTGTAAATGTGGAGAGGAAAATCTGAAAGGATCTTAAAAGAGAGTTTTTACCCTTACTGAATTTATACTATGTCAGGTGACAGCATAAGTATTCTGTAGGGGCCAAGAGATGAAAAAAATGTGGTGAATTTTGGGAGGGCCTGGTGAGAGAACCTAGCCTGGCAGTGAGGTGTATTTTACTGATGGCCAGCAGATAAAGGAGAGTATCAAGGAAATGAGCCACTTCATTACTCTAAATATCATTAGTTTGGTTTGTGATTTTTAGCTTAAGTATTGCTGTAGAATTGCTCTATAATTAGCAAACTTCTGTCACGTTGTTGATATTTTTATTACTTCTCCATTTACTCCGTTCCTTCTCCAGTACATCTGGCACAGATTTGCTAAGAATCTAGCAGGTGCTCAAGAAACAGCTACCGATTAATTTCACTCCTCATGTAACTGAGATAGGTGCTCAGTTGTCAGGGAGAGCAATACATGAAGGAACCATCCATTTCCCCAGGTGAAATTTTTGCTATCAGTTTTTTTCTTAATGGTGTTTCCCATTATTATTAACTTGGTGAATCTTTTTCTGTGTTACTGCGTGAGTGGGCCAACACTTCTTTTGAGGGGGGAACATTGTCAGCTTCAAAAATATGCAGATGCTTGAAACAAATTCCCTCAATATTTGGCTATATTATCCAGCAAGTTTTCTTCCCTCAACTACTGAGTAAGAGTATTCATTCCTTCTGGTTTATTTGGCTAAGCTGCCAATTTCCCTTCTGCTATTTTGAGGGGCTAATTTTCCCACAACATAATATACATCGCTAAATCTCCAGCTTTTCTCTCAGCCTCTGATAATTTAGAAGTTTCAAGATGCATCAGTTTGGGTATTACTTGTTTCATTTCATTTAAATAAACCAGAGGATCTTATGCATATAAATGTCTTTGGTAGAGGAAAATTGTTATGTATTTTGGCCAATGAAAGGAGAGGGCATTTTCTATTCAGATTGTGTGGCATGGTGTGTTTTTCTTAATATTTGCTACTATCTCATCTTCCAGGAGACTCTTACCCTACCTAACTTCTTTGTTTGAATAATGTGTTATATTCTTTCCCAATGTCTTTTTTGCTGCTTTTATTAGTCAGCCTGAATTTTCACATTCCTCTTGCTTAATTATTCTGTAGAATTATTCTTTCCCCTTCATTTTCTCTCTTTAATTTTTAGTTTTTTAGTTTATTTTAGTTTTTAATTTTTATTGAATTATAGCTGATTTACCATGCGTGTTAATTTCAGGTATATAGCAGAGTTAATCAGATATATCCATATGTATATATATGTATATATATATATGTATATATATGTATATATCCTCTTTTTTAGATTCTTTTCCCATATAGGCCATTACAGAGTATTGAATAGAGCTCTCTGTGCTATACAGTAGGTTCTTATTAGTTATCTATTTTATATACAGTAGTGTATATGTTTCAATTCCAAACTTTCCATTTATCCCTTCCCCTGCTTATCCCCTGGTAACCTAAGTTTGGTACATCTGTGATTTTACTTCTGTTCTGTAAATAAGTTCATCTATACAATTTTTTTTAGATTCCACATATAAGCAATATCATATATATTTGTCTTCTGTGTCTGATTTACTTCACTCAGTATGTCTTTAGGTTCCTCCATGAAGTAAATTGAATTATTTTGTTCTTTTTTATGACTTGAGTAATTTTTAAAAATCTAATGTTTTCATGTAGACATCTAGCTTGGGCATTTCTTTATCCCCTCCAGTCTCATGACTCCCTAACAATGTAGTCCAGTGAATTTTGCTTCTTTCTCAAACTCTCTCCCTCTTTTGGGAGTAGTTTGGTTGAAGCCAACTTTTTGACTTACTATTTGTTTGGCTAATTGAAAACAGTTGTATATTCCATAGTCAGAGAAAAGCCTGCCTATAAGGAATTCAAAAAGAATGTTCAGTTTGGTTCAGTTCAGTTCAGTCGCTCAGTCTTGTCCAGCTCTTTGCGACCCCATGAATCACAGCATGCCAGGCCTCCCTGTCCATCATCAACTCTCGGAGTTCACCCAAACTCATGTCCATCGAGTCGGTGATGCCATCCAGCCATCTCATCCTCTGTCGTCCCCTTTTCCTCCTGCCTCTAATAACTTCCAGCATCAGAGTCTTTTCCAATGAGTCATCTCTTCGCATGAGGTGGCCAAAGNGCTTCCCTGTCCTTTACTGTCTCCCGAAGTTTGCTCAAATTCATATCCCCTGAATCAGTGATACCATCCGTCCATCTTGTCCTTTGTCGCCCTCTTTTCCTTTTGCCTTCAATCTTTCCCAGTATCAGGGTCTTTTTCAATGAGTCAGCTCTTCACATCAGGTGGCCAAATATTGGAGCTTCAGCCTCAATTGTTCCAATGAATATTCAGCATTGATTTCCTTTAGGATTGACTGGTTTGATCTTGCAGTATAACAAGTGTAATAGGCATGCTAAAATGGAGTTAAAGGTTAAAGTTACAACCCGTAAGGAGCTTCAGAATCTGATGAGACAGTTTGAGATAATCATTGGCTACAGTTAACTTCCTGGTTACTATCCAGTCATACTAAAGCCATTAAGTGGAACTAGCTACTCACAGTATTAGAAATTATCGCATCTAAGTAATGTAAATTCTTAGTTCTATGTTCCAAGATCTAAGAATTGAAGAAAACAGAGGAAAAAAAATCTCAAATCTTCGTTGTTGATGCAAGGTAGGTAACAATTGTCCTAAAAGGTACCATGGCTTTATTCTCAGGGATTTTGTTATCAGTGTATATTCCTTGTTTTAGGGGGAAAAAGATGGAGAAATATGTAAAATTTGGAGCTGAAATATGTGGGGTGAAATTTAGAAGAGAAATACTGAATAAAATATCTTCTCTTCTGTGTCACTTGTTGGGCTCTGCGGCCCATATATTACCTAAAGTGAAAGTGAAGTCGCTCAGTTGTGTCGCCTCTTTGCTACCCCATGAACTGTAGCCTATCAGGCTTCTCTGTCCATGGATTTTCCAGGCATGAGTACTAGAGTGGGTTGCCATTTCCTTCTCCAGGGGATCTTCCTAACCCAGGGATTGAACCCAGGTCTCCTNCGCTCAGTTGTGTCGCCTCTTTGCTACCCCATGAACTGTAGCCTATCAGGCTTCTCTGTCCATGGATTTTCCAGGCATGAGTACTAGAGTGGGTTGCCATTTCCTTCTCCAGGGGATCTTCCTAACCCAGGGATTGAACCCAGGTCTCCTGCGTTACAGAAAGATGCTTTACCCTCTGAGCACTTCAATTTTTAGTTTTTTTGTGTTTTTTTTCCCCTTGAAGCACTAACTGAGGAAATCCTAAAGTTTCAGCATGTGTGTTGACTTGAATGAGAATGGAATGCTGGGCTTGTACTGGGAAGAGAGAAATACAGATCGAGCTGTCATGTTCTGGATAGAACGCTGCTGTTATTTGGGATCCTGGGTTTCTGTCAGATAGACATGAGTTTGCACTGAGTAGTACAGCCTGATTAGTTATAGAGCTGCTCATCTTAGCAATAACTGTATTAAATATGAACATTGTATATTTTTTTCAGCCAATCTATGAGCACAGTAAAGCAAGCACAATCATACACCCTCAGCAAGACAAGCAATGATACAGAATTTGTTGTTGTTTTTTCACTAGCTTGCCATAATGTACTCCAATTTGAATGCTTTGTGCAATCTGGTTATTGTGTTTACTCCATGGTGTTCATTCTTGGTGTCATTAAGATCCTACTTTCTGGCTGAGGTTCTCTTTATTTATGATAATAGTTTGTTAGGTTTCTAAAGGATAAACAAATGTGAATACTTTAATGATTCAAGTACAAATTGGTGTTGAGTGGCAGTCTTATGGCTGTTTCAGATCAGCTGGATATGTTCATGGCCTAAACCCAGCTAGGTTCACTATTAGAGTAATGTTAAAGAGTGCTGAAAAGATAAAGACATTAGCTAGAAGCATCTTGATATATTGATGGTAGATGATAGATTAAGATGACAAGAACAAATGACCAAGTGGACTGTGTTATCCTTTGTAACAATTCGTTTGGTGATACCGTTTCTGTGTATGCACTCCCAAGCTCAGTAGTGCATGCATACTCAGTCGCTCAGTCGTGTCTGATCCTTTGCATCCCCATGAAGTATGACCCATCAGGCTTCTTTGCCCATGACATTTTCCAGGCATGAATACTGGAGTAGGTTGTCATGCCCTCCTCCAGGGGATCTTCATGACCTAGGGGTGGAACTTGTATCTCTTGTGTCTCCTGCATTGGCAGGAGGATTCTTTACCAAAGTGCCACCAGGGCAGCCCTATGCCAAGCAGGTATACCCGTAATTCATGTAGTAAACTCACATCTTTTCAGGTACCAAAAAGCCCAAAAAGCTAAATTAGGTAAAAGCAACTTTTTGGTAATGTCATAGAGTGTTAACATATATAAATAAATATGCCACAATATAATTTTAGTGCAGTTAGTGTTTATATCCAAATGCTTTGAAAGTTGACAATGCATGAGCAAAAAGACTCTCCGTTAAGAACAAAAAAATTAATCAGAAACTCATTCCAAAGTTTAATTTCAATGTTCCGCTTTTTTCCCCCCATAGTTCCTCAAGATGGCATTAAAAGTTGTTCCATTCCTCTTTTTAGACTGATCATTTTAACTGTTCCGTCCTTAATTACTCCACCATGCAGACAAAAAGAGCCTGTGAAGCCTCACTCCCAGGCTTTTTGAGACATTAATGAATATTGCAAAAATTGTGTTGGGCCAGAAATCATTTTTCAAGATGATTGTAATGAGAACCCCATTCCCCACCCCCACTCCTGGCCATCCATCCCACATGGCATTTCTTACAATGGATGGTGGACTCTGTTCCCTCACCCTTAAAAACTGTGGCCACAGTAGAAGTGGGGCTTTATGACTCTGAGGCTGGCTGTCTTGGGACTGCTTTCTTAGATCCAGCCAACATGCTGTGCTCTAAGGAAATCCAGGCCACATGCAGAGAGCATAGGTAGGGCTTGCCAGCTGACCGTCCCAGCATCAGTGGCCAGATGCTGGGAGGAAGGAGACTCCAGTACCAGTTGCTTTGACTGAAACCTGGTGAGTGGTGCTGCATGACAGAAAGCAGCCTGAGTCCAGCCAACCTCTAAACCTGTGAAAGATGGTGTTAAGATGATTGCCGTTGTTTAAAGAAAGACATGGTCATTTGGAGTGATTTGTTATGCAGCACTAGATGGCTAGAAAACACATGCTTTTAAGTCAGACCTACTCAAGTTTGAATATTGACCCTACTTCCTGCTAGTGAGATGCGTCAGCCAAGATCTCAAGTTTTTCTAATTCTTTTTGTTCCTGTTACAGATGTTTAATCTGGAATGTTGCAGGTGTTCAATAAACATGAGTTTCCTTCCCACCTCCCCCTTCTGGTTTTCCTCCCTTCTTTCCCTCCCATCTTCCTTCCCTCCCTCCCTGTCTCCCTCCTCCCCTTCCTTCTTTCTTGTCTTCCATCTTTTCCTTTTTGCTTGCTTACTCCTTTCCTTCCCTTCCTTCCCATGTAAATTTAACAGAGTGCAGCTGCTTTGGTGGTAGGCCATTTTAGATTGGAATATCTTAGTGCCAGGTGTGGATTTAATTGGACCCTAACTTAAAACGCAAGCAGACAGAATTCAGGATTCTTTTTTTTTGGTGAAAACTGCTGAATCACTGGTTCCAAAATTAGCAGAAAATATGCTCAGACCTTCCGCAGACAGTGTGTGTGATATGATGAAGTGTCTTGGGGGAGTGGGATAAACACATTTTTTTAAAAAGAAATGTTTCCATCAGTTCACAGTGAACATTATCTGAATTCAGTTCAGGCGAAGAATATCTTAAAAAGCTAGATAAAGGAAATGAAGGCATGAGCAACATGTTATTTGTAGGAATGACATACATTATCTCCTTGGCAACTGCAGGGTGGCATGCAATTTGGCACTCTATGTTGTGTCATCTCGGATGCCTGGAAGTCACTGTTTCCTATGGAAACAAAGGAAAGAACAACATGAGAAAAAGAGTTCTGATTTTAGCATGCTGAGAAAGTATTTTAAAATTGAGGGACCAGCAGGCTTCCACAGCAGAACCAGAACTCAAAATGGCATTAAATTTTCATTTATTAATTCCTTGGTGCTTTAGAATATGAGTGAAATCCAAATTTGTTTTGACCGCACTGAACTTTTTATTCATGCTTTGTGATCAAATGATGACTCCAAACATTTGTGTGGAACTTTCAATGCCCTGCTGTGTAGTAAGTCTTTCATAAACATTAGGATGTCAGCATTATTCATGTTCATTTATCTATTCATTCAATAAATATTTGTGGAGTGTCTAATTTGTGCCAGGCATTGTGCTGGGTACCGAGGCTCCATAAATCCCTTGCCTTACATCTTATGACATTTTTCTGCCATATTCATGGGATATTGTGGTAGCTCAATAATTTAGCCAGCATTCATTTAGCCTCAGCCTGGAGAGCTTATTATTACATAGGAGCTAGGAGATAGCAGAAATGAACCACATGGCCTCACACTATTGATGGGATCTCATCATGGCTTTTCTTTGGTCAGTGATTTTGGGGAAGTTTCCTAGGTGCAGTCAGCTTATTTTCATCACCAACTTCCAAGTGAATGGCTCCAAAATATTTATGATAGTGACTCATGCTCAATGTAATTTTATTTGGTAGGTAATTTGATGAAATTGAATGTCTTAAATGTAGGAAATTCAGATTGCAATATAGCTGGCTAGAGTCGTAGTTTCCACCTTGATGAAATTCAAAGAAGTATCAACATTATAGAATGCTATAGGGGCAGCCAACATAGTTGTAGTGGGCTGCTTGATCACTGCAAGAGAATGATACACCGGTGACATGAGGTTAAAGCTTGACATAGATGCAGCCAGGATCACCAAGGTGCTCCTAGGAATTTGTCCACAATGGTGCTGGAGAGAAGGACTGTGGAACAGATACCTGGATTCCAGAGTCAGTTCTTTCCAAGGATGATCTTGCTTTTCATTAATCTATCCAGTATCTCCAGAACATGGCTTTTCCGGCTAATTCTATATTCACTCCCTACCTCATCACAACAGAAGGTGAGGCATTTATTCACATTTCTGAGACCTATTAAAGAATGACTATGAAATAGACAGCTAATGTCCACCAAAGAATCTCACAAGAAAAGCCTTCTAGGCTGACTATACAAAATAGTGATTTCAGGTGTTCCTTTAGCTCGAAGGAGTTGAAGCCATATGGCTGATTTTTATAATTTCAGCATTAAAATTAAAAACCAGATTTCACTTCCTGGATTCTTCTTCCCTAGGGTCTTATTTTACTATGTCCCTCTCTAAGAGCAATATTTTAGCTTAGAATTTTCTTGGATTTGTGGATATATTCATGGAAGATTTAAATAGCATTGCAGCTGTACAGAAAAGCTGTTCTCGTGTGTGCTTTGAAAATCAGCTTTTCAATAACTGATAGCTTTAGAACCGTGATTGAGAGGAAAAATCCAATCCTTGTTAAACAAGCTATTTCAGCTACTGGATGCATGCTTCAAACCGTTTGAAGAAAGAGAGGCTCACATACCTCATCACTTTGCTCCCAGAGAGGCAGGTTGGTGCCTGTGGCCCTCATGCATTTTCTGTGTAGCAACAGAAGGAAAGAAGAAGGTGGGGCTGGATCTGGGAGATGACTCTGCTGCTCCATAGCAATCACTCAGCCATACTTTTAAACAGGCAAATTCATGAAATGGGAGAGGAAAGGCATTTAATTCTGGTTATCAGTTAATATTCCAGGATTGACTCATTAAGCAGTCCATTAACTACTGTAGTGGTCCAGGAAGTATAATCTGGATAGAATAAATGACTGTCATCTGGTTTTCAAGTGGATTTAAACGGGCTGCTTTTGGCTATATAGCATTGCCAACTACTTATCTCTCAAGGCATATTGTGTGAGACTCATTTTTGCTGTTTTGAGTGTACAGGAGGGAATGATTGTGTTGTTGATTTATTTCAATACAGCTTATTCATTATTTATTATTTCTTCATTGAACTTATTTTATTGAATATTCATAGTGCTTGGTACTGTGTTAGTCACTGGGGGGAAGAAAATGATAAGACAGTATTGCAACCCCAAAGAACTAGTAGAGATGGGCTCTCATACAGCATGCTGCATTGCTAGGCTGGGAAGAAGCATCAAATGCTGTGTGAAGATGTCACAGCCCAGATGAGCCATTTCTGTGGTGGGAGATTCTGAAAAGGGTGGTGGGGCTGTCCGGTTAAATTTCTCAAAGGAAGCAATGACTAAGTACGATATCAGAAAATACAGAATGGAGGCAAAGGAGATGAGCAAGCAGAGTGAGAGGAAAACGTGCCAAGACCCAGAAGCAAGACAATTCAGCTCATCCTTGTAGAACTAAATGAAGACACCCTGGCTAGAACCCAGGTGTTTTAATTGGGTTTCCCCCAAAGCAGACTCTGTTTCAAGAATTTGTGTGCAAGCAATTCATATTTGAGGTGATCCCAAGACGCACTGCAAGGAAAGTGAGATGGCAAGGAAGACAATCCAATAAAGTATGACTAATGAACAGAGTTACCACTGTGTGTTCATCACACCAGAGGCTCTCCCAGAATATATGTGGAACACACCTCAGAGTTGTCCTGTTGGGTGGCAGAGAAGTTGAGGTACTTATTTATCAGCTCTTGCTGCTTGTTCATTAAGTTTATTCAGGAGATACTAAATTTCTTCTACTTCTGGTCAAACCCTCTCTCCCATTCCAGTCAAGCTCCTGTAAATAGAGCATTACTTAGAGCAGAAGAAGGTAGTAAGGCATCAGAGATGTCTGGGTAAATCAAATGAATATAGACCAGGCACTCATAGCCTGTGCTACACCAGGATCCCTGGAGTGGGTCCAGAGGAGTGTTTGGGAATAAATGGGGAGATGTACCTGGACTTGGAGGCAGGACCAGGTCAGGGAGAATGTTATGTTATATAAGTGTGAAGTGTGCATGTTTCAGGAAAACAATAGGTTCATAAGGATATTAGTTCTGAGAACTTTGATAGCCTGTGTGAGCTAGTGAGAGATGTAGCCATTCTGTGGCTTTGAAGAAGAATAGACAGATTGGAAAAATCCTGAAGAAGTTGGACGGAAAGGAATAACACAGAGAGAGGCAAAAATCAAAGTTTTGTGGCTTGCAAAGTTAACTGGATTGTGTGCTAGTCTCTAAGATCTAGCATAGAGTAGGAAGGTTGTGTTTGGATAAATAGACTGAACTCATTGGATATGAATAAATTTGTACCTAGGTTTGACTTTGGTCAAGAGGGTTTCTTAAAGGTAAGAATTTAGGGCTTTTCTCCAACCATCATATCACCAGAGTCAGAACAGTGCCTGATGTATAAGTAGGCACTTAAATATTTGTTGACTAATGCCTCTTGTGTTCCATAAGACTCTTATCCTTCTCCATCAGAGGGCAGACAGACTCAAAACAATCACAGAAAACAATCCTATCTGATCACACGGGCCACAGCTTTTTCTAACTCAATGAAACTATGAGCCATGCCGTGTAGGGCCACCCAAGACAGACGGATCATGGTGGAGAGTTCTGAAAAAGTGTGGTCCACTGGAGAAGGGAATGACAAACCACTTCAAGTATTCTTGCCTTGAGAACCCCATGAACAGTATGAAAAGGCAAAAAGATATGACACCGAAAGATGAACTCCCCAGGTCAGTAGGTCCCCAAAATGCTACTGGAGATCAGTGGAGAAATAACTCCAGAAAGAATGAANTGCAGTGGTGGTGGGAGATTTGGGAGGTAAGCTGGGTGGGACCTTGTGGCCAGTGGGCTGAGGGGGTGAGTAGGATATCAGGAGGAGCTCGTCTCCCAGTGTGCACTCTGGCACTGGCAGTGGTGCTGTTTGCAGCCTGGATACTGGGGAGGAGGTGGTGGAGGAGAGAGGCGATGCCCACTCTGTCCGTGCCTGGCTCCAGTCTGGGACAGCTAGGACTGCTGCCCAGGAGGAGGCCCTCGGCATGTGATAGTGGAGCAATGGGGGTGGACAGGAGTGACTGAGACAGTCCTGGGGCCACCGCATTCGAGACAGCCCCGGGGCTACAGCGTTTGGGTGATAGACGGAGGAGAGAGGAGCGAAAGAGGAAAGAACAGTCAGGAAACAAGAAAGGAAAGCAGCAGAGCACTGGCCCAAAAGCCACGGAGCATCCAGAGAAAAGAGAAAGTGAGATAAAGGTCACTGGGCTCTATCGGAAGCGGCCACCAGAAGGTCAGCGGCTACCTTATCAGGAGCTGGTCCAGGGGTTACTGAGGGCAGAAAGCAAAGGGTCAGAGGAATGAAGGCTGAGGACACAGGTGCAGAGTGTAGACAATTCTCAGAAGCTAGGCAGAGAGGGGAGACGCTGTGTGGCCAGATGTGGGCTCCCCAGAATCTCCAGAGAGGGGCAGGAAGACAGGGAGGCAGAGGATGGCGAGGAGGTAGTTAAAGAGATTCCATGCCTTCCTTTCCAGGAGAAAGGAGTGAGGAGCAGAGGCTGGGAGCAAGNCTGTCTCCCCGCCCGGAGCGGCCCCTGCTGTCACCCCTGTGCCCCTTCCTTCCGCGTGTGGGCACCATTGCATCGGGCCTCTCCCGCTCCAGGTCTTCACTCAGATGCCACCTTCTCAAAGATGGTTTGCCGTGCTGCTCCATCAAAAACAGCACAGGTGTGCACCTGCACACAGCGAGCGCCTCTATTCTCTGTTCCCTCTGCCCTTCTTCCTTTTTCTCCTCAGCTCTTATTCTTACCTGCCTTATATGCATTTATCTGTATACATGTTCCCTTGACAGTTGGACTTTGTTTTGTTCACACTATATCCTCAAGATCTGGAATAGTGCTCAGCCCCCAGACAGCATGAGATACATGTTTTTTAATGAACCAAGGAATGAATGAATGGATGGATGAGTGAATGGACGGATGGATGGATGATTGAAGGAATGGATGGATGGATTGATGAATGAATGAATAGATGGATGATTGGAGGAATGGATGGATGGATCAGTGAATGAATGGGTGGATGGATGAATGGATAGATGGATGATTGAAGGAATTAATGATAAATGGATGGGTGGATGATTGAAGGAATAGATAGATAGATTGATGAATGAATAGATGGATTATTGGAGGAATGAATGCTGAATGAATGGATGGATGATCGAAGGAATGGGTGGATGGATGGATGGATGGATAGATGGATAAATAGATGATTGAAGGAATGGATAGATGGATCGATGGATGAATGAATAGATTGAAGGAATGAATGAAGAATGAATGGATGGATGATTGAAGGAATGGGTGGATGGATGATTGAAGGGATGGATGATTGAAGGAAGGGACGGATGATTGAAGGAATGAATGGATGGATTGATGAATGACTGAATAGATGGATGATTGGAGGAATGAATGATGAATGAATGGATGGATGGGTGATTGAAGGAATGGGTGGATGGATGAATGGATGGATGATTGAAGAGATGGATGGATGAATAGATAGATNAATCAGTCCTGAATATTTATTGGAAGGACTGATGCTGAAGCTGAAACTCCAATACTTTGGCCACCAGATGCAAAGAACTGATTCATTTGAAAAGAACCCAATGCTGGGAAAGATTGCAGGCAGAAGGAGAAGGGGATGACAGAGGATGAGATAATTGGATGGCATCACCAACTCAATGGACATGAGTTTGAGTAAGCCCTGGGTGTTGGTGAAGGGCAGAGAAGCCTGGCGTGCTGCAGTCCATGGGGTCACAAAGTGTCTGACCCGACTGAGTGACTGAACTGAAGTGAACTGAATTGAAAAACTTTAAAAATGTTATCTTGTTTAATGTACTGGAACTATTTCCTGATATGGTAATCATTCACCACATGTGGCTATTGGGCATTTGAAAAATGGTTGACCTGAGTTGAGATATCCTGAAGGAATTTATCACTGTACCATTGAGCCACATACAGAATCCACATACAGAATCCATCCGCAATGCAGGGGACACAGGAGATGTGGGTTTGATCCCTGGATCCAGAAGATGAAGATCCTCTGGGGAAGGAAATGGCAACCCACTCCAATATGTTAGCCTGGAAAACTCCATGGACAGAAGATCCTGACAGGCTACAATTCATGGGGTCACAAAGAGCTGGACATGACTGAGCACTGAACATGCATGCACAAAGGAAATTAAAGATTTAGGATAATAGCAAAAAGGTAAAATATCACTTTGAAAAAAATTTCACACTGATTACATGCTGAAATGATAATATATTGGATAAACAAAGTAAGTGTATGAAAACAGTATTAAAATTAATTTAATTTGCTTCTTTTCAATTTTTGAAATAATAATTGAAAATTTAAAAGATAGTAATGATGACCCTGTATGTGAGACAACAAAAGAGACACAGATGTATAGAATGGACTTTTGGCCTCTGAGGGAGAGGGAGAGGATGGGATGATTTGGGAGAATGGCATTGAAGCGTGTATACTATCATGTAAGAAACGAGGTGCCAGTCTATGTTCGAAGCAGGATGCAAGATGCTTGGGGCTGGTGCACGGGGATTATCCAGAGAGACAGTGTGGGGTGGGAGGTGGGAGAGGGATTCAGGATTGAGAGCTCATGTACACCTGTGGTAGATTCATGTCGATGTATGGTAAAACCAATGCAGTATTGTAAAGTAGAATAAAGTAAAAAAATTAATTAATTAATTAAAAAAACAATAAAAAATATTAAAAAAAATAAAATTATACTCATGTTTACCATTTGTGGCTCACTTTATATGCCTACTGGGCAGAGCTCCTCTCAGGTATGCAAAACACTTTTACAAATATTGGGTCAGGCAGTACTTCAAGGTAAGTGACAATCTGTCTGCTTTATTTGAAGTCAAGGTACATACCTTCCAGTGGTAGGAACTCCTACTCTTTCAGCCATGATAGAAAGACTATCTATCAAGAATAGAAGCAATGTTGGGATTTCCCTGGTATTTCGGTGGCTAAGAATTCTGCCTTGCAATGCAGGGTACTTGGCTTTGATCCCTAGTCAGGGAACAAAGATACCACATGCCTCGGAGCAACTAAGCCTGAACACCACAACTAAGACCTGATGCAGTCAAATAAATAAAAATAAATTATTTAATTTAAAAAAGAATGGAAGCAAAGAAAATTAACTGGATATTCAAAAAAAAACTGATACCCATTGCTTGGTGAAAGACTAATAGATGACAGAGAAAGCTGAATTCCTCTTTCACTTGCTTCCATATTGTATATCAAAAAGCATGGTTTTTGTACTGGAAGTGGATGGCCAATTGTCATTAACAGACTGGTGACAACTGATGAGGATCTCTGGATCAGATGGCAATGTGCTCAAAAGTGATCATTTTCACTGTTCCTAACCCCCACTGAAACCACCTCCACAATATAGAAATAAAGGTGGGGGAGATTTGAAAACTAAATGAAGAATGTCTCTAGTTAATTCTATAGAAGAATGTCATCACTATTCCAGGAACATTGACAGATGTTGGCCAGAAATGGTGTGTGAAAGATCATGTGGAAGGTAGCAGCACATGGAAGAAGTCTAGGCTGCACTGCTGCCTGTATCTGCCTCAGGACTCTGGATAAAAATACAAGGTAGGTTCTGATATGACAAACCTCCTAGAGATGGCTGGCTTATTGAAAGCAGAAAAGAATAGTGCCATGACAACCAGCTGCTAGGAAGGTCCACTGCTCTGACCTTTTCTGTGTCCTCTCTAGAAAGAACCCCAAAAAGATGAATGCCCACTCTTGATTTAAAATGATCTAGAAAAGCTTGCAGTGTAACTAGGAATGGGTAACTTTTTAATATAATAAAGTTATCTATCTGAAAAGCCATGGTAATCATACCCAGTGGTTAATGTTAGTTTCAGATCTATTAATATCAGGAACAATGTCCATTATAAGAGCTATTATTAACATATTTCTGGAAGTCAGAATCAGTGTAATGGCTCAAGAACTAGAAGGCAGGCTCAACACTAGAAATAAAGATGCAAGCTTATTGCCATTTATAGTTGTGCTAGAAAACTTCACTATATTAACTGGAAAAATAGAGTAAGAGAAAAAGGGCTAAGAAATGTGTTCAAAAACACTATCTCTTACTAGTTTCCCATAAAACAGGTACTTTTCCTGAAAGAAGATTCCTTTCATAAGAAATACCAAATGTGAAATAACCAAAAATAAACTTACAAGTTTTTTATCTGTGTAAAAATATATTCTTAAACTTATTGAGAGACATAAAAGGAGATACAAATATATGGAAGGGCACACAACATTCCTTGTTTTAAAATGGCAAAATATTGTCCTTTCAAAATTAATGTTAAATTTGAAGTATCGTCTTGAAACCGTATGACTTTATCAATAATCAGTGAAGGCTGTGATTTCAATAAAATGCCCAACAGATTACTTACGAATGTTATAAATGATTTTAAAGAATCTTTAAATGACTTCAAGGAATGAAAACAATTCTTGTACAGCAATGAAAATTGAAACTAAAAGACAAATAAGAAACTGAGAAATTATTTATTGCATATAAGAATANCATTTTGCTTTTTTGCATTTCTTTTCTGTGGGGATGGTCTTGATCCCTGTCTCCTGTACAGTGGCAGGAACCTCATTCCATAGTTCATCAGGCACTCTATCTCTCAGATCTAGGCCCTTAAATCTATTTCTCACTTCCACTGTATAATCATAAAGGATTTGATTTAGGTCATACATGAATGGTCTAGCAGTTTTCCCTACTTTCTTCAATTTAAGTCTGAATTTGGTAATAAGGAGTTCATTATCTGAGCCACAGGTCTTGTTTTTGTTGACTGTATAGAGCTTCTCCATCTTTGCCTGCAAAGAATATAATCAATCTGATTTTGGTGTTGACCATCTGGTGATGTCCATGTGTAGAGTCTTCTCTTGTGTTGCTGGAAGAGGGAAGTAACCAACTTTCCAAGGCTTCAGTGTCCTTACTGGGAAAATAAGAATATTAATACTATTACCTGGGTGGTTGTAGATAATGTTTTAGGTTATTAGTGTAGGGCTTGGTCCATAGTAATTGCTCTATACATGGTAGAGATGTTGATAAAGATTCAAGACTTCTGTTTGGCAAGTGCTAATATCAGACATTAATTATTTAGAGTAGTCCATGAATGTGAAGCATTGCTTTAACAGTCTATTTCAAGAAAATACAAGGGTTAAAAAAAAAAAAGGAAGATTTTAGAATATCCTTAAGGGATTTCAAATTTTAACTGACAAAGAAGGTTATTGGCCCTCTTTATCCTTACACCACAGAGAGAAATCTTTGAAAACTGTCCTCCTGCCAGCAGGCACTTTGTTCCTGCTGCTAGCATCCCTCTTCCCTATGGTTAATACTTGTGCGTGTGTGCATGTTCCGTCTTGTCCAACTCTTTGAGACCCCATGGACTGTGGCCCATCAGGCTCCTCTGTCCATGGGATTTCCCAGGCAAGAATACTGGAGTGGGTTGCCATTTTCTTCTCCAGGAGATTCTCCCAACCCAGGGGTTGAGCTTGCGGCTCCTGCAGGTGGATTGTTTACCAAAGTTTACCAAGTCTTAACTGCCATCTAGGAATATGGTTAAGGCTTACTCATTCCTAAATTTCAGCTTATGTGTTACTTTCACAAAGAGACTTTCCCAGTAGTCAGGCTATGTCATGTACATCCTAATTAAAAAAAATTTTTTGATAGCTTTTATTTCTTATTATAACTTAATAATTCCTGGTAGAAGTTGTAAGGCCTGTGCCTTTTCACCTCTGTACTCCCCATTCCCAACAAGATACTTGAAAAATTAGACACTCAATACATATTGTTCAATGAATGAATGAACTGGGTAAATCAGTGCCTTTAATAAGTCTTTCATTGCTTTTCAGCTTAAATGTGGATATTCTGTTACTCATTTCCAACAAGAGAAGAAGCATGCAACCTGAGCTCTTTTTCCTAAAAATAAATCTGTTAAAGTCATCATGAATGTTTAGATTCAGTGGGTAAACATTATCTAATGTTCCGAAGAAAGTCAGCTTGCTTTAGGTAAGGCTCTTGGCTCATCAAAGGCTTCCTTAATGCAGAATAGCTGTGATTTTACTAAATGACTTGGCTGCTAATTCTTCAGCTTTAGAACTTTATCCCCAAGCAGAAGTATTTGCAGATCTAGTCCTGATAAATTATTTCTTTTTAGACATTGCCCCTGTTGCCTTTGCTGATGCAGATAAAATTGTGACTCAGACTGCTTGCTATGCCAGCCTCCTATAGGGTTGGCAGGGATTTGAATTTTTCTGCATGGTTATTTATTATAGCACAATTTCATTTTGATCAAATCATATGAAGTCTATATTAAGAAAAGCACTGTCCAAATGTTTTCTAAGTTCAAATACAGTTTTCTGAATATTTTCAAGCTGAAAAAATCATTTTCATAGGATGATGTGGTTTATTTAAAAAATGAATTTGTTTGGACACCCAAGTTAGAAATGAAAAAACATGATAAGATTTCTTTTGCAATATTTTATCAGGTATCTATATATATTACCTTTACTTTTAAGGATTAAAAATATCCTTAATATAAAATATGAGCAAAAATTATAAATTATTTTAATGACCTTTTTTCAATACTTAAACACATGTATGTTTTGAAATCCATGATACATGTACATACATTGTCACATGAAAATCATAATCTGAAAAAGGAAAACAAAAATACTTAAGGAAAAATATTGAGTAGTCAAAGAAGGACCTGGAGCTAAGTCCAAATTAGAAGCTTAAATGAAAATCCTGGTTGACTCAAGCCTCTGATTAGGATTAAGGAAAACTGAAAGGAACTCAAGAGATATTGTGGAGAACTCACATCTAAGCAACTTCGATGGTTTAGAAAGATGATGTAGATGCCTCCCCGGTGTATATATGGAAGCATTTTCATTCATTAAGGACAAAATTTTAAATGTTACAAAGAAATTGATGCTTAATTCCTGTTAAAAGCATCTCAATTTCTCTATATATCTTATCTTAACTCAACTTAGGATTTGAGGGGTTATCAAAACGGGATACTCACTCAGTGGTGAAGAGAGAACAGACTAGAAACAAAATACCTGAGAAGAGAGAATTGTTTAGGTTTTGTTTATTTTTTTTCCTAGGAGAAAGTTAACATTCATTATTTTAAAATATTAAGATGTATGTCTTAAATTTATTAAAGTTAGATGATTGCCTTAGATTCCTGAGGTTGCCATAGCCAAATAACATAGATCAATTGGCTTAAATAACATAAATTTATTTTCATATTTCTAAGGACTAGAAAATCTAAGATCAAGGTTCTGGCCATTCNTTAAGATGTATGTCTTAAATTTATTAAAGTTAGATGATTGCCTTAGATTCCTGAGGTTGCCATAGCCAAATAACATAGATCAATTGGCTTAAATAACATAAATTTATTTTCATATTTCTGAGGACTAGAAAATCTAAGATCAAGGTTCTGGCCATTCAGGTTTCTGATGAGAGCTCTTTTTCTGTTCATAGACGACTACCTTCCTGCTGTGTCCTCATATGACACAGAGAAAGGGTTTTCTGGTGTCTCTTTCTCTTTCATAAGGACATTAGTTCGTCTGATCAGGGCTTCGTTCTTATGACCTCATTTAATATCACTTTCTTAAAGATCCTATCTCCAGTATAGGACCTTGAGGAGTTAGGACTCCAACATATCAATTTTGAGGGGCCATAATTCAGTCCATAGCAATGATTAAACGTTTTTAATATTTCACTCTTTACTTTTTTTATATTTGTTGCCTTCTGCTATCCCCAGTTTGGTGTCTTTCATTGTCTCATTTCTTCTAATTTAAATGTGGGAAAAAGTCCTTTGGCTACTGTCATTGAAATTAAAAAAAATAAAATAAAAAGAGTGATACTATAATGCCAGACCAGTATTTCCACAGATACAACTCTTTTTAATATGCCATTATATTGAGAAAGTGGGCCAGCCAAACTGAGTTGCCAAAGTTCTAATTTATTCTTGTATGTCTTTTCATAGTGTAAGTGTGAATATCATCCTATAGGTTGGATTACAATAGTTCCTCCAGTCTTCTTCCCTGGTTACCAGTTTCTAGACTTTACTGGTAGTTGGAATGTTCTAGAAAGAGATCAGTGAACTGATATGATAATACATGAGATGCTTTAAAAAATATATAAATCACATCTTTTCTGGACATTGAAATACTTGTGACTATAGTTTTTCTTACATACAGCTTTGATATATGGCTGTTGTTGTTGTTGTTCAGTCACTAAGTCATTTTCGACTCTTTGCAACCCCAAGGACTATAGAATGCCAGGCTTCCCTGTCCCTCACCATCTCCCAGAGTTTACTCAAACTCATGTCCATCGAGTTGGTGATGCCATTCAACCAACTTATCCTCTGTTGCTCTCTTTTCCTCCTGCCTTCAGTCTTTCCCAGCATGAGGGTCTTCTCCAATGAGCTGGCTCTTTGCATCACGTGGCTAAAGTACTGGAGTTTCATCTTCCACATCAGTCTTTCCAATGAATATTCAGGGTTAATTTCCTTTAGGATTGGTTGTGTAAGTGTGAGTCACTCAGTCGTGTCCAACTCTGTGACTCCATGGACTGTAGGCCACCAGAGTCCTCTGTCCATGGGATTTCCCAGGCAAGAATACTGGAGTGGGTTGCCATTCCCTTCTCCAGGGGATTTTCCTGACTCAGGGGTCAAATCCAGGTCTTCTGCATTATAGTCAGATTCTTTACTGTCTGAGCCACCAGGGAAGCCCAGGATTGGTTGTGGTAGTTGGTTAATTAAAAGTATGTTAGCTAAGTGTCAGGTGCAGAAGAACCACTCAGTAAAAATTAATCATTTTTGCTGCTGTTGCTGTTTTCCTAGATGAGCTTTGTATATTTATCTTATACCATAGGATATACTCTAGTGTTAATTCTTACCTTTATTATGTCTAGAATGTGTTTTAATTTCATTATTGCGTTTTATATTTCCTTGTATTTATTCTTATTTTTGCCAGCAACATCCTTTTTGTGGCTGACTTCATCACAGACTTTCTTTAGCTCCCTCTACCTTTCTGATTATTNTCTTACCTTTATTATGTCTAGAATGTGTTTTAATTTCATTATTGCGTTTTATATTTCCTTGTATTTATTCTTATTTTTGCCAGCAACATCCTTTTTGTGGCTGACTTCATCACAGACTTTCTTTAGCTCCCTCTACCTTTCTGATTATTCAAAGCAGGCACATTATTTTTATAGGAACATAGAAAAAATTTTCTAAAATCTTGTTGTCTGTAATGATTTTTTCTTGAATGATGTATCTTTTTATTTAAGGGATAGGATCTTGTTATCTGTCTTCTGGATTGTTTCTATACAATATCCTTTGATGCCTACTAGGTACTGAGTGCCTTGCATGCATTATCTTATATATTCCTTATGAGGAAGTACCAGTATTACTCCTGTTTTAATAAGAACTTTGAGGTTTCAAGAGATTTAGTAAGTTGTCAAATATCCCCCAGTTGTCAAATGGCAAATTCAATATTCGAGTCCAGGACAGTCTGATCTGATGGCTCACAATTCAGTTAAGCCAACGTTTCCCATTTTCCGATCCCTGATGACTGGCAGTAGCACAACTAATAAATAACATTTCCTCCAAATAGGGCCTAATGCTGAGTTTTTGTCTAGATCCCAGGTTATTCCTATGAACAGTTGGAGTGATTTTAATGCTGCTTTCATCATTGAGCAAGAGAAGATCTATCCTGTTCAGTGTCTGCATTTGGAAAAAATGAGTGGATGATGCTTTGCCCTCTACCCTCTCCACTTTTATGTTGGCAGTATTGATGAACACATCTCCTGGGGCAGGTAGCATTCTGGTCAAGTCCAAGACCACTTGATCAAGCAGAGAACTTCTGCTCTGATTGGTGAAGTGTCTGACCAAGAAATTTCCTCTTCTACAGCCATCTATTTAACCTACAAAGTCTTGGCAAATAAAAAGAAGCACTAGGAATCACTGTGAAATAAAACTAACCGAAGATCACTTATCTTCAAGAAACCCTACTTCTTTCAACTTCTAAATATGCAAGACAAAATGAATGAATTCTGTAAGACCGTGTTCTCTGGTAATTCCAAATTGAAGGCATAAATTTCTTATCCCAGTGCCTGATACTGAAAGTAATATTTCTACAGCTTATGGAAATGCAAACACTGAATTAAAAGCTAACATTGGGAGGAAATGAAATACAATAAATAGAGAACTCGGCATTTTCATTTCTACATTTTGTTGTTCAGTGTGTGTTGGAATCCCCTGTAACAACTGATGAAATATTTAGCATATTTCTGGGAATGTTTTTCATTTCTATTTGGTAACATTTAAAAAAAACACTACTGAAGGTCTTCCATGAATCATTACCTTGGGATTTAGTTTTTCATCTGCTCTTACCATTTATTGTTTATTTTCTTATTAAATAAGATGTGTATCTAACCCCTGAAGCCCTGTCAGAACAGGCCTTGAATAAATGTCTTTGCATTATTGGATTTTTTTTTTTTTGGTATGTGACTCATTGATATTCTAGAAGATAAACCTGTTCATTATTAGCCTTGTTTGTTTTTAATTTAGAAGGGTTAAATTACATTTTATTAAACTTCATTAGCTTTTCAAATAAGCAAGATGAATGTGGCTTGCGTCCTGCACAGTCACTTTATCTCATTGCTGCTAGAGTAATAAGTTGAGATGAATTTCTCTTTGCAGTTGATAATACTTCTTTAGAAATCGTGTCAGATCACAGTCATGATTGACGAATGGCTTGGATTTGCTCTTGTTTGCCTGTTGCTGCTTTAATTTGTTGGTGATGTTTAAATCTGCCACCTCGCATCTCTATCCAACAGTTTCCCTTGCTTCAGGCTATTGTGACTAATGACAAAATGATCTCAAACTAAATCATTTTTTAAAATTCAAATGAAGCTTTTCTTGTTTGTAACCACTGTACATCTGCTGAATACTGATAGAGATACTCAACCCTGTGTATGAAACATAACCTCACTCTGACTGACACATTAGTGGCTCCAATACTTGAAGGCTGTGTGGATATTATTCCTAGCGAGTCCTGTGCCAGTTAGGTCAGCAGATTTCTCAATCCTTTTAGAGTTTGTCATCAGGGAAAATGACAACTACTTTTTACATTGAGGACCTTGAGACCTCAATGCAAAATAACTTCAGTATCATTTGACTGCCTGGCAAAGAGCAAAGATTTAAGCCTTGAATCAGTCTAGTTCTTCTCTGCTTTTGTAGGTTATGATATTTACAGTATTGAGATTTCTTATGCATTCTTAATCAGACCTGGGCTCAAGTCCAGATAATTTATACACCTTAGGTGTTATCTGCGATATTATGGACATATGTCCATAAACAAAGAGATAGTCATCTGAAGGTCAGGTAGAAAGTTTCTGAAACTTGCTCTTTAATCTGAAAAAGAATCTTGACTCTGTATTGTATCCATTTCAATGAAATTTATTAAGAAATGAAGTAGATGCCTGCTATGTGCCTTAGCCTACTATGATTAGTAAGATAGCTTTCTATGCTAGAAGTTCACTAATACTGTAAAACTGGGAATAAAAAGATTGATTTTTTTTTTCAGATAATAATCCTGGTGGCATACTTCATACTGCTTCCTCTACTTTCATAAAGGCTCATGCTTCATTGATTCTTTTTTCCAATCACAGACTGATCCTGGGTCTTTGACTTGAAGTCACTGTTTTCTCCAGACATATTCTTCAAGTCTGTGCTTATATTACTTTGATATTTAAAACTTGCCTAGTAGTGGATAGTGTCAATATAATTTTCAAAATGTCGAAAACATGAGTCATACAAATATGGGATGAATCTATATTCATGGGATGAATGTCAAGGTTTTGTCTAATTCATTAATTAATGAGGATACTACTTATTAGTAAAACTGGCTCAAAATCTTTTTGGGGGGAATGCCTATAAATATTTGAAAAGAATACTAGAATGAGACTGCTAGATAGATACAGAAGTAGTTAATATCCTTCAGGGAGTCAAAACCATAACCTTTGGTGCTCCTTTCTACTGAACAGTAATCTATAAGTTTATATGTAACTCACAGTGTTTGGGGTCAAATCCAATATTAAATAGCAAAATCAAACTGAAGTATACTCTCTAAGAGACTTGATAATCCTTGGGTGGACTTTTTAAACCGTGCTCCACAATGACATTGCAGGGACATGCTGTATTCCTTTCTGATTTCCAAGTCTTGAATAATTTTTAAACAATATACTTGACTATTACAAATACTTGACTAACTCCTATAGGTGTAGCTTATGAAGTCCTTTAATGTCTCCCCCATATTTGAGTATCCAGAGGCTGTACAACATGGCAGAACACTCAGTCACTCACTCTGTGATTTTCATCCACGTAACCCCACTGCTGTGAGCTGCATGCATGCTCGGTTGTGTCCCATGGACTGGGGCCTGCCAAGCAATTCTGTGTATGGGATTTCCCAGCAGTAATACTGGAGTGGGTTACCATTTACTCCTCCAGGGGATCTTCCCGACCCAGGAATTGAATCCGCATCTCTTACATCTCCTGCATTGGCAGGCGGGTTCTTTACAACGAGTGCCACGTGGGAAGCAATCAGCTTCATTAGAACATAACTCACAGCTGGTATTTCAGAATAATTCTAATCTGGAAGAAAGGAAGACAGGGTCCTACAATGTGCTTCCTTCTGAGGCACAGTTAAGTCACTTATAGTTTCGTCTTTTAAGGTCTCACTTTTAAAATTCATTAGGCAGGATTGGAACAGTCTGTGGAGCTAACTCTTCCATACTACTGAGGCAAGGCTCTTCTGAGGACTACACTAGATGCTACATCAATGGTGAGACTTTCCACTATGTCTGGAGGGAGCACATGCTGTTCCTGGCTTGGTATGTGCTGCACACTGTTTTTTCTAATCTTGTCAGGTGGTTCTTTTTTGCCTCGAGTAGTTAACTCATACTCAAAAGTGGATCTGTGCATAGCAACATTATCACTGGGGACTCTTCAGGACTTTTGGCTTTTTTTTTTCCCAATATCAAATTCTCTGCTATTTTTTCCTGTGAATTCTAGCCACTTTGATTTCATCACGTTCTCAGCCTCATCTCCTCAATTTAGGGGGTCTGTCAGATTGCTCGTGTATTCTCCTTTCCTCCACCACAGCACGCAAACTGAGTTTTGTTTTTTCTCTTTCAGTGATTGTGTCCTGTCTTCTCTAATGCTCAATCTCTTAAAAAATAGTTGTTTTACAAATGTTTTCCTTTTTTTTTTTTTTTCATTTCCTATGAGACAGTAAATTCAGTTCCTGTTACTCCATTTTGGCCAGAAGCAGAAATCTCCAATTCTTAGAATTTAGTCTGAGGGAAAATAGGAGTTTCTAAAGATTAGGGGCAGCCCATCTTTTGGAAGAAGAAGGCAGTATGCAAATATCATGCTGCATTAGAAAAGATGTATTTCTCTCTTGCTTCTCCAATCAGCCCTTTATTACTTTCTTCCCTTCTTTTCTTAGTATATTTAATATTTTGCCACAGCTTGACCCTTCATTCTATTTTACTTTTTCTTATATTTTTGATTGCATCATGTGTGTAGGAGTGCATATTATCTTCCCAGTGTAAACTCTTTAAATGTTGTGGATATACCTTATCATTCTTTATATTTTTTATCTTGAATGTAACATCTTAAAATTAATTCTGTAAAGAGGGATTCAAAATCTGAGGATGAATCAGGTGATGTTTATAATGTATTTTGTATAGGAAAAGTACAAGGCAAATAATGATACCTTTAGCTTTTAGGTTGATGTTAATTTTGGTTTCACTTGTTTCCACTCAAATTATGTGACATATGTGAGACTACAGTTTCTCATGAGTTCAGCTGCAACCTGTTTAGAAGACTACTCCAGGCTGACATGAAAAATACTTCCTAAACCTTTTCAGATCCTGCTTTGGGTCTGCATGTTGCAAGGCTTTTTCTTCTCTCTCTACTCAGGGAACTTAAGGCCATAATTCATAATTCAAGTCTATGAGATATGTACGGACTGAATGCTTTCAACTTGTTCAATAAGTGTAGTATTGGAAAAATATTTTACATGTAAAACAAATATTTCTCTGTAAAGGGAGCTCACAAGTAATTTTGTATAATATTATCCATAAAGTTCCTTCTAATCATCTACTTGTGAGCTTTTCTTCATCATGTCTCTCTCTCCTCTGTACTTCTCCATCTCCTTACCCACCATTTATTTCGTAAAATGGTGGGAAAGGAGGATGGAAAAAGCAATTACAATATACCCTTAGTATAACTTAGAATAAACACAATTAAAGAGGAAAGATTGTTGCAAAAAGTCACAATATCTTCTAAAGATAGACATGATTATTTTGGGAATTGTTTGAGCAATTGCTTTCCTTCATTAGTATGGACAATCTATAGTTAGCTGTATGGTTATTTATCATGCCTGTCAAAATATAAGAATTTTAATGCTTACCATCTGTATTCAGATACAGTCTTGTTCTATACAGAAAATCATTTTATGGAAAATGGTGAATTCCATTTTGATTTAAACACTATTGGTAAATAGTTTGAACTCAGATATTTATGCAATGATATGGTGATGATATGTATAATACAACAGTTTATTTAAAAATGATTTCCCTTTCTATTCACATTATTAATTGTGGTGAAAAACTAAAGTGCATTAGGACTTCTGCTGTTGCTACTGCTAAGTCGCTTCAGTCATGTCCGACTCTTAGAATAAACACAATTAAAGAGGAAGCCCCATAGACGGCAGCCCACCAGGCTCCCCCATCCCTGGGATTCTCCAGACAAGAACACTGGAGTGGGTTGCCATTAGGACTTCTAGATTTTATATAATATTGTCAATGTAAGATTGTGAAAATAATTCCCAGGGATTTAGAAATTAAGGTTTTGGAGTTCCTGTCTTTTTAAAGAAGTATTATACACATATAGATGGCTATTGTTTTTATTCTGTGCACAAAAATAAATACCATTCTTGTTTATAAAGCGAACATTTACTAAACTCATTGAAATGTATACAGCATATCAGTAACACTGGAGAAAGATTGTACAGTTATCATCATGAACCCTTAAAGTAAAATCAAGTATAACTCTAGTTGAAAGTTCTAAAAGCCTAATCTTTCCATAGATTTAAATTCTAATTACTCATAAGAATGGAAAATATTTTGAAATAAAAGATGCTTCATTCAGAGTTTCAAATATATATGTGTCCTTTTTAAAAAGTTAGATATTCTTAAGCTTTCACAAAAAGCTGAATGACTAGCACATTAATAAAGGAGCTAATTTGTAAGTATTTGATCCATTTAAATTTTGTATAATTGCATAAAATTGTGTAACCAATATAATTTTTAATATACCTTTTCAGAACACAAATGCCAATTTGAGCATGAGAAAAAGAGCCAACGCCTTGGTTCACTCTGAATCTGATGTTGGCAGCAGAACTGATGTGGGAAACCATTCTAGCAAGTCTTCCACGGTTGTTCAAGGATCTTCTGAAGCCACACCACAGTCTTACTTAGCTTCCAGTCCAAACCCATTTAGCCGTGCAAATGCAGCTGAAACTATATCTGCCGCAAGAGCAATTCCATCTGCTCTTCCTTCTACTCCTAGTAGAACTGGGTATGTGCCCCGACAAGGCCCAGTTGGATCTGCTTCTACCCAGCATGTGTTTGGATCAAGACTGCAGCGAATTAAGACCACAGTTAATAGCATAGGGACTTCTGGGAAGTTGTCAGCCACTACTACTCCCTCTGCTCCACCACCTTCTGGATCTGGCACAAGTAAAATAGACAAATATGCCCGCATTCTCTTTCCAGTAACATTTGGGGCATTTAATATGGTCTATTGGGTTGTTTACTTATCTAAGGACACTATGGAGAAATCAGAAAGTCTAATGTAATTTTGTTGCTATAGTAGTTTCCTAAAAGATGATGAACTTCACACAGAATGTCTTTTTAAATGTTTTTAAAGATAATTGTTCTTTACTAAAATAAAAATTCCATGTAATTTTTCCATTTAAAAAATTCAGCCAGTCATTGGGAGAGTTAATTAATTCCTTAGTGAAGGGAAAGTGAGCTATCTTTCATTTCAGAAAGATGATTTAAATAGAATCAATTCAGCATTCAAATTAGATGGAATACAGACTATCCTGAAAAGTTGGGACAAGCGAAACAGGGCTATTAGAGATCCATGGTGCATATTTATGCAATGAATTTTGAAAAGTCTATGATATTTTCTAATACACACTATGAATATCAACCAACCACCCTAAATTTCCCAGTGGCACTGCTCTTAATCAGAATCTTTGGATATGATATGCCACAGTAACTTTTGGAGATCCTCTTAGTATCTTCAAGAAAAGGACTTTTCCTCTTATGTGAAACATTTTTAAAAGGAAAATGGAGCACAACAAATACTGACCAATAGAGTGAAACCTCTGCTGCAACAAAGACAGAGACCAGGAGAAATGTGTTCCTGCCATGTGTTGGCCAAACAAGAGTTAACAGTTGACTAGAAAATTTGTACTTTGAGCCAAAGTTTACCTTACTGTATGAATTCCTTTTGATAATAGTTCCTTCAGTTATATATCCTTTCAACATATAGTTATTCAGAGCCTACCATGTTCCAGGCACTATGTTAGACACTATCTCTCTAGAAAAGCTCTTTCACCTTTACCTGCACTTGTACTCAAATAGGAGAGTAAGTGCATGCTAATGAACCACCAACTAGCAAAGGACATTGCATTCTTTAGTGTAGGAGGTTTATTTAGAGTCTGATGACATAATATTTGTTTCTGCTTTATTGATAGAGGATAACAAGTGTATTATTCACATAGCCACTTTTGAGATTAGTACACATTAACGCAACTTCAGCAAGTGACTTCAATGTATAATGAAAATGTGGTAAAGATTATTCTCTTAGTGAAAAGCACTGTGTACCTCCAAGTAGTAATCTGGGCACTGTAAGACCTTATAGATTACCTGTCTCAAACTTGATCAGAATCACATATAGAATTTGAATAGAATCAGAATAGAATTTGATTAGAATCACAGAAACATCAGAATCAGGAATTCAATACAAAGCCTTTTAGATACTTTTTCCAACATAGAGTTATATCAGCTGGTGAAATACTAAGCTTCTAGGGAGTTTTTGTGTCCATAGTTCATATTTCTGGGCAGTTTTATGTTTATTTGGGGGGGAGTTTTTATACAGTTTCATAATGAAGGTGAGTATTTTAAAATTATAAGAATAGTAAAAGAATGGAGTAAAGGGGAAAAAAATAATGACTGGGGGTAGAATGCTACTGAGGCTGTTATGTGGTTTATCAGGACTTTCATGTGCTGATTTTTCTTTATTTTTATTAGGTAGGCTTAACAGCTTAATTAATTTTCTTTCAGCAGTCCTATGCCTCTAAATCTAGGCCTAGCTTTTTTTGTTGTGTTACTTCCAAGATTTTTCTTCTGTACCTCTCTCTTCCTGATCTGGGGTATGTGAATGAATGTGTTCTGGATGTTTGGGGAATATTTTGATAGAAATGGCCACCTTGTCAACAGTATTTCTTATTTTTTTAGGAAAAAATATATATTACTTTGCATTAGTTTTTTAGTTGTTGAATTGCCTTGAAATGGTTGTATATAAGACCTATAAAATGTGCAAATACTAAATATTAATTTGAATCATATCTGAGAATTCCTTCTTGGCTATGGCTCTAGCTGTTTCTTAGAATCATCAATAATTTTAAGGATGAAGAATATTTTAGAAATCATCCAATCCAAACTCACTTACAAATTGATGCCAGTAGTATGAAGCCCAGTAAAATTTGTATATGTGTATATATTTAATAAAGAATACTTATAACAAAAAAGCTGATAATAAATTATTTCATGAATGTGAGTAGATTTATAGCCTTCAGGATGATGTTTGAAATTGTGGTCAGAAGCTATGATTGTTTCTTTATTTCAACAAAATGACCTTATTTCTTTGGTGAGGAAAATGCTCCTTGCTTGTCTGTTGGCCTATTCTTAAGAATAGTTCATTGGCTTTCTTTTTTTTAAAGAAATTCTTCTCCTATAAATTCTTGCAGATTTTTAAGGAATAAAATGAAATGATTTTAGATTTGTAGATCAGTGATACAGATGGATTCGTAATTCTGTCTTTACCTTTGTATGTGAAGAAGATTTTTAAAATAATTCAGGTAGCCAAGCAAAGAGAAAGGACAAAAATAAACAAGGATTCTTAGTTGTTAAATGGAAGAATAAACTGACCAGAATGTTTAATCATTCTTGTGAAAAGGAATTATTTCAATTGCCCACAATGTTAGTAGTAAAAATATATAGTTTGTTTTCCTTAACTCAATTTCATCAAATTAATTCAAAGCTAACTTTTTAAAATGATCTTTTCTATCTTTTTAATAACTCAGAGCTGCATTAATGGAACACTTTTGTGAAGAACCAGTCACGTTTCACCATGAGAAAATATCACAAGAGTTATTAGGAGAGCCCAAATCCTGGCAGTTTGTGCAAAAGAATGGCTATAAATGGAACCTTTTTATGTCTCTATCTTTTTTTTGGGGGGGGGGGCTGCATCTTAGTTGCAGCACTCAGGATCCTCATTGCATTGTGCAAGAACTTTTGTTGCAATGCATAGACTATACATTTGTGGCAAACAGGCTTCAATGTGCTGCAGGCTGTGGGATCTTAGTTCCACGACCAGGAATCAAACCCATGTCCTCTGCATTGCAAGGCAGATTCTTAACCACTGGACCGCCAAGGAAGTACTTGTCTCTATAATTTAAAGATAAAATTCAGAATTGTTTTCTTCAGTACCAGGATCTATATTCATGGCTGCTATGTAATTACTTCCAACTTCCAGGTATGACTAGGGATGATAATATACCTACCTGATTAATCCACAGTTGAAAAGGGCTTACATTTTGTGTATATACAAAGTATTTGAATAATGGATACTTTACATTGAACCTCACAAACCTTGAATTTGAGTTGGCAGAGAGTAGAATCACCCTCTTTTACAATGGACATGAATCACAGAGAAGTTAGTGACCAAGATAAAAGCAAAGAGCCGGAAAGAACTTTGAAAGGTCATTTTTCCATCATTTAAAGTCAAAATTAAGGCAAAAATTGATGATGAACAAAATGCCTAAATTTTAAATAAATATGGGATTGGTATTAATAACTTATCCTTTTGCATCAGCATCTAGTATTGCTTGGCATGGCACTGGTGTGAGGAAAGAAAACATGTAATAGTATGACTGTTGATGGGGAGAAGAAAAGAGTGATGGCAGGGAAGGCTTCACAGAGATCTTAAACTGAGTTTTATAGAATAATTGGGAGTTCTTATCCCCCTGTCTACTCCCACAAACAACAGAAGCATATTTTCACCACCCTCTGAGGCATGAAAAGAGATACAGATTTTGAACTTCACAGTATTGGGAAGCAAGGTAAGCCTGAGGAAGTGAGAGTTGCTGATGCTGGAAAGACTTCTGGGACAAAGAGAGTTTTGTGTAAATTACTGAAGAGAATAGATGTGATCCTGGATTAGTGGCAGTTTAATGAAAATCTTGCAGGATAATAAGATGAAAATGAACATGCTATGCTTCTGTTTCAGAGAAATTATCTGATTGCTGTAAGAGCTATGAAATAGACTGCCATAAATCTAGAATTAGTAACAGAATGGTGATATCTCATGTTTCTTTTCTCTCAATCTTTGTCCTCTAATTCTGTTTTTTTTTTTTACCCCAATGAGTTCATTGCCATTCATAAAAATATGTGATTAAAAAAATAAATATAGGTATCACAGAAAATTATGAACTGTCTCAAAATCCCACTGCAGAGAAATTGTTACTATTTCATGAATATTGTGCCAGATACTTTTGTACAAGTGTTCATATTGAAGAATAGATTGACTGATTAAAAGACAGAATTCTGTATATTTGAGCCAAATGTTCCATAAATGAATACTCTTAAATAATTTTAAAATCATTCCATTTATCTTTATCTCAAGATAGAAATACAAGGATAAAACTGAAGAAATTATTGAAGTTTAGATAGTCAAAGTAAAAGATTTGAAAGATACCATATCTTTTTACCCCAGATTTCAGAATTTATTTCAGGATTTTTTCCCCTATTATATGTCTAAATCACATTTTTTCAAAGTGTTTGTTTCTCTAAAAGTGTTTAGTTTTGTGTTTGGTTTTTAACCCTCTGTTGTAGTTTTCAACTTCATAATAGTTTTGGTTTTCTTCTTTTCCCTTCCTTTCCCACTCTGTGTCAATTCATTTTTACATTTCTCTCTTCTTGTTTTTATAGTCTCTGTTAATTTTTTTTTTTTTGAGCTTCTGACTCTCTTAATNACCCTCTGTTGTAGTTTTCAACCTCATAATAGTTTTGGTTTTCTTCTTTTCCCTTCCTTTCCCACTCTGTGTCAATTCATTTTTACATTTCTCTCTTCTTGTTTTTATAGTCTCTGTTAATTTTTTTTTTGAGTTTCTGACTGTCTTAATGAGATCATGTCTATAATTTATTTGAGTCTATAGAGAATTATTTATATAAACTTTTCCTGCATTTCCACCCCAAAAATGTTTTCTCTAGTATGAACTTCATCTGCATTTTCATTGGGCTTTTGTTCTTTGCCTTCTGGGCTGATTTCTATTATCACTGGATGAAGTCAGTATTTACCAAAATATAGAGTGGGAAGTGGTAGGGGAATGAATTAGATTAGCCCACAGCAGCTTTTTAAATCTCAGGTTTCAAGCCCATCTCCCCATGTTTGTTTTATCGTCTGCCTAGAGACCATATTATTTCTCTGCTGTTGACATTTGGGTGGTCAGTGTGGCTCGTAGTATAGAACTCTCAATTTTACTTTCTCCGTGTTGTTAGTATTTTAGTGGTTATTGCTGCTTTTCCCCAGCTTTCCCACTGTGATGCCAGTGGTCCGTATTATGCTGCAGTCTGTGTCACAACTATCAGAGTTTACCAGCAATTTTGTCTTTACCCCCATATTCTACCATCTGGGAATAAACAACTGGAAACTCATGAAGACAGGATTGTTTTTCTCTTACCTTTTCACACTCCATATTATGGTGATTTCAGGCTTTGGAGGACAGTATAGGACTGTAACTTTCAGTGAAATCCACATCCTGTCAAGATATGTGTGCTAGTCAATATTCCTTCTCCTGTGAGTACAAATGTCTCTCCATTTGAAAGCTATTTATTATAGTTTATGGTCAATTACTTGTAATTATAGATGTGTTTTTCATCCCAATTTTTCATTATTATATTTTTGGAAGGATTTCTTAGGAGCAAAGTGCATTATAAATGTCTGTATTTCACCCTTTTAAATTGAATCCATCTATCATTTTTATTTCCATTAGATCAAGGTTGACCAGATTATCTTTTGCTGATATCATTTACTGACAACCAGAGCTACCTGGTTTTCCCTTCTGCTTATCAGGTGTCACTGGAATCAGGTATTCAACCTAGATTAAATCTGTTATGACAGTGTTGATAGAAAACACTTCCCTTTGGGGGAAGGAAAAGAAACTATATTACTAGAAAATAAATATTATTGCAATTATCCATTGACTGACATAGTCTTTCTCAGCCATCTATATTTGTGAACAGTAATCTGCTTTCCAGCTTTGCAGGTGTTTGCTGATATATTGGAACATGTTTATTGTCATTTTACTGATTCCATATACTGTTTTCCAGTTTAATATACAATAAACCAGAGCTTTCTTTTTTTTTAACATACATATAAATTAGTATTGGTCGATGAGGTAAGGGTCTATGATTTTAAGGAAGGGTCTCTGATTTTAAATTGAATTAAAATCCAAAGTGTTCATACCAAACTGTACTCTGTGTTACAAGACATTGAATGGCCATAGTAAATAAGAAGCTAAATTTTCCACTGGTTTATCCTTAATGATGAAAACCTCTTAACAATTAACTGAAGAAAAAATTAAGTATTCTGTCTGGTTTTTCAATTGGAACGTTGCACAAATTGAGGAATAAAAGCTTATCTGCTTGTCCTCTGAATGATTTTGTTTCCTTAATTGTACAATTGAAAATATTCCTTATCATGAAAATATTCCTTATCACAGTAATAATACATATTTTATTTTATCATAAAAAACTAAATTTGTCCTCCTTTGAGCTTCATTATTCTCTTTTATTCAGAATAGCAGATAGTTAAGTGTGGTATTTAAAACAGCTCAAAATTCTGTAATAGATACACATTTTTTGATTTCATGGAGATGCAGTTTTCTTACAAAGTACCCAGTTCTGGAGCTTATAGCAACTACATCTGCCCCTGTGAAACTGATGATTTTCTTCCTGTAAGCGTATTATATATTTTAATGAGTACAATACAAGGAAAAGCACATAGTCATCACGATTTTGCTTGGGCAGATTTCTTTCGAAAAAGAGATATCAAATATTGGTTTAGTGTTTTAAATAATTCATCAGAAGATGAGTTTTTAAAACTTTCTTTAAGCAAACTTCCCTTGCTTTGCAAAGTTTAACTTGTTCCTAGTGGTACGTTTCCTTTGCTTCTTAAAAAACAATATACTTGAGCATGGCATGAAGAATAATTGAGTTTTCAATTTCCACTGGAGAGTGAGTATTTAAAATAATAAGGATTAAACTTTCCATAAAATTTGATCACAGACACTTATATGTTAAGAGACATATTTTGGAGTTGACTCTGGAATCATTAAAATACAAACATTGTATCTCTCTAATGCAGTTTTCTATTTAAAACAATAAATATAAATATCTTTGGAATATTTGGGGGGTGCTTAAAAACTTTTCTTCTGTTTGTAAATATGTTTTTTTAAAATTGATCACAGTATCGTTAGTGACAAGATATGTCACTTTCGAAGCCCTGCCTGTATCATGAGTATTTCTAGTTTTTCTTACCTTTAATTCCCTGCATAACCCATACCATCATCTAAGTTGTAGTTTTGCCAAGCTCTTATAATGGGGGAATTTCTTTGTGGGTGATGTGGTTGAAGATAATTTATAAGGCCCATGAGATCTGATATAGCACTTTAAAAGCCTGTAACTAGCTGGTTTTTATTAAGAAGTATCAGATTTTCTGATAAGCCAAAATAAAGTATAGCCCTCTACGGTTTAATCCAAACTTGTGAAAACAAAATAAAATTCTGAGAAACTAAACAATGCTAACTTGTAAAAATATGTGTGTTTATGTTTTTAAATATCTAGCTCAGAATAATAGTGTAATTATTTTGATGAGATGAAGCACTTTGAACGTTCTGATGGTCTTTAATGAAATTTTTAAAAAGTATAATGTATTTTGAGGCACTTTTTATGTAACCCTTCTTACTCTAAAAGCAACTGTTTTCTGAAGAAAAATTCAGCTTTCTGAATTGTACCTTTTAAAAAGGAAAACACACCTGAGAGATAAAAAATTAACCACAGATTTTTCGTGATGTACATGCACATGTGCATATCTGAATGCATACTAATAAATTACATAGTATTTTTGTTTTGGTTGTTCACTTTTCAGTTCAGTTCAGTCGCTCAATCATGTCTGACTCTTTGCGACCCCATGAACACCCAGGACTGATCTTTAAGATGGACTGGTTGGACCTCCTTCACTTTCACAAGATATTAATTTAGTCCCCTCATACTTAACTGTATTTATTCAGTTAAAAGTGATTCTTGTTGTGGACTGAATATTTGTGTCTCCCAAGATGCATATGTTGAACCTTGACCTTCCATGCGATGGTGTTAGGAGATGGGGTTATGGAGAGAGAATTTGGCTTAGATGAGGTTGTAAGAGTGGAACCCTTATGAATGGGATTAGTGCCCTTATAAGAGTCAGATAGTTTGCTTCCTCTCTCTGCTGTTACATGAAGATACATTAAGAATTTGGCAGTCTGTTGGACTATGTGGGCACCTGATCATGGACTTCCAGCCTCTGTAAGTGTGAGGAATACATCTCTGTTGTTTAAGCTACCCAGTCTATCATGTGTTAGTCCTTCAATCATGTCCAACTCTTGTGACCCCCATGGACTACAGCCCGCCAGGCTCCTCTATCCATGGAATTCTCCAGGCAAGAGTTCTGGCTGCTGCTGCTAAGTCACTCCAGTCGTATCCAACTCTGTGTGACCCCATAGACGGCAGCCCACCAGGCTCTCCCGTCCCTGGGATTCTCCAGGCAAGAATTCTGGAGTGGGTAGCTATTCCCTTCTCCAGGGGATCCAGGAATGAAACCCAGGTCTCCTGCATTGTATGCAGATTCTTTACACAGTCTATGTTATTCTGTTATGGCTGCCTAATCTAAGATTCCTTACTCCTGGGAGAATATGTCTATTAAATTTTTAATATTTAGATATGTGTGAGTGGATGTTCAGTCTTTCCATCATGTCCGACTCTTTGTGACCCCATGGACTGTAACACTCTAGGCTCCTCTGTCCATGGGATTTTCCAGGCAAGAATATTGGAGTGGGTTGCCATTTTCTTCTCCAGGGTAGCTTCCCCACCCAGGGATGGAGCGCACACATGTTTCCTGCATCTCCTGCATTGGCAGGTGGAGCCTTCCCTACTGAGCCACCTGAGAAGCGCAATATTTAAATATGTAGCCCCTTTATTGTGTAGTGATTTGTGTTCTGCTTTAAAAAAAAATTGAAAGTTGTATTGATCACCAGATCCGATTTCCAATTGAAATGAATTTTCATTAGAAAATACCTGCCTTTTATAGTTAATATTGATCATAGAGAACTACAGCTAATGTAAAAAAAAGTCAAAATCAAACAAACAGAGCTATTCTGAAACATAAGGTGATAATGCCACATTTAGAGTTTATGACTTTTCAATTGTTGTGGCATCAGTTGTTTATACCAATTTTGTTTGTTTGAATCTTCTATGAATAATTTCTACATAGCTTATATTTAAAGGTTAATTTTCTTCCTGACTAATTGGAAGCAGAATCTCAATGTTGGCCATGTGTATATGAAAATACACCCTGGGGCAATTCAGTAATTGTGAGCTTGTTTACAATATTACCTAATCTGTATTATCATTCTCTGTGCATTTTGAAAATTAATCTCTCTCCTGAGGAAAATTATATTAAATTCTTGCTATTATATTTTCATATGTTTTCTTGATGTCAAATACGCATCCATCATGTGAGTTCTTAAATGTTATCCCTCTCATTTTATTCCAGAAGATGTAAAATAATGTCATTCATTTAATGTTGTTTTGGATTATGTTCTCATTTAAAAACTCTTCAGGGTAACATTCATCAACTTTGTATTCTAAGCAAATGAATTCAGGAATATGTATCATTAGCATTAAGATAAATGCTAATCAATAGTATCATTTATTAAGTAAGACCCTTATGTCTGCTTTTGAAATAATAATATTGTTAAAATGCCCACATGCATCTATCAGCTGAAAACTAAACAGACNGGAATATGTATCATTAGCATTAAGATAAATGCTAATCAATGGTATCATTTATTAAGTAAGACCCTTATGTCTGCTTTTGAAATAATAATATTGTTAAAATGCCCACATGCATCTATCAGCTGAAAACTAAACAGACTGATACATAGGTACTTTTAACAGAAGGAAATATCTGAATTGGCATTTACTCCAACATTCTGATACATTTCCATTTCTTCCTTCAGTCTCCTACATTTTGCCTCCTTGCTCATTACTGTAAACTTATGGTACCCAAACTCCTTCCCTTGAGTGTATGGTGTTCCTACTAGTGTCATAGAGAGAAGAGATTTAAAAAATATCTTTTTCTCCTGAATGCAAAATGGAAAGGGTATAGGCATCATTGTATTTTTGTGAGCATAATTGTTTAACCAATACATCATATAATACTCCCGCATAAATGAGAACAATACATTCTTACTCAGAAGTAAAACTTGGTTTAATGTTTCTTTTAGCAGAAAAGCAAATATGAGGGGGAAAGCCATTGCTTTTTATTTTGGAAAAGGTTGCATTGTGAATAGAATAGTACCTTCTGGCCACTCTAAGAATAAACCATAGAATTGAAAATGCCTTGTAGAGACTTGTGCTAACTGAATTATTCAAATACATCCTTTAAAGAGCAGATCTAAAATGCTAGCATTCATCATAAAAGTTGAGTGATACGTAATCCATTTTTCATTACACAATTACTCATTGCATTTCTGCCTAACTGATGGCCTTATTTAAGCTCCTTGATCTTGCTGTCTGTAGAATCTGTAATGTCTTTATAGTCTCACCCTTCTACATGCTGATATCAGAATATTTCAGCTCATTTTACACTTACCTCTGGCTTCCCTGGTAGCTCAGCTGGTAAAGAATCTGCCTGCAATATGGGAGACCTGAGTTCAATTCCTGGGTTGGGAAGATCCCTTGGAGAAGGCAAAGGCTACTCACTTCAGTATTCTGCCCTGGAGAATTCCCATGGACTGACTGTAAAGTCCATGGGGTCGCAAAGAGCCAGACACGACTGAGTGACTTCCACTTCACTTCCCTTTAAGTTTCTATTGGCTGGTTCATCACCTATGTGATAAAATATTAATCCTGACCATGACATTCAGGTTCTAGTTCTGATGTCACATTTATCCTCTCCTTCCACCTATTCTACCATCCAGCCACCCAGGACAACATGGAATTCTCTGGACATATATGCATTGGTGTCTTTTCAAACTAAATCCTTTGTTCTGATTGCCTTTCTTATGCTCTTGTCTTGTTGATGACCTCATAAGTAATAGCTCTAACATCAAAAATAGATGTAGGAAACACAAGAAAGTCCATTTCTCATTCTCATTAGTAGAATTAATTCATGGCACTTCTCCATACTTCCTACATCTATTTTTGTAGTAACTTTCATATGGAATTATGACTATTTGATAATATTTGCTTTTAATTTCTATGTTTAATCTATAAAGTAACTATATTTAGATAATGGTGTTAAGGGGCTAGGCTCCTTGATCACAAGTTCAATCTTATCTCGTCAGTGTAACCAGATTAAAATTAATGTGCATATTGCCTTTGGACTTCCCATGTACACTAGTGGTAAAGAACCGACCGGCCAATGTAGGAGGCATAAGAGATGCAGTTTCGATCCCTGGGTTGGGAAGACCCCTTGGAGGAGGGCACAGCAATCCATTCCAGTATTCTTGCCTGGAGAATCTCATGGACAGAGGAGCCTGGTAAAGAGTCCATGGGGTAGTCAAAAGTCAGACACGAATGAGGCAACTTAGCATGCACACACATTTATTGCCTTATAACAAACAGGATCATAGCATACTGCTGGGTAATTCATAGGTTGTTTTTTTTTTCCCCCTTTTAACTTATTTTTTAAGGGATAATTGCTTTACAGAACTTTGTTGTTTTCTGTCAAACTGCAACATGAATCAGCCATAGGCATACATGTATCCCCTCCCTCTTGAATCTCCCTCCCATCTCCTTCCCCATCCCACCCCTCTAGGTTGACATGGAGCTCCTCTGAGTTTCCTGAGCCATACAGCAAATTCCCATTGGCTATCTATTTTACATATGGTAATGTAAGTTTCCATGTTATTCTTTCCATACATCTCACCCTCTCCTCCCCTCTCCCCATGTCCACAAGTTTATTCTCAATGTCTGTTTCTCCATTGCTTTCTTGTAAATAAATTCTTTAGTACCATTTTCTAGATTCTTTATATGTGTGTCAGAATACGATATTTATCTTTCTCTTTCTGACTTACTTCACTCTGTATAATAGGTTCTGGTTTTATCCACTTCATTAGAACTGACTCAGATGTGTTCCTTTTTATGGCTGTTATATTCCATTATTTGTATACACCACAACTTCTTTATCCATTCATCTGTCAGTGGGCATCTAGGTTTCTTCCATGTTCTAGCTATTGTAAATAGTGCTGCAGTGAACAATGGGATACATGTATCTTTTTCAATTTTGGTTTCCTCAGGGTATATGCCTAGGAGTGGGATTGCTGGGTCATACGGTGGTTTTATTCCTAGTTTTTTAAGGAATCTCAATACCATCTTCCATAGTTGGTGTATCAGTTTACATTCTTACCAATAGTGCAAGAGCATTTGCTTTTCTCCACACCCTCTCCAGCATTTATTGTTCGTAGACTTTTTGCTGATGGCCATTCTGACTGGTGAGGTCATATCTCGTTGTTTTGATTTGCATTTCTCCAATAGTGAGCGATGGTGAACATCTTTTCATGTGTTTGCTAGCCATCTGTATGTCTTCTTTGGAGAAATGTCTTTTCCCAAATTTTTGTTGGGTTGTTTGTGTTTCTGGCATTGAGTTGTATGAGCTGCTTATATATTTTGGAAATTAATCCTTTGTCAGTTGTTTCATTTGCTATTATTTTCTCCCATTCTGAGGGTTGTCTTTTTACCTTGCTTGTAGGTGTGCAAGGTTTTTAAAAGCTTAAAAGCTGTGCAAAAGCTTTTAAGTTTAATTAGGTCCCACTTGTTTACTTTTGTTTTTATTTCTGTTACTCTAGGAGGTGGATCATAGAGGATCTTGCTTTGATTTATGTCTTCAAGTATTCTGCCTCTCTTTTCCTCTAAGCGTTTTATAGTTTCTGGTCTTACATTTAGGTCTGGTCTTTAGTCCACTTTTGAGTTTATCTTTCTGTATGGTGTTAGGAAGTGTTCTAATTTCATCCTTTACCATGTAGCTGTCCAGTTTTCCCAGCACCATTTATTGAAGAGATTGTCTTTGCCCCGTTGTATAGTCTTGCCTCCATTGTCAAAAACAAGGTACCGATAGGTGCATGGGTTTATTTCTGGGCTTTCTGTCTTGTTCCGTTGGTCTATATTTGTGTTTTTGTGCCAGTACCATACTGTCTTGATGACTGTAGCTTTGTAGTATAATCTGACCTCACGAAGGTTGATTCCTCCAGCTCCATTCTTCTTTCTCAAGACTGTTTGGCTATTCGGGGTCATTTGTGTTTCCATATGATGTGTGAAATTTTTTGTTGTAGTTCTGTGAAAATTGCCATTGGTAATTTGATCGGGATCACAGTGAATCTGTGTATTATAGTCATTTTCACAATATTGATTCATCCTACCCAGAAACATGAAATATTTCTCCTTCTGTTTATGTAGTCTTTGATTTCTTTCATTAGTGTCATATAATTTTTTGTGTACAGTTCTTTTGTCTTCTTAGGTAAGTTTCTTCCTATATATTTAATTATTATTATTATTATTTGCAATGGTGAATGGGATTGATTCCTTGATTTCTCTTTCTGATTTTTCATTGTTAGTATATAGAAATGCAGATGATTTCTGTGTATTGATTTTGTATCCTACAACTTTTGCTAAATTCATTGATTAGCTCTAGTAATTTTCTGATACTATCTTTAGGGTCTTTTATGTACAGTATCATGTCATCTGCAAACAGTGAGAGATTTACTTCTTTTCTGATCTGGATTCCTTTTATTTCTTTTTCTTCTCATTGCCAAAGCTAGGACTTCTGAACTATGTTGAATAATAGTGGTGAAAGTAGACACCCTTGTCTGGTTCTTGATCTTAGGGGGGGTGCTTTCAGTGTTTCACCACTTAGAATAATGTTATCTGTAGGCTTATCATTTATGAGACTTCCCTGGTGGCTCAGATGGTAAAACGTCTGCCTACAATGTAGGAGACCCAGGTTCAAACCCTGGATTGGGAATATCTCCTGGAGAAGGAAATGGTAACCCATTCCAGTATTCTTGCCTGGAAAAATCCCATGGATGGGGGAGTCTGGTAGGCTACAGTCCATGGGGTCACAAAGAGTCAGACGCGACTGAACGACTTCACTTTCTTTCTTTCTATCATATATGGCCTTTGCTATGTTGAAGTAGGTTCCTTCTATGCCCATCTTTTGAATAGTTTTAATCATAAATGGGTGCTGGTTTTGTCAAAGGCTTTTTCTACATCTATTAAGATGCTCATATGGTTTTAATCTTTCAATATGTTAATATAGTGTATCACATTGATTGATTTGCATATATTGAAGAATCCTTGCATTGCTGGAACAAACCCAACTTGATCATGGTGTTGGAGCTTTTTGATGTGTTGCTGGATTCAGTTTGTTAAAATTTTGTTGAGGATTTTTGCATCTATGTTCCTCAGTGATATTGGCCTATAGTTTTTTTTGTTTGTTTGTTTGTTTTTCTGTGTTGTCTTTGTCTGGTTTTGGGATCAGGGTGATGATGATCCTGTTGAATGAGTTTGTTTGGAAGTGTTCCTTCCTCTGCAATTTTTGAAAGAATTTTAGAAGAATAGGCATTTCCTCTTCTCTACATGTTTGATAGAATTCTCCTGTGAAGCCATCTGGTCCTTGGGCTTTTGTTTTTTGGGACAGTTTTGATCACAGCTTCAATTTCAGTGCTTGCAATTGTGTTGTTCCTGATTTCTATATCTTCCTGGTTCAGTCTTGCAACATTGAACTTTTCTAAGAATCTGTTCATTTCTTCCAGGTTATCCATTTTATTGCCATATAGCTGTTCATAATAGTCTCATAATCTTTCATATTTCTGTACTGTCTGTTGTAAACTCTCCTTTTTCATTTCTAATTTTATTGATTTGATTCTTTCTCTTTTTCCTTGATTAGTCTGGCCAAATGTTTGTCAATTTTGTTTATCTTCTTGAAGAACCAGTTTTTAGTTTTATTAATCTTTACTTTTGTTTCTTTCTTTTTCAGATGTTTAGGCTTAGATCTTTATGATTTCTTTCTTTTTACTAATTTCGGGGGGGTTTTTTGTTCTTCTTTTTCCAGTTGTTTTAGGTATAAAGTTAGGTTGTCTATTTGATGTTTTTCTTGTTTCTTTAGGTAGGATTGTATTGCTATACGCTTCCCTCTTAGAACTGCTTTTGCTGCATCCCATAGGTTTAGAGTTGTTGTGTTTTCATTGTCATTTGTTTCTAGAAATTTTTTTATTTCCCTTTTGATTTCTTCAGTAACTTGTTAGTTATTTAAAAGTATTTTTTAATCTCGTGTGTTTGTGTTTCTTACAGTATTTTCTTATAATTGATATCTAGTCTCATAGCATTGTGGTCATGTTGCATGTTGTGATGCATGTTATGATTTCAATTTTCTTAAATTTACTGAGGTTTGGTTTGTGACCCAAGATGTGGTCTATCTTGGAGAATATTCCATGTGCATTTGAGAAGGTGTATTCTTCTGCTTTGGATGGAATCTCCTGAAGATATCAGTGAGATGCATCTCATCTAATGTATCATTTAAGACTTGTGTTTCCTTATTAATTTTGTTTTGATGATCTGTCCATTGGTGTGAGTGGGGTGTTAAATTCTCCTGTTATTATTGTGTTCCTGTCAATTTCTCCTTCTATGTCTGTTAGTGTTTGTCTTATGGATTGAGCTGCTTCTACATTCAGTGCATACATATTTACAGTTGTTATGTCTTCCTCTTGGATTGATCCATTGATCAACATGTAGTGTCCTTCCTTATCTCTTGTAATCCTCTTTAAGGCCTATTTTTTATGATGTGAGGGTTGCTTCTCCAGCTTTCTTTTGCTTCCCATTTGCATGGAATATATTTTTCCATCCTCTCACTTTCAGTCTGTATGTGTCTTGAGGTCTGAAGTGGGGTTTCTTGTAGACAGCGTATATATGGGTCTTGTTTTTGTATCCATTCAACCAGTCTGTGTCTTTTGGTTGGAGCATTTAATCCATTTACATTTAAAGTAATTATTGATATATATGTTCCTTTGTCATTTTCTTAATTGGGGTTGATTTGTAGATCTTTTTTCTTCTCTTGTATTTCTTGACTATATAAATCCCTTTAACATTTGTTGTAAAGTTGATTTAGTGGTACTGAATTCTCTTAACTTTTGCTTGTTTGATAAGCTTTCGATTTCTCCATCAACTTTGAAAGAGATCTTTACCAGGTACAGTAATCTTGGTTTTAGATTTTTCCCCTTCACTACTTTAAATATATCCTGCCATTCCCTTCTGGCCTGCACTTTCTGCTGAAAGATCAGCTGTTAAGCATATGGTATTTCCCTTGTATGTTACTTGTTGCTTTTCCCTTGCTGCTTTTAATATTCTTTCTTTGTGTTTAGTCTTTGTTAGTTTGATTAGTATATGTCTTGGTGTGTTTCCCCTTGGGTTTATCCTTTATGGGACTCTTTCTGCCTGTTGGACTTGATTGACTATTTCCTTTTCCATGTTGGGGAAATTTACAACTATAATCTCTTTAAAAATTTTCTCATACCCTTTTTTTTTTTCTCTTCTTCCTCTGGGACCCCTATAATTCAAATGTTGCTGCATTTGATACTGTCCCAGAGGTCTCTGAGACTATCCTCAGGTCCTTTCATTCTTTTCCTTTATTCTGCTCTTCAGAAGTTATTTCCACCAGTTTATCTTCCAGGTCACTGATTTGTTCCACTGCTTCAGATATTCTGCTATTGATTTCTTCTAGAGTATTTTTAATTTCAGTAGTTGTGTTGTTTGTCTCTGTATGTTTATTCTTTAATTCTTCTAGGTCTTTGTTAATTGATTCTTGCATTTTCTCCATTTTGTTTTCAATGTTTTAATCATCTTTGCTATCATTATTCTGAATTCTTTTTCAGGGAGTTTGTCTATTTCCTCTTCATTTATTTGGACTTCTGTGTTTCTATTTTGTTTCTTTATTTGTATAGTATTTCTCTGCCTTTTCATTATTTTTTAAAACTTACTGTGTTTGAAGTCTCCTTATCTGAAGCTTCAAAGTTCAATTCTTTCTTCCTTTTGGTTTCTGTCCTCCTTTGTCCAGTGATTTGTGTAAGGTTCATATAGGGTGAATTTGTGCTGAGTTTTTGTTGGTTTGTTTGTTTTTCTTCTGATGGGCAAGACTGAGTGAGGTGGTAATCTTGTCTGCTGGTGATTGGATTTGTATTTTTGTTTTGTTTGTTGTTTAGATGAGGAGTCCTGCACAGGGTGCTACTGTTGGTTGGGTGATGCCTGGTCTTGTATTGAAGTAGTTTCCTTTGTGTGAATTCTCACTAGGGTTATTTATGGAGAAAGCAATGGCAACCCACTCCAGTACTCTTGTCTGGAAAATCCTATGGATGGAGGAGCCTGATAGGCTGCAGTCCATGGGGTCACAAAGAGTCAGACATGACTGAGAGACTTCACTTTGACTTTTCATTTTCAAGCATTGGAGAAGGAAATGGCAACCCATTCCAGTGTTCTAGCCTGGAAAATCCCAGGGACCAGGAAGCCTGGTGGGCTCCTGTCTATGGGGTCACACAGAGTTGGACACAACTGAAGTGACTNTTTGACTTTTCATTTTCAAGCATTGGAGAAGGAAATGGCAACCCATTCCAGTGTTCTAGCCTGGAAAATCCCAGGGACCAGGAAGCCTGGTGGGCTCCTGTCTATGGGGTCACACAGAGTTGGACACAACTGAAGTGACTTAGCAGCAGCAGCAGGGTTAGTTCTCTGATAGTCTAGGGTCTTAGAATCAGTGCTCCCACTCCAAAAGCTCAGGGCTTGATTCAAGATAGACCGTATTCTGGGCCATAAAACACACCTCACTCTCAAGTCTTTGAGGCTGCAGCTGCCATAGCACTCAAACAACTTAAGAGATGAAACAAGATTTTCTCTGGTGTCTGTCAAACTCCTCAAATTTCAGAGGCTGAAGTCATTGCTAAACCCTTGGGATTTGCCAACACTCCTCTCAGCAACTGATAGGTTTTTTTCATTCAATAATATTAAATAGTTGATTGCCAAAGAGGACAGTAAGCCAACAATAGATTTCACTTTTTATATCAGTTCAATTCAGTTCAGTCGCTCAGTTGTGTCCGACTCTTTGCAACCCCATGAATCGCAGCATGCCAGGTCTCCCTGTCCATCATCAACTCCCAGAGTTCACTCAGACTCACAACTATCAAGTCAGTGATGCCATCCAGCCATCTCATCCTCTGTCATCTCCTTTTCCTCCTACCCCCAATCCCTCCCAGCATCAGAGTCTTTTCCAATGAGTCAACTCTGCATGAGGTGGCCAAAGTACTCGAGTTTCAGCTTTAGCATAATTCCTTCCAAAGAAATCCCAGGGCTGATCTCCT
>SJYV01003112.1:273879-323095 GCA_006410875.1 Neotragus pygmaeus | reverse complement strand
TTTTTTTTTTTTTACAATAGTCTAAGAAGTATGAGGTGGTATCTCATTGCAGTTTTGATTTGGAGTTCCCTGGTGATTAGCAGTGTTGAGCATCTTTTCATGTGCCTGTTGGGCATGTGTATATCTTGTTTGAAACAATGTTCAGATCCTCTGCCCATTTTTAATTGAATTATTTGCTTTTTGTAGTAGTTCTTTGTATATTTTGGATATTAACCACTAATTAGATATATTTCATGCATTATATTTCCTTCCATTCAGTAAGTGGCCTTATTGTTGGTTAATTTCACTGTGCTAAACTTTTTTCTGTGATTTAGTCACATTTGTTTCTCTTTTCTTTTGTTTCCCTTTTCTGAGGATTCAAAAAAAGCCCCTAAAAACCTATTACTAAGAATGATGTCATAGATCTTACTGTTTATATTTTCTTCCAAATGTTTCATGGTTTCAGGTCTTACATTTAAGTCTTTAATCCTGTTTGAATTTATTTTTGTGCGTAATGTAAGAGAGTAGTCCACTTTGGACAGATACATGCAAAAAGAGTCTAAACAACCATTTTTCATGCTCTTAACTAAAGGTATTATCACGACTCTATAATTACCAATGTAATTCTGACATGTAGTTGATAGAAATTGGGCTGAGATTCAGACCTATATATTTCAAAATTGTTGTTGGGTTGTATATTTTTGTTAAATAATAAATACAGCTTTNAACCATTTTTCATGCTCTTAACTAAAGGTATTATCACGACTCTATAATTACCAATGTAATTCTGACATGTAGTTGATAGAAATTGGGCTGAGATTCAGACCTATATATTTCAAAATTGTTGTTGGGTTGTATATTTTTGTTAAATAATAAATACAGCTTTACTGTTCTTGACTGTTGTTTTCTCCACTTGCCACTTTAAAATAATAGGTATAGAAAATACAAAGGATCAGCTTCACACTCATTTCTTGGTTGTAAACTTTTAATGGGATTTCTTGTGGCACAGGGGCAAAAATTCCACCTGCAATGCATGAGACCAGGGTGCATATCTGAATGGGGAAGATTCCCTGGAGAAGGAAATGGCCATCCACTCCAGTATACTTGTCTGGTAAATCCCATGGACAGAGGGGCCTGGCAGCCTACAGTCCACGGAGTCACAAAGAGTTGGATACGACTGAGCAACTGACCATGTACACACATAAATGTTCTATTAACTAATAGTAGAATAGGTTGATTCCACTGGTTTTAGAAGTAGAACACTGACATACATTGTCATTCTATGAAAACCTTACTTTAGTGAACTACTCTTTGAGTGTACCAAATTCCTTCCTATAATGAGAATAGGATGAGAAAAGTGGTATCAAAGAGGTAAGAGAGTAAAAAAAGTTAGAAACACTGGTAAGAAGCATCTGAAAGAAGTTCAACAATAGTTTTTAAAATTGGCCAGGAGCAGAATGAAATACTTTACAAANTACTTTGGCCACCTGGTGCAAAGAGCTGACTCATAGAAAAGACCCTGATGCTGGGAAAGATTGAAGGCAGAAAGAGAAGGGGACGACAGGATGAGGTGGTTGGATGGCATCACTGACTCAATGGACATGAGTTTGAGCAAGCTCTGGAAGATGGTGAAGGACAGGGAAGTCTGGTGTGCTGCAGTCCCTGGGGTTGCAAAGTTTAAATGCAAATGCATGCATATATGAATACACATTTTTAATTTTGCCTTTTCTCTACAAAAGAAATCAAATTTTATACACTGTTCTACACCTTGTTTTTTCCCTTAGTTGCTCATTCTAGAAATACTTCCATATCAATAGGTAGAGAGTTTCTTTCTCATGGTATAAAATATTAATATAACTGTGGCATGAATATTTGCTATGTGAATGTATCATAACTTTATTTAAATATTCCCCTGTTGTTAGACACTTGAGTGATTTCCCTTCTTTTTCAATTAAAAATAGTAGTGTGGTAATAAACTTATATACTTCTCATTTTTGGCAAGTTATCTATAGTATAAATTCTGAGACCTGATTTTTTGGATCAAAAGTTAAATGCATATATAACATTGTTTGGTGATGGTGGTTTAGTTGCTAAGATGTGTCTGACTCTTGTGACCCCATGGACTGTAGCCTGCCAGGCTCCTCTGTCCATGGGATTCTCCAGGCAAGAGCATTGGAGTGGGTTGCCATTTCCTTCCCCAGGAAATCTTAACCTAAGAATCAAACCCAGGTCTCCCATATTGCAGGCAGATTCCCCACCGACTGAGCTATGAATAAATGATTTCAAATATTACAATGGACCATGTATCTAATCAGTTACAGGTTCCATTATTCATCAAATATGTTAAACGTAGCCACCAAATTCATCCAAATCTTATGTATGGAATTTTATTCAGAAACTAATGCTCTCCATTTCAAGAGACCAATATTGTCAACAGTTAAGCACTTAATATCCAATTCTTCACATGAACTTTTTGTCTGATGGACCACTGTTGAGCTTTTCTCATGAAGTCTGAGCAATAAAATTATATTTCATAGATGTTCTTACAATATTTTTCAGTAGATAGCATTGTTTATATATTGCCAAGTCTCATAAGTCTTTTACATTTTGCATTCTGCTTATATGCTTCTCAATAGCCTTCTTAACAATATTATGAAATGTCGAGATTTTTGCCAATCTGATAAGTGAAAAATGTTTCTTCAGTGTTGTTTTAATTTGCATTCATTATATAATAATAGGACACAAAAGAGTTTGATATCTTTCTATTTGTTTAAGGGCCACTTGATGTTTTCTGTGAACTGGCTCTCAGTTTTTGTCCTTTTTATAGGGTACCCTTAGTGTTTTATTTCTGTGATATCCAGCTGCTCTTTTTATATGAAGAAGATATTACTTTTGTCTCTGATGTGAGTTTCACATGTTTTACCCATGTCAGTCATTTGTCTTTTGACCCTACTAATTTTTTTAATGTGGTAAAATATATCATTATTTTCTTTTATGAGTTTTGAGTCATATTTAGAAATGTATTTCTCCAAGTTTATAAAAAAATTTATTTTCTTTAGTACTTTCATGGTTGCTTTTTTTCCTTTATACCTTAAATCTTTGATCCTTTTTGAGTTTGTCAGTGGTCATGAAGTAAGATACAGATTCAACTTTATTTTTTTTCAGATGACTACTTTTTGGACTCTTTTAAGATGTGTGTAGTAAAAACATGTCTTTTTACCTATCTTTGGCATGATACAGTTTATGAATCCTTGATGAAACTATACCCATTTCAGACACTGAGAATACCTTTGATTGAGAAAAAGTAGAATAAATTCATTAACATGAGTTTTAGACTTTGATTTTAGTATTAATAGCAATTTGATAGCAATTTACTAGCAATTTGGTTTTAATATTTTCAAACTGCAGCTCACAAAGGCCTGAGACTTTGACCATAGACATTAAATTTCTTTGAACCTTAAAATTTCTTATATTTAAACTTTGAAGGTTATCTAATCTTTGGACTTTAATTTATCCTTGGGAATTTAATAATTTAAAGAGGTTATTTTCAAGTTAGAAATTTGTCTATAATGTCAGGATTTTATTCTTAGAATTTCAGCCTTTTGATATAATTACAGGACTGCTGATAAAAATGGTGAATGTGCTGGTCAAAATTTTGGATAAGAAATAGAATTAGGATTAAAATTTCAGCTTTAGATTTAGAATGACTACAGATTTACTTCAGTTAATGTGGTTTTTGACCTGTTTTGAAGGATTCTGGGCTTGAAAATCTAAACTGGGAATAGTGGCTCTAGAAAGATACCCAAAGTCATAGTTGGAGTGGGTGACTCAGTGGTGGAATGTCTTGATAAGATACTCATTCCTTTCTCTAGGGGAAAGCCACTCCTCAAGCTAAGCTGAAGCTTAATGATTAAGCTTATAAGTTTAGAAAGAACAGAATGCTGCAAAATATTGGTGTATGGGAGGGACCGTAGAATGCTTCCTGCCTACCTCTGATGTTTCCTTTATGTGTAAGATCCATTGTCATAACACGTCTGACCTTTCAACCTAACTTCTACCCAAGTAGTTCAGGGAGTTATTTGATTGTTGGATTGAGAAGGAGAAACTAGGAACCCCTTTATTTTCACTCGTTCTTGGAATTGAACTGTCTTCAGGAAGCTGCTCTGCTCTCCTGTTTTACAAGGGTGGAAGAAGGACTGTCGCCAATACCTTATTTCTGAGCCCAAAAGGGAAACAGCATAATTTTGGATTCAGTACTAGAAAACATATTAATAGATAAACTGCACTCTCCACTATCTGCTTTAATCAGACCCAAAGGTAATATTTGGATCTCTCAGTTAAGCCAATTCAGTAAGCCGTTTTGTAATTCTTAAAACTGAGTAGGAATGCCAATTATTGACCTTCCTCACCTCCATCAAAGTGAAAAGACCATGATAAGGACAATGGGATGGTTGAACCGAAATTTCAGATGCTGCATTTTGCCTCATAACTGAACTGGGAATCAAGATAGCAAGGACATCACCATTCAGTACACTCAATACATGCTCAGTAGCAGTCTACTGAGGGAATAGCTGTGTGGAGGGAATGTATATGAGTTATATCTCCATAAGATATGCATAGAAAAATGAGCAAGGGTTATCTGCATACCAGCCTTGATGACTTAATGTTGCATATAATTTTTCTGAAATGTGAAATAACAGAAAAGTCTAAATTTAAAAACTAAAATTGAAGTTTTGTTTTTGGCTACATTCTCAGAAGCAGAAATAAGGAGATGTAGAAGTAAAGTAAGTTATATATTGTACACCTGAGTGTTTAGAACTGCCAAGACTATGAAGTCACATCATGTTGAGTTTTGGGTTTTTAATATTCATCTTTATTAATTTTGTTCTGAATGAGCACTTGGATGTTTTTCATCAGTGACAGATTTTTGTAAATAATAAAAGCACTATCCCTACCCCTGACCCTAACATTTGTGACACAGTAAGAACCAAGTTAGTTGTTTTAGTCAAGTCGCCAAATTGTCCGTAGGTGAAGAACATGAAAAGATGTTTTTTCCTCTCCTTACTAAGCTGTAAGGAGTAGTTGTCTTCTTCCCCTTCTGAAGGAGTCTTCTTGGAAACTTACTGGGCCTGACTCAACTATAAAACACTTGTCTGTCAGTAAAATCTCTGCAGAAGTCAGATAGCTTTGTATAGCTCAGACATAGAGATGATGTCTCTTAAGTATTGGGTCTCATTCCTCCTTGAAATGTAAATCCTAGGAGTAGTCCCCACAGTACTTTCATCTAGTACTTACATACCTATCCTATGGTATAACCTTTGGCTTTGGAGAAGATAAGTGTTATTGTCCTTCTGGATAAGGGCAGTTTAGTACCGTCATTGGAGAAGGCAATGACAACCCACTCCAGTACTCTTGCCTGAAGAATCCCATGGACAGAGGAGCCTGGTAGGCTGCAGTCCATGGGGTCGCGAAGAGTCGGACACGACTGAGCAACTTCACTTTCACTTTCCACTTTCATAAATTGGAGAAGGGAATGGCAACCCACTCCAGTGTTCTTGCCTGGAGAATCCCAGGGACGGCGGAACCTGGTGAGCTGCCGGCTATGGGGTCACACAGAGTCGGACATGACTGAAGAGACTTAGCAGCAGCAGCAGCAGCAGCACCATCATTAGGGGAATAAATGGCTACAGATTAATCCTATGATTTATGAAAATGTTTCTAGGAAAAATGAAAGAAGTTTCTCTAACTTTATAGTGAATTCATTTTCATGTTGTAGGAAGCTTGGACTTTTCATAGGAAATATGAGAAATCCATGAATGTTTTATTTCCCCATACATCCCTTACATGATTTTCCTGTCATTTCTGCTGGATAAAGATGTTAATACTGTACTTGGGGGCGTAAAAAATGCTTCACAAATGATAGCTATTAGAATAATTATGCTTATTATTTTGAGATCTTAAAAATTCCTATATCTGTGTTGCAAAAGGAATCATTAAAATGGAAATAACTTTTATAGTCATTTATTTCAGTTATAAATTTATAAAATTTATGGTTGAAATTTAGGTAGAATGGTATCTATCATGAGCTTTGAAATCTGCAGAGAGGAATCAACATTTTCCTAATGGAAGACTGCTGTTTGGTTCACAGCTCAGTTTCTCTCCTTGATAAAAGAGTATCTCCGCCCCCACAAACATACATATGTGTACAAATGTCACATACACACCTATATACACATGGGCATGCCTTCGAGTGCACTTAGGTTTTTGTTCTTTCCACAGCTTAATTACAGTAGATTTTGTGCTTTCTAAGGCACAGAGACTTTATTCCCTACAGGTAGCTAAACTTAATAGTTGGGAGATGATCTCTTACTCACCTGCCTTTCTTAACTGAGTTTTTAAACTCTACTTATAAGGATTCAAGTTCATTTTATTCCCTGTGTAATAACAATGACAACTCTTCAAATAGAGTACTATAATGTCTTGCTAGAAAAAGAAAGCTACTTCAGGTGAGGTAATATAAGATATTGTAAGGCTATAGTAGTTGAAAAAAGAGAAGGATAAATACAGGATGAAGTATTGATAATATTTATTGGAGGAGATGGCACATGATTTGGACCTTGCTTTTTATAAATAAAAAAAGAAGAAAGTATATCAGGTATGGATATTAATATGAATTAAGGCCATTTCTTGAACATATAATAACTTTTTTCTCCAGCTATAGAGAAATATAGCAATAAACAAAAAGTGATGAGCTCCCTTTTCCTGATTTTACAGTATGGTAATTTTATAATACACTGTGATTCATTGATTATTCCTGTGATTAGGGAACAAAGGGGATATGCTGTCAGCAATGAACCTACCAGGTTAGACCAAAGAGTTTAGGATAGATGCTATGCATTATGTAGAATCAACAAGAGATTTTAAACCAGAAAGTGAAAGCATGAAAAACGATACTTTAGGAAATTTGGTCGTTGGTAAATTGGATGGAGAGAGACATAAGTCAGGAAAACCAGTTAGGGAAATAGTAGAATAATCTAAGCAATAAATAAGACCTAATTTAATTTTGCCTTTTTCAACAGAATTCAAAAGAATCAGTAGTTCTTTTAGGTTTAATTTATGAATGGAAGAGATAATTCAGAGCTTCAGGATTTGTAAAAAGGTATAAAAATTTGGAAGAGAAGTAGTTAAATTCATCTTGATATACATTTGGATATTGGCCAGTGCCTAAATACAAGAGAAAAATCCCTATATAAATATTAATGTTTTAATATTAAAAATGTTATACAAATTAAAATTATAAAATTTAATTTTGTATTTTGAGGTGGCCTGCCTTGAACCCCATCACTTGAGAGTGGACAGTAATAGGCTATTTCCTAAATTAGTGTCTTCTAGTACTACTGGAGGTAAGTAACTACTTTGTTTCTTAGCAGAAGTCCAAGTGGTGTTTTTCTTCCTTAGCATTTTCTTGTTATAGAGAGAAAGAATGCCAACTGAGCCAGGAGAGTTATCACCCCCTTTTCTTTTTAAAGAGTTGAAACAAACATGGGGGTAGGTGAAGGCAGGGGAGAAAAGAGCTGGAAACTTAATTTTAAACTTAATTAAAAAAAACCAAAAAACAAAAAAAACTAGCATTTCTTAATAGGGCCCACAGCTTGAGTGACCTGTATTTCCAGACAGTTGCCCCTGTCTTGACCTGTTCGTTTCTGGTTTGTTGTCTGTGCCGCTGGGGTGAGGCTAAGGACAAAGGACAGTTGGGAAGCCAGCCTTGGCCCACAAAATAAGCCTTCAATTGTCATTTTAATAGGTCTACCATTTCACCTTAATTTAATTTCCTTACCTCCAAGAATATATCTTGTTTTGTAAGTTCACAAGCTGACACATCATCCGGAGAGGCTATTTATTTTTCCTATCTTCTTCACACAAATGTTGAGATTATTCTAGCAACAGTAATCAAGATCTTCTGTTTTTGGGTTGCAAACAAAATGCATTCAACTATACTTGAAGGAGAAAATTGAAATTTGGCAACAGATGATAAAGGACATTCTCCTCTCTTTCAATTCTGTTTGCTCATATCAGCTGAGCTGCATTAATAAAACCAAAAGGGGCAAATATACAATATTCAGTTGCTCAAAACTATGTTTTAGGTGTGTTGTGGTTTATTCCTATTACAGAACCTTGTGCTTTTAGTCCTTTTTGGGGTCAGTACTAGCATGGTGCAAAATGAACCACAAAAGTAGTCTCTGGAGGAAGCCCACTAGCTTTAATAGCAGAGCTGCTGTGAATTTTCTAGAAATATGATCAGATCTCAAATATGATTGCCTTGCCTATCTGCTCGCTGTAACCTTTTTACATTTACTGGTATAATTATTTTAGGAAACAACCCTGTAAATTTATTCGCATGCTTAATGTTAGCTTTAATTATTTATTGCATTTATTGGGTATGCAAGTCATGAAATTGCCACTGGGTACATTTACCAATAGCACAACCACCACAATAATAAAAGGCATCCAAAAATAAAAGTAGGTTGGTGCCTCTGAGAGAGAGAATTCCATAAATAAAGGACGTACTGCAGATTTTTCTTTTCCCCCATCAGACATTCTCATGGTCATTATGATTGTGAAAGCATAGTTAAATTTATAGAAATACATGGGTAAGGGAAAAATACAATTTCATACTCACGTACACTCAAAATAATTCTTTATTGTTAGCACTGTAATAGGTGGGTGTCGAGTCTAGGCAAAATTTTTAAGTAGGAATAGTTGAATTTTAGGTGCTTCTAGACTCCTCTTTGTGTGCCTACTAATGTTTCCTTCTCCAGAAGCCTCATTTATTTTCTCTTCCTTCCAAAATTATTTATTCTCAAGAGGAGATGAGATGCATTAACATGGGTTTAAATGATGAAGGGGCCTCTATGAGACCAAGCAGCCTAGTTTCAAGTCCATTTTTTATTTTCCATCTATGTGATTTTAACGAATGATGTCTACCTCAGGGAGATGAGGTGTTGGTACAGCTTGAGCTTATGCAATTTAGAGGACTCTTTTTTGAAAAATAACAAAACTGTGTCTATACGTTTAGGTAAGAAAGTGAATATTTATAATTACACTTTAAAAATTACAAATACAACAAATTTCAGGATAATAAATTTTACTGGGCATTCACCAATCATGTTTGTCCATAAAAAATTTTCAACAATAAGAATACCTTCCCAAAATGATGAATGGTCTTGGGACCTATTCTGATTTTCTGAAGATGTAGGGACTACTTTGATTTTCTCTCTTCTTAATGAGTCATTTTTTTCTGATAATGAAAACTGATGTGGGGAAGATGGATAGTTTGGAATGAGTCAGGCACCATTGAGTAAGTCACCTCTCTAAGAACACTAAGCTCTACCTTTCATATAAGCTGATGGCAAGTCCCCAAAGTAACTCTTGTGCAAGGAATGCATGTCTTTGCCTTACTTCCTGAATCATGGCCAAACCAATAAACTGCTTGTAAGATGTATTATAAAGTCCATAAAGAACTATAGAAATAAAGGTTAACATGACAGTGATTTCAAAGATGCTCACCTATACTGTTTACCTCTATGTGACATTTCCAATAGACTTCTCCCGGTAACATTATGAAAAGTATCACTTAAGTCTGATACCACATGTGATACGCTTTTATTTTCTTTCTAGCCTGTATTATAACCTGTAACAGTAATACTAACAGTCCCTGAAGTTAATATCAAAGTCAGGAAGAAGACTCACAGGCCACCAGAGTTAGCAAGAAGTCCTTGACCCTCCTGAGAGGAAAGGTATTCTTCCTTTGACATTGATGCATTAAGTAGGCTGTTCTTTGGAATCTTTGGGTTGTACTCAATTATAGTCCTTAGTATTTGCCTCTCCTAAAGGATGCCCAACAATAGCCAAAAATAAATTTAACTGAATAGGGTGAAAGAGTAAGGAAATAAAGTGAATACATAAAAGGTCCGTTGCACAGAGCTGGAACAAAAGAAACCTACTTACATCTGAGATTCATTTTCTCTTCACTGCATCAGAATGACATGCCTGAAATTTAATTTGGTTTTACAATGCACACAATCATGCTCGGCTTTCAGGATGTGTTATTCTGAAAAATCTGTGGTCTCTTCAGCTTTTGCTGAATCCAGAGTCATTCTCTAGTTGCAGGAGGAGATGGGAAAGAAACAAGAGTGGGCTCAGAGTAAGCAAATTAATCCATAATGAGGTGGCATAGTATTTACTAGTCTACTACATAGATTTCCCCCATAAGAACTGAGGGAAACGGAGACCTGATGTAAACTACTGTCTTTTCTCCAAGGCTCTGAGATCAGAGACAAGGGAGTTTTACATAGTTGTGTTATTCATCATATGTGAAACGAATTGCCAGTCCAGGTTTGATGCATGATACAGGATGCTCGGGGCTGGTGCACTGGGATGACTCAGAGGGATGGGATGGTGACAGAGGTGGGAGGGGGGTTCAGGATGGGGAACAAGTGTACACCCGTGGTGGATTCATGTTGATGTATGGCAAAACCAATACGATATTGCAAAGTAATTAGCCTCCAATTAAAATAAATAAATTTATATTAAAAAAAAAAAACCAAAGTACATTCTCTTAGACTCTTTCAATTGGTTCTGGGGGCATATTCTAATCTTCTCCTTGTCTCATTGCTCTTCCCTTTCAGTCCTCTCTGCTGGATCCTCTTTTTCATTCTGGCCTTAAATGTTGAAGTGTCGCAAGACCCCGTCCCTCAACCACGTCTGTTTAGATATATTCACTCCCTAGGTGATCTTTTAATTACCACTCTGACACTGAAGGCTCCCTAGGTTCCATCTATGGCCTGAATCTTTCAGCCTGATATCCAAATGTCTGCCTAAACCTAACATAACCAAACTTGAATTCTCGATTTTTCTCTACCAACTCTGTTTCTCTCATAGTATTCCCCTTCAAGCAAATGATAATACCTAGTTGCTCAAGTCAAAAAATTTGGCATCATCCTTGACATCACTCTTTGTTTCATATCCCACATCAGCAAAATTGTTGGTTGTGCACTTTTGAGTCTGACTACTCTCCATTTCTGTTGTCACCACTTTGATTCAAGCCACCATCATCTATTGCCTGGACGTTTACTTAATCCTCCTACTCTTATGTCTTCTCTTGCCTCCATTTAGCTATATATCTTACATTGCCAAAAGTTCCATTTAAAATGTAAATATGCTACGACCCTCTTGAATGCATTGCTGTCATACTCAATGAAGTAGAAAATGCTTATTCACCCAAAGGCCTTACATTGTGTGCCTCCAGACTCCCTAGTTTCTGTCCTTCCTGTTCTCCAGCAGCTCTGCTGCTCCTTTGCACTCACAATTCTCCTGTCCAGAATGATCTTAATCTGTGTGGTTCGCTCTTTTATTTCTTTCAGTCTTTGTCAGCTTGTCAGATAAAACTTCACTGCTTGTCTTGCTCAAGGAAGCAGTTTTATCTTGCTTTATTTTTCTTTAAATTTTTATTATCTGGATCTCCCAGTAGAATGTGAGATCTGTGTTGAAAGAGATGTGGTCTGATTGTCTTCTTTTACATGCCCAAAGTGTCAGATGTCTGGGCATAGTATAGTCAGTAAGTAAATATTTGGAGAGTGAATGAATGAATAAGCCATCATTAATGTTCTTGGGGGGCTCCATTTGTATTAGAGCAGCATCCTATCTGTTCTGTAGTCAAGTCCATTATAGTTCCCAGCCAGTTCCCAGTCCTGGCTTTTAGTAGCTAATCTCTGCTAGAACAGATGCCAGATCCTAGTGATTATGAAAACACGGCATGCACTAAGGAAGGCCTAGACTTAGGCTACATTTCTGCCCAGACACTTCAGAGCTCATTACAGATTCTTCTTAATGGAGACTTAAGTCTGCTGTCCTACTATCTTCAGCTAGAAGTCATATTTTCAGAGTAGGGACAGCTGGCTTTGCTGGTTGGAGGTTTCAAGGCTTAGGTGGCTTTGTGTAAGAAATGCTGCTGGGATTTATTCCTTTGTGTAAATCAGTTTTCCTATGTTACAAAAGTAACACTGACTAGATGAATGAGGAAACATTGGCAAAACAAGAATTGTAAAAAAAAGTAGAGAAATAATTATTCAAAATTCCACTATTTTCTGTGTTTCTCATTAACTTAATTTTAGTATTTGTTTATATGTGTGTGTGTGTGTGTGTGTGTGTGTGTGTGTGTGTGTATGTATGTTTACGCAGATGGGATAAGCCAACAGTATTTACTGAGCACTATTTGTTGCCCTGGTGGCTCAGGCAGTAAAGAATTTGCCCACAATGCGAGAGACCTGGATTTAATTTCTGGGTTGGGAAGATCCCGTGGAGAAGGGAATGCAACCCACTCTAGTATTTTTGCCTGGAGAACTTCATGGACAGAGGAGCCTGGCGAGCCCCAGTCCATGGGGTCTCAAAGAGTTGGACACGACTGAGTGACTCAACGCACACATTTTTATTCAGAGCCTTCTGTCCCTGTCCTAATGATCTTAATTAAAAAAATGAGGGGTTTTGACTTTTGTCCTCAATATGTATACTCTTCAGGAGGCATTCCTTTCACATGGAATTAAAACTTCAGTCTTTCCATGTTACCATTGCCCTGTGCTGAATGTACATTTGTCCTTTTTGTTATCTATCTATCTAGTCTCTCACCCTCTCTGAGAGGTAATACCCTTAGAAGCCTTCTCAGATATGTTGGAACAGTGTTGGAAAACAGAATTCCAGTGAAAACAAGAGAGAAGTATGTGAGAATGTCATTGACTTGAAGAAGAGTCAAGTAGTACTGTGGTGTCATGCTTGGTGGATATAGGGAAGAGTTGAATGTTAAGAAATATTTGTGACTGAACCTAAATTCAGGGAGCAGATAGCAGGTTTAAGGTCAGACCTAACAAAGATGATGTGAAGTCCTAGCCAGAGAGAATGCAGACAGTAAACATAATGGATAATGGAAATGGGGAGATATTTTGTAGAGGAAAAGTCCAAATGGACTTTTCTCCTTGGGTTTATTAAATTAATATATGATCATTATAGAAATACTAGAAAGTACAGTTAAGTAGCTGTCCACTTATCTTAAAGTATCTTTTGGTGCTTGCTTTGTGATATTGGTGATATCTAGGGTGGAGATTCAGAGAAGGCATCCCATTCCAGTACTCTTGCCTGGAAAACCCCATGGACGGAAAAGCCTGGTAGGCTACAGTCCATGGGGTCGCGAAGAGTCGGACACAACTGAGTGACCTCACTTTCACTTTTCACTTTCATGCATTGGAGAAGGAAATGGCAACCCACTCCAGTGTTCTTGCCTGGAGAAGTCCAGGGACGGCGGAGTCTGGTGGGCTGCTGTCTATGGGGTCGCACAGAGTTGGACACGACTGAAGTGACTTAGCAGCAGTAGCAGCAGCAGGGTGGAGATTAGAGAAAGAGAATTGGAAATTGGAAGAAGTAGGGCTTCCTTTTGGCTCAGATGGTAAAGAATTTGTCTGCAATGCTGGAGACCAGAGTTTGATCCCTGGGTCACGAAGATCCCCTGGAGAAGGGAATGGCTACCCACCCCAGTATTATTACCTGGTAAAGTCCATGGACAGAGAAACCTGGCGGGCTACAGTCTGTGGGGTCACAGGAAGTCAGACATGACTGAGCGACTTTCACTTTCAGTATACAAGAAATGACTAATCATTCAGAAAGAAATAATAATCTGTCATCTTTATAAATATAGTAACCTATCCATCCCTGCTACTTGACCTGTTATGTATTACTTTTGTGATTTGAGTCAAATCTATTACTTAAAAAAAAACACTTAAATTCATAAACTGGCATTAACAAGCTGGAAATAGACCAGAATTTAAATGCTACTTATTTCCTATAATTCTAAAAGAATTCATTGAAATCTTAGTGGAATGCAGTGTCTAATACCTGAGGGCACCCTTCTGAGATATCTAAGTCTTTGCCTCAAAGGAAAGTGATGGGCTCTTGTGGCCCCTTCTAAGGGGCCACTTTGTCACTCTCATTGTGCTCTGAATTCACAGTACCTGGCATGTGATTTATTGCTTATCAGAGAAGCTTTTATTGTCACTGTGAAATGTTGTTCTCCAGATGATGTTTGAGTCATTAAGAGTGGTGTCAGCACAGCAAGCAAGGCTTCTGTTTTGGAACATCAGTGCCTTCCGCAGGGGTCAGCAGCCTACTGGTTCTGGCCTGATTAATAGTTGTAAACCGAAGTGAGCTGTGTCCAAGAGGTGGCAAAAGAATCCTGGACTTTGTTTTTATTCTTGAAGCTGCCTCCAGTGTGAGGAGACTCTCTGTTCTGGTGAGGCAATTAGGGAATAGTCAGATAGTAAGACTGCTTTCCTAGCTGGTAAAAATTGTCACACAAGCCTCAACTGTCTTGTATCTGTATGAGATATTTACTTTGTAAAGTAATTTTGCATACATCTTAGATGAAACCGTTGAGTCCTAGGTGGCAGACAGTGTACAAATGAAGGACATAAGAACCTTTTCTTATAAACTTCAAACTGGTTAGGGTTAGAATGAAATTTTGCTTCTTTAATGAATGTATTTGCATTTTAATATTGTTATTTGTTAATACTCTTGGTCTGGGAGGACATAGTATCTTTCTGTGGAAAATGCACATGAAAATCTATGCCCTAAAATGCTTCTCAGCAAAAAATAAACAAAATGAAGCACGAACAGTCTAGAAAGAAGAGATGAGATTCATTCCTTCCTTCCCTCTCTCCTCCCTTTCTCTCTTTTTTTCCTCCCTCCCTTCCTTCCATTCAGTTTGATTTATATTAAACCCTCCTAGATTGAGGTCCACTTACTGACTCCTGCCTCTTGTTAGAATTGTAATGCTAATTGTTTTTTAAAAAGCCAATTATATTTTCATGTTGCTGAGAGGATTTCTGCCTAGAGTATAAGACACCTGCTTGTGAGGTTTTTCCCCACACCAATTAACAGCACTGTCCAGTAGGTGGACTCCTTCATGCACACATAGGGGTTTTCTTTTTCCTTTAATCAAGTGTTCTTAAATCTGTGAAAAAGCATTTCCTCATATTGAACTTTTGATGTCACCAATTTATTTTCTGAAAGGCTGAAAATAGATTTTGGTATACTGCCTATTCCTGTTGAGAAATGACTTCATCTTTAGTTATTTTTTTTAATTTCATTTTTTTTTAGTCTATATCTTGACATTTTTTATTTATAAGTCAGAGCTTCTTTGCAGCAGCTAAACTTCATCTTCACTGGATTCTCTTAAACTGCAGTTCTGCATTTCATATCCATCACTGTATACAAATACATGATTAAACCAAATTGACACCAAGGACTAATAATTATGTTTATTATGAGAATAAATCACTTTATAGTCTCCATAGTTGCTTTATTCGCATTGTTCTGCAGTAAATACTTTTTATAGTGGTTTTTTCAACAAGTAATCTGGCACTTGGGTCATTTGTAAGCCAGTTCCTGAAACTTCCACTAGTTACTGCCCCTAGGCTGATCTGAAGTCAGGTGTTTTTAGTTTTTAGCAGTTTCTCTATGGCCTCTGGGACAAGTGCAGATTCTCATTTTAAGTTATGTCTTTCTTTGTCCCTAAATTCTTATCTTATCATATCATGTACTTATAAACACAGATGTTGTATGCATGAAAATTACAGTAGTTGATTCGGTATTTTTATGTCAACATGAAGGAGAAATCTTTTGAAATGGAAATCCAATTTAGGAAAAGCTTCATTTAGGTAACCTTTGTGTGCTCTTTCTCTGTGACTGAGCCAGTGAGGATAACATGTGATCTGAAACCAAATTTCTTAAGTAATTCATTGCCTTTAAATATATGTTCCACCTACAGTGAAAGATTAAAATGTCAAAAATAAGTAGAAAAAGAAAAGACAGCCTTTTTCTTGTATAATCAAGACCAATATTGCTGTTTTTATTCTAGCTTATAAACTTGTTGAAAGAGTTGTATCTTACACATCTTTATCTTAGTATCTGATATCAAACATGGAGGTATAGCTGAACAGAATGTGTTTTATCACTTCAAAAATTGAAATAACTTGAATTAGAACCTTCTATTAAGCAGAATAAGGATGTCATTATAAAAACAGAATATTTTTTAAACCCACACACAGATATTTAAGACAGGCAGGTACAGTTTTGACTCATAACTCCTTTTATTAGCTGCCTGACCCTGTACAAGTCATTGAGCCTCTTGGAGCTTCAGGTTTCTCAGTTTCTAAAATGGGGTTGACAATACTTAGAAATAATCAAGAACAAGATATTATATAAATTATCCAATAATATGCTACAAAAATAATTCAAACCTAGCTCTTCTGATTTCTTTTATATAACACTGAAATTGTCTTCCTATACTTTAAGCACTTATAAGGACAGGGATTAGAAAATTCTCCACACTAGTTATGATAATCCGGTTCTATGATGATACAGGGAGAAGAAGAAAGATAATGCTGGAAACGTCATTCTGAAAGCAGATTTAAATTTTGAGACCTTTATACTATCTGAATGTTTGAGTCCCCTTCAAATTCATATGTTGAAATCCTAATGCACCATGTGAAAATATGACGATGTGGGGCTTTTAGACAGGGTGCTTAGGTCATGAGGGTGGAGCCTTCATAAATGAGATTAGTGAGATTTATAGAAGTGACCCCCATAGAACTCCCTAGCCTCTTCCACCATGTGAGGATACAATAAGAAGTTTGTAACAGGGAAAGAACCCTCAGCCAATCACACACCCTGACCTTGGACTTTCAGCCTCCAGAGCCATGAAAAATACATATTTATTGTTTATAAACTTCCCAGTATATGGTAGTCTGTTGTAGCAGCCCAAATGGGCTAAGACAGATCCTGATAAGAATTTTAAACTAATATTTAGGCAATGCAATTAAATGTTTATAAATTGGTAGATAAGAATTATTTTTAGAGAAAATTTTTAATGTGAAAAAATGTGGAATGATGAGGAATTCTGAAAGGAACAAATCTGAGATACTATTTTCTAAATAGAGTGAAAAAACCAAGATATATGCCAAGACATTAAATCAGTGGAATAATTTCAAGAAAGCATGAAGAAAATAAACAATCAGAATTGTCAGAGCAATTGATAACATCTTTCACATGGTTAAACATTTTCTTCTAGAATTGAAAATTTTAATCCAGATATGATATCAACTTAATTATACTCAAGATTGGTGCTAGCCTTATCTAGGATTCAACTGTGAGTATGAAAATATAATACACCTTGATTTTTTCTTTACCAAAAATTTAAAAGAGAGATGTTATTTCTTAGTACCTATGAAAAATAAGAGGAAATTGACTTTATTTTTTTATACTATTATAACCTTCCAATTTGGTTGCCCAAGATCCTGAGAGAAGTGAAAGTGAAAGTGTTAATCACTCAGTCATGTCCAACTCTTTGGTACATCATGAACTGTAGCTTTCCGGGCTCCTCTGTCCATGGAATTCTCCATGCAAGAATACTGAAGTGGATTGCTGTCGGGAGCCAGCGTGAGGAATCCCACCTGTGGCAAAGGTCATGAGGAAGGAAGCCTGACATACACAAAGGCTTGATCTGGCTTCAGGGGTTCCCCCTGGATTTTCTTGAACATCTACCCCCAAAACAAGAGTCTGCCTACCTTATTGTACTGTGTTTTCCACTCTTTTGACATAACAGGGTGCCATCCCCGACCACCTTCCTCTAAAAAGAAATTAACTTAGAGCTCCAGTTAACAGTCTTCTGGGTGTAAAAAGAATGTCTCGGCTTAAACCCCTCTGATGGCTCTCTAACTTGTCTGACAGACTTTTACAATTTGTGATTGTTTACAGCCCCCCAACCATGAGAGGCAGGAAGCTTAAAGCATCTTAAAGATATAGAGCCTTTTTTAAAGAGCTAGGAATTAGATTCTTTACCCTTGAGCCACCAGGGAAGCTCGTAGTCAATGACTGCTGCCAGGGCTCCATATTCTTTCTCTTTTAGGCACCTGAAGGATATTAATCAATGTAACTGGGATATAGAAAAAGGGATATAATAGTTTTGATGTTAGCAACACTAGACTTTTGGGTTAATTAATTTTCTCTTTGTTATAAATCACTGTACTCCTCTTTCTTTGTTATAAATTGTTGTGCCCTTGCTATGTAAGAATGTAACTTTATTTAGTGCTTTCTGAGAGTGGCACCAGACTTTGGGAAGAACAGCACTTTTAAGGTTTTCTGGTTGACAGACCCTTATCAGAAAAGGGCCATAAAATGTTAATTGGCCTTCTGACCAAAAGATGATGTAAATCACCTAAGTCTTGTGTATACAACTAGGTATATAGAGTAAAAGCCTGGTCTTGATAAGAGTCAGGGCTGCTGATGCTACATAATTCTGTATTATCCATTGATCTCTATGTACAACCAAAAGTATAAAAAGCTTTTCTGGACAATAAAGGATGGACCAGTTTCTCAGACCAGCTTCTCGAACTGGTTTCTTGGAAATCTGGCTCCCCCCATGTCGAATCTCTCTCTCTCTCTGTCTCCCTCTCCCTCCCTCTCATTTTCAGGCTAAATTCCCGTCTGGAGCGCAGAGGCTCACCACATTTACTTACTTGTCCTGGCTTCTAATACCCACGTGAGAGGGAGCCCAAGGTGGGGCACCCTCTGCTATTCAAGAGGGCGCCGGTGGCCTAACGTAGATGGTGCAAACCTCTTGTCTCAAGGTTTTATTAGTTTTCCACGTAAACTAAGTTATTCAGCATCTTTTCTCCACTAATTTTCCTACTATACTATTCTTTCCTAATCTCTCTTATATTTCTAATTACATAGTNGGTGGCCTAAAGTAGATGGTGCAAACCTCTTGTCTCAAGGTTTTATTAGTTTTCCACGTAAACTAAGTTATTCAGCATCTTTTCTCCACTAATTTTCCTACTATACTATTCTTTCCTAATCTCTCTTATATTTCTAATTACATAGTCCTTTCCCAGACTCCGACTCCCTCCCTGCTTCGAATTCCCTGGATCTACTGGGACTGGACCCCGGCATATTGCTATTCCCTTTTCCAGGGGATTTTACCAGCCCAGGGATTGAATCCAGGTTTCCTGCACTGCAAGCAGATTCTTAGCATCTGAGCTGCCAGGGAAGCCCATAAAAACCTGAGTAAAGGATATTTACTAGATGTTATTCCCCATTGAAAAACCAGGAATAGTACAGATATGTGACAATAATGATAATTGCATACAAACAATGATTAAGAACCAAGGTTATGGGACTTTTCAAGGAAATGAACAGAGTCTGCAATTTGATTCTTACTCTTCACTTACATACAAAAGCATTCAAAAGATTCAGTTCAGTTCAGTCACTCAGTTGTGTCCAATTCTTTCTGACTCCATGGAGGGCAGCATGCCAGGCTTCCCTGTCCATCACCAACTCTTGGAGCTTGCTCAAACTCATGTCTATCAAGTTGGTGTTGCCATCCCACCATCTCATCCTCTGTCATCCTTTTCTCCTCCTGCCTTCAATCTTGCCCAGTATCAGGGTCTTTTCTAGTCAGTTCTTCTCCTCAGTTGTCCAAAGTATTGGAGCTTCAGCTTCTCCATCAATTCTTCCAGTGAATATTCAGGACTGATTTCCTTTAGGATTGACTGGTTTGATCTTCTTGCAGTTCAAGGGACTCTCAAGAGTCTTCTTCAACACCACAGTTCAAAAGCATCAATTCTTCGGTGCTCAGCTTTCTTTATAGTCCAGCTCTCACATCCTGGAAAAACCATAGCTTTGACTAGATGGACCTTTGTTGGCAAAGTAATATCTCTGCTTTTTAATATGCTGTTTAGGTTTGTCATGTTTTTCTTACAGGGAGCAGTCATCTTTTAATTTCATGGCTGTGGTCACAATCTGCAGTGATTTTGGAGTCTCCCCAAAATAAAGTCTGTCACTGTTTCCATTGTTTCCCCATCTATTTACCGTGAAGAGATGGGACTGGATGACTTGCTCTTAATATTTTGAATGTTGAGTTTTGAGCCAGCTTTTTCACTCTCTTCTTTCACCTTCATTAAAAGGCTTTTTAGTTCCTCTTTGCTTTCTGCCATAAGGGTAGTGTCATCTGCATATCTGAGATTATTGATATTTATCCCTGTCATCTTGATTCCAGCTTGTACTTCATCCAGTCTAGCCTTTCTCATGATGTACTCTGCATATCAGGGTGTAAATAAGCAAGGTGACAATATACAGCCTTGATGAACTCCTTTCCCCATTTGGGACCAGTCCTTTCATGTCTGGTTCTAACTGTTGCTTCTTGACCAGTGTATAGATTTCTCAGGAAGCAAGTAAGGTGGTCTGGTATTCCCATCTCTTTAAGAATTTTTCACATGTGTTATTCAAAAGATTAAGCTCTACCTAATATCCTTTGGGCTTTGCAAATCTGCATGCTACATTGGGAAAACCTCATCTTACAAGATGTCCTGTTCAAGCTGTACTGTAAAAGCAGAGAAAGAAGCAGCTCCAGGCTTTCTGTCAGGACTCTTCTTGCGATATTAATGTATAAGTTTACTAAAGTTGAATTATAACCTAGGTTTGATTGGACCCATTAAAATGTGGTTCTGAGTAATTTATCAGATTTTTATATATATTGGCAGAATTTGTAGTGTCATATAGACCACATACACATTGAGTTGAGGAAGAAAATCAATCCTTGTTATCCTTTAGTGTCTTTTGTCTTTGAAATGTGGCAGGAATAGTACTGAACGAAAGCCAAGTAAGCTGGGAATCCATCCTTCTGTTAGAGTGACTTGGGATAAGCTCTCAATTTTCACATAGCTGTTATTAACATACAGAGTTTAGAAAGAAGAGGGCTTCGATTGTCAAAGAGAGATTTTTTATTATCCTGGGATACATACGTCTCAAATTCTGGGACTTTTCACTAAAACATTTCTGCATAGCTTCCAATCAGTTACACTAGCTGCTTCTTCAGAACACCTCTTGTTCAGTATTGCCCATGACACTGGAAGGAAAGGAGGGAAACTTTCTATACATTAGAAGTGGAATCTCTGCTAAGAGATTTCCATATCTGGCTGCTGGTCTGAAGTTTTGAACTGCTCCATTTTTTTCTAACATTTCTTATTAGATCAAGAGTGTATATTTTTATGGTATTTTATTTATCTAAAAAAATTTTTTATGGCTCTTCTAGTTCAGTTCAGTTCAGTTTAGTCGCTCATTCATGTCCAAGTCTTTGCAACCCCATGAATTACAGCATGCCAGGCCTCCCTGTCCATCACCAGCTCCCAGAGTTTACCCAAACTCATGTTCATTGAGTCAGTGATGCCATCCAGCCATCTCATCCTCTGTCATCCCCCTCTCCTCCTGCCCCCAATCCCNTTGTACATTTTAGATATTAATCCCTATCAGTCATATAATTTGCAAATATTTTCTCCAATTCAGTAGTTTGTCTTTTTGTTGTATTGATGTTTTCCTTTGTTGTGTCAAAGCTTTTAAGTTTGATTAGGTCCCATTTGTTTATATTTGCTTTTGTTTTCTTTGCCTTAGGAGGTGAATCCAAAAAAATATTATGGCAATTTTTGTCAATGAATGTTCTGCCTATGTTTTCTTTTAGGATTTTATAGCTTTTGGTCTTACATTTAGGTCTTTAATCCATTTTGAGTTTACTTTTGTATATGGTGCAGCCATATGGAAAATGTTTGGTGATTCCTCAAAAATTTAAAAATTGATCCCTGGGTTGGGAAGATTCCCCTGGAGAAGGAAATGGCAACCCACTCCAATCTTCTTGCCTGGAAAATCCCATGGACGGAGATGCCTGGTAAGCCACAGTTGTTGGGGTCGCAGAGAGTCGAACACGACTGAGCAACTTCACTTCACTTCATGATTCAGTAACCCACTTCTAGGTATATATCCTAAAGGAATGAAATCATTTCCATAGGGAAAGATAGCTGCATCCTCAAGTTCATTGTTTCATTATTTACAATAGCCAAGGTATGGAAATAAGTATCTGTTGATGGATGAATGGATAAGGAAGATATCCTGTACAGGTCTCTCACTACTCGAAAGCAGAATGTTCCTATGAAACCTCAAGCTGAAATGGCCTAAAGTGAAGCAGCAATTACCTTGCGATACACACATCTCACTAACAGATGTATGAAATAAATCTAGATAAAGCACAGATGCTCACACACAGTTCAAACTATGATGACTTGGTGCTAAGATACTGAGTATAGTTAATGGGGAAGAAGCTTGGTGGTGCCACTCTAAAACAAATGCTGAATGCTATTCTCACTTTTTGCCTTTTTTCATGTGTGTGAAAAGTCTTCTTTAGATTTCTTTTAACTAACAAAAATTGGTACTAAAAGCTAACTGGTGTAAAGCAAACCTTTGAAAAAGCAGGATTATATATATCCTGGAGGATATATATCTCCTGGAGGAGGGCATAGCAGCCCACTCCAGTATTCTAGCCTGGAGAATCCCATGGACAGAGGAGCCTGATGGGCTACAATCTATAGGGTTGCATAGAGTTGGACACAGCATGCACTAATATAGTATGTTGATACTCATAATTAATATATAAACATTGATGTGTAACATTATTATTATTATATAATATTTTCTAAATAATATAAACTGTTATTTAGCCTGGAGAAGGCAATGGCATCCCACTCCAGTACTCTTGCCTGGAAACTCCCATGGATGGAGGAGCCTGTTAGGCTGCAGTCCATGGGGTTACTGAGTAAGACAGGACTGAGTGACTTCACTTTCACTTTTCACTTTCATGCATTGGAGAAGGAAATGGCAACCCACTCCAGTGTTCTTGCCTGGAGAATCCCAGGGATGACGGAGCCCAGTGGGCTGCCGTCTATGGGGTTGCACAGAGTCGGACACGACTGAAGCGACTTAGCAGCAGCAGCAGCAGTTATTGAGCCATAAATAGAAGAGAATTCAGTTTGAAGCAACAAGCATGGATCTTGAGGGCTAAGTGACTTAAGTCAGAGAAAGACAAATACTGAATGATCTCATTTATATGTGAAAAAAAACCAAAAAACTCAGGGACAGAGTAGAGTTGCAGTGGGGAGAGGGGACATTGGTGATAAGGGTCAGAAGGCGCACACTTCCAGTTACAAGGTGAGTAGATTAGGGGGATATAACGTGTTACGTGCTTGAAAATTGCTGAGTGTATCTTAAATGTTCTCACCACAGCCACACTGCCCTACACACATATAACTATGAGAGGTGATGGCTCTGTTAACTGGCTTTATTCTGGTAATCATTTTGCAATATATTGTTGTTGTTCAGTTGCCCAGTCATCTCTGACTCTTTGCACACACCAGGCTTGCAATATATATATATCTAATAAACCAGCACATTGTAGCCATTAAACTTACACTTTGTTATATGTTAATTATATCTCACTAAAGCTGGGCAGGGGGGAAAGGTGTCTTCTTAGAACACAGATGAATTTGTACTGAACTGCAACTCAAACGCTCTTGAGGGCTACCTACTTTCTTGGATCCTGTCATAAACCAAAACATCTCCAATGGCAACTCTACTATCCTCAATGCCTATATTCCCAAGTAACATTTATTGCCTCTTTATTCCTCTGTCATTTTCAATTCCATCATTGCTCAATCTCCTTGTCATTTCTTAGTTTGAATCCAAAGAGAAAGAAGTACATTGGCTCCAGCATTTTTTAAACTTGAACCAGTTCTCATTTATTGTCCCAAGCCAACCCAGTGGATTCAGTGTCCTTGGATTAGATGCCTAGCTCAAGACCACTGACTTCTGTTTCTATGGGGACATGGAAATGTGGTACAAAGCCTGGCTGCCTAATAATTTCACTCATCAGGAATAATGGTTTCAGCAGCTTGCTATGGTACTGGCAAGAAATGCATTTGGCCTATGGAGAACAGCAATTTATTCTCACTAATATATGACTTGGTAAATAACTATATATATATTTTTTTACAATGTTAGTAATTAATTTACATTTCTGCAGTGTTTCATAGGCTCAAATTGTGTTCACTTATATAATTTCATGTGATACTTCATATTACATTTTAAGGGAATAGAAAATGGATCTTGAGATATGTTTTCCATGTGTGATATCTATACTATACAAATTTTTCTAGATATCACACACGGAAACCATATCTTAAGATCCATTTTCTATTCCCTTAAAATGTAATATGAACATGAGTCTGAGTGAACTCCGAGAGATGGTGATGAACAGGGAGGCCTGGCGTGCTGCAGTTCGTGGGGTCGCAAAGAGTCGGACATGACTGAGCGACTGAACTGAACTGACAGATTATTCTACATAAAGATACTTATGTTCATTTAGCAATCTGTTTCTTTTTCTTGAAAATGCTCACTAACCTGTTCTAATAAATAACAATTATCCCTGGATGTAGGAATAATTAACACTAAGAATGATAGTTGATAGAATCACATAGTTGATAGAATTTCTGGAAAGAGCTGTATACCTCACTCAATTCAACATCTTCATTTTAACAACGCTATGTCTATCTAATCCATCTTTCTTTAGATCGTTAAGGAAAACATGCTCTGATTTTTAATTATCTTTGCAATAAATTCTTTGCAATAAATTAATCGCCTAGGGAAAAAATGTTTTCTTTCATAAAATGAAATACTTCCTTTTGTTGGAAATAGTGTTACTGAACTTGCATTTCTGTCTTTGTAATAGCTGTGAGAAAGCACAGGGCCGGATTTAATTTTCAAAACAATTATATGGGCATATTTTTAAAAGCAATTATTGTCTTCAATTCATTAGACAAATTATTGAGTGAACAAAACTATGGGTTAAGCATTTTGTAGACCCTTATATTTAGCTGTAGTTTGTATATGTTTATCTAATGGTGTATTTTCCATTTGCTTGTGTAAATGCATATTTCCATTTTCATGCAAGCCACCTTAGTCATTCTGGAAAGTAGTTTTCCAGTCAGGTAAATCTTATTGAGCACATACTGTGGGTTCAGAAGTGTTTCAGTGAAAAGCTAATAGGAGTAAATACAATACTATGGAGGGACATACATTCTAGTGAGGATTGGACAAAGATGAGGAAAACTGTTAGTAATAAAATAAGTTGAAAACTCCTCCAAGCCATGATATAATTCCCCTTGCTTCATGATGCCAAGGACATTACTGAGAATAATGAAACCTGCTAACCCGAACAAGAAGAAGTAATCGGCAATTGATTTAACTTTTAGCATTAATAATGGAGTAAAACCTTGGGAAGAGCTGATGGTGCAAGATGGATAGTTGTATTGCTAGCTTAGCAGAATATCTATAGAGAAATATACTGTAAATAAATACATATACACACACACATACATATGTATCTGTCTCCTATACACATCTCTCATCAGGAATAATGGTTTCAGCAGCTTGCTATGGTACTGGCAAGAAATGCATTTGGCCTATGGAGAACAGCAATTTATTCTCACTAATATATGACTTGGTAAATAACTATATATATATTTTTTTACAATGTTAGTAATTAATTTACATTTCTGCAGTGTTTCATAGGCTCAAATTGTGTTCACTTATATAATTTCATGTGATACTTCATATTACATTTTAAGGGAATAGAAAATGGATCTTGAGATATGTTTTCCATGTGTGATATCTATACTATACAAATTTTTCTAGATATCACACATGGAAACCATATCTTAAGATCCATTTTCTATTCCCTTAAAATGTAATATGAACATGAGTCTGAGTGAACTCCGAGAGATGGTGATGAACAGGGAGGCCTGGCGTGCTGCAGTTCGTGGGGTCGCAAAGAGTCGGACATGACTGAGCGACTGAACTGAACTGACAGATTATTCTACATAAAGATACTTATGTTCATTTAGCAATCTGTTTCTTTTTCTTGAAAATGCTCACTAACCTGTTCTAATAAATAACAATTATCCCTGGATGTAGGAATAATTAACACTAAGAATGATAGTTGATAGAATCACATAGTTGATAGAATTTCTGGAAAGAGCTGTATACCTCACTCAATTCAACATCTTCATTTTAACAACGCTATGTCTATCTAATCCATCTTTCTTTAGATCGTTAAGGAAAACATGCTCTGATTTTTAATTATCTTTGCAATAAATTCTTTGCAATAAATTAATCGCCTAGGGAAAAAATGTTTTCTTTCATAAAATGAAATACTTCCTTTTGTTGGAAATAGTGTTACTGAACTTGCATTTCTGTCTTTGTAATAGCTGTGAGAAAGCACAGGGCCGGATTTAATTTTCAAAACAATTATATGGGCATATTTTTAAAAGCAATTATTGTCTTCAATTCATTAGACAAATTATTGAGTGAACAAAACTATGGGTTAAGCATTTTGTAGACCCTTATATTTAGCTGTAGTTTGTGTATGTTTATCTAATGGTGTATTTTCCATTTGCTTGTGTAAATGCATATTTCCATTTTCATGCAAGCCACCTTAGTCATTCTGGAAAGTAGTTTTCCAGTCAGGTAAATCTTATTGAGCACATACTGTGGGTTCAGAAGTGTTTCAGTGAAAAGCTAATAGGAGTAAATACAATACTATGGAGGGACATACATTCTAGTGAGGATTGGACAAAGATGAGGAAAACTGTTAGTAATAAAATAAGTTGAAAACTCCTCCAAGCCATGATATAATTCCCCTTGCTTCATGATGCCAAGGACATTACTGAGAATAATGAAACCTGCTAACCCGAACAAGAAGAAGTAATCGGCAATTGATTTAACTTTTAGCATTAATAATGGAGTAAAACCTTGGGAAGAGCTGATGGTGCAAGATGGATAGTTGTATTGCTAGCTTAGCAGAATATCTATAGAGAAATATACTGTAAATAAATACATATACACACACACATACATATGTATATACACACACTCTCTCTCTCTATATATATATATATACATATATGTATATATATGTTAGGCAGAGTAAATGCATATGTAATGTATATGTTTATAGATATAATTGACCCTTGAATAGCACAGATTTCAACTGCACAGATCCACTTATAGGCAGATTTCTTTCTATAGTAAATGCTATAATACTACATAATCTGAGTTTGGTTGAATCCACAGATGTGGAATTGAGAATACGGTGGAACCGTTAATACAGAAAGCAGACTGTAAATATATAGAAGAATTTTTATATGTGCTTATGGTTGTCACCTTAACTCCTGTGTTGATTAAAAGAGTCAACTCTGTGTAATAAACACACACATAACACATGTATATACACATATACATGCCACATATTGAATATGTAAAAGAAAAGGGAAACATTTTGCACATTTTGGATAGTACTGTTTTCTAATAGAACAGAAATAATGAATACTTGTGTATCTTTTATACAGTTTGCCTCTCTGTTTAACTAAGTAAGTGTTCAATATATCTTCAGTGAATAAATGAACAAAAAAGAAACTGCTTTCAAAGCATTATAGGAAAATAGGATGCTCACTGTAGATAAATGTAGATAAAAGCTGAATACTAATCATACTAGGGCACAACATAGGCTTTGATTATGTGACAGTGTTTTATAAATAGTATAAGTTTGCATACAAATTATAGATGTTCAAAAAGTGGCAGGGCAGCTTCTTTCACTGAAACATACTTAGTTAATTCAGGGCCTTTCACATAATACATGCTCATTAGATTTAGTTGTATTAATTTTTAAAAAATGCACATTAAAAGCAAATCTAAGCATGTCTAAAAACAAAAGCTTAAAAATAGGTTATGTTAGCTACTTAGTAATTAAAATGAACTGACTTTGATTAACATTAAGTGTTAACCAGTTTTGAAATACCAACTTTCAAAGCCTTACAAACAGTGAAGTAGCACAACTCTGGCACTAATTGGGTCTTCCTGGGAGCCTAATAAGGCTGAATGTCTTTTACTTAGCAATGTTACTTAGCACTTTCTCCTCAAAAGGAGGCTGGAGTGAAGGTGGCTGGGACTTTGCTTCTTGTGTCCCTTCCAATGATGATCACCTGTAAGCTGGCTAGAACACTAAGATCCACCTCCGCACAGAAACATCTGCAGGGACACTCATCATTGCTTAAAAAACTGTTAGTCTTTCATGGAAAGAACTAGTATTGTTAGTGAATGACCTCCTAAGGCAGAAGGAACTGAATGCTTACTGGCTTCTACCAATGTCCACACAGAATCACTGCCTCTCACCACTTTCTGCCAGCAAGGGGTTAAGTAGAGGTTTCTAAGGCTGGAATGGCGATGGCTCCACCTAGTTTCTTTATTCCTGTAAGTGGTGATTACCCCTGCGGCCCTAGTAGGTCAGAGGACTCAACTTTCTCTTTGCTCTTTATCTTTGTGTCAGATTTGTCTGAAAAGTCTGGAGAAATGTCTCTTAGAGAAATGCTTTTCTCTTGGTTTTCCTCCTATCTCACTAGTCTCTCTTCCTTTGTCTTTTCCCTGGCTTTTTCATAACTCCCTAGCCTCTAAATTTTGTAGTAACTCAGGACTTGCATAAATTTCTACTGATGCATAAAAAATTATATCAAAGTTGGCTCAGATGGTAAAGAATCTGCCTGCAATGCAGGAACCCAGGTTTGATCCCCAGGTGGGGAAGATCCTCTTGAGAGGGGAATGGCTACCCATTCCAGTATTATTGCCTGGAGAACTATGGAAAGAGGAGAATGGTGGTCCCTTCCTGGGGTCTTTGGTCTTTGTGTCACAAAGAATCAGAAAAAACTGAGCAACTGACACTTTCCAATTGTTTTAAACAGCACACATATATCATCTCACAGTTTCTTTGGGTCAGAAGTCTAGATACAGCTTAAGTAGGTCTTCTGAAAGACTGCAGACAAGGTGTCAGCTGGTGTGGAGGTAACATCTGAATCTTTACTAGAGAAGAATCTTTTCCAAACTAAACAGGTTGTTGGCAAAATATATTTTCTTAAGGCAATATAAGTAAGGGCTTCATTTCTTGGCTGAAGTTTAGAGACATTACAAGAAGCTAGCTAGAGGTTGCCGGCACTCAGTTCTTTGCCTAGTGGGTTCCCCAACAAGACTCTTGCTTCACAGAAATCAGCTAGCAAGGGAAAAGCTCCAACACGGTGGGCACTATATACTGTATTGGAATAGTGTGGTCACAGTGTCAATCATGTGCATGCTGTCAGGTATTCTATTGCTTAGAAGCAAGTTACAGGTCCTGCCCACATTCTAGGGAATGGGAATCAAACAAGAGCACGATCCCCAGGAGGCAGGAAGGAGTGAGGCACCTTCAGAATCTACTCACCCCTAAGGCTAGTCTCTGTATTCTTTCTTCTCTGTCTGTACTCACTTCCTCTTGTATCTCATGTCTTTATACTATCAATAAGTTTACAACCCTGTTTTATGTTTAAAACTTGATATCCTTCTGTAAAGGGCTTCCCCTGTAGCTCAGCAGTAAAGAATCCAGTGTTCTCACCAGGAAAATCTCACGGACAGAGAAGACTGGTAGGCTAACAGTCTGTAGGGTCACAAGAGGCAAGTGTGACTGAGTTGGCACACACAAGCACACACAGATCCTTCTGTAAACTCTACACTGAGAAGACACTGCCTTTTTTATATTGCTCTTCTTGAGTATGTCTGATAGATATCTAAAGATTCAAATATCCAAAGTCAAAATAATTATTTCCCCTAGTAGTAAAAATACCTGCTTTACCAGTGGTTTCACAGTCCCACTAAATGGCAGCTATATTCTATGCTTTCAGTTCCTCAGATCAAGAAACTTGTGTCATTCTTGACTCTTCTCTCTTATCCAAGACCCACTTTATTAAATCTCTTACTTTTTAACTGGCCATTTCTTGATTAGTATCCTTATCAATGCAAAGAAATTGAAGAAAACAATAGAATGGGAAAGACTAGAGATCTTTTCAAGAAAATTAGAGATACCAAGGGAATATTTCATGCAATGATGGGCACAATAAAGGAGAGAAACAGTATGGACCTAACAGAAGCAGAAGATATTAAAAAGAGGTGGCAAGAATACACAGAAGAACTATACAAAAAAGATTTTCATGACCCAGATAACCACAGTGGTGTGATCACTCACCTAGAGCCAGACATCCTGGAGTGCAAAGTCAAGTGGGCCTTAGGAAGCATCACTATGATCAAAGTTAGTGGAGGTGATGGAATTCCAGGTGACCTATTTCAAATCCTAAAAGATGATGCTGTGAAAGTGCTACACTCAATATGCCAGCAAATTTGGAAAACTCAGCAGTGGCCACAGGACTGGAAAAGGTCAGTTTTCATACTAATACCAAAGTAGCACAATGCCAGAGAATGTTCAAACTACCACACAATTGTACTCATTTCACATGCTAGCAAATTAATGCTCAAAATTCCCCAACCTGGGCTTCAACAGTACGTGAACTGAGAATTTCCAGATATTAGAAATGGATTTAGAAAAGACAGAGAAACCATAGATCAAATTGCCAACATCTGTTGGATCTAGAAAAAGCAAGAGAATTCAAGAAAAAACATCTGCTTCATTGACTATACTAAAGCCTTGACTGTGTGGATCACAAGAAACTGTGGAAAATTCTTAAACAGATGGGAAAACCAGACAATCTTACCTGCCTCCTAAGAAATCTGTATTCAGGTCAAGAAGCAACAATTAGAGCTGGACATGTAATAACAGACTAATTCCAAATAGGGAAAGGAGTACGTCAAGGCTGTATATTGTCATCTTGCTTATTTAACTTATATGCAGAGCACATCATGCAAAATGCTGGACTTGATGAATCACAAACTGGAATCAAGATTGCAGGGTGAAATAATCAGTGACCTCAGATATGCAGATGACACCACATTTATGGCAGAAAGTGCAAAGGAACTAAAGAGCCTCTTGATGAAAGTGAAAGAGGAGGGTGAAAGAATTGGCTCAAAAACTCATCATTCAAAAAACTAAGATCATGGCATCCAGTCCCATCACTTCATGGTAAATAGATGGGGAAACAATGGAAACAGTGAGAGATTTTATTTTCTTGGGCACCAAAATCACTGCAGATGGTGACTGCAGCCATGAAATTAAGAGATGCTTGCTCCTTGGAAGAAAAGCTCTGACAAACCTAGCATATCAAAAAGCAGAGACATTACTTTGGTGACAATGATCATGTATGGATGTGAGATTTGGATCATAAAGAAAGCTGAGCACTGAAGTTCAGTGCTTTTGCACTGTGGTGTTGAGAAGAGTCTTTTGACTTTCGAGTGTCCCTTGGACTGCAAGATCAAGCAAGTCAGTCCAAGAGGAAATCAGTGGTGAATATGCATTGGAAGGGTTGATGCTGAAACTCCAATACTTTGACCACCTGATGCAAAGAACTGATTCATTGGAAAAGACCCTGATGCTGGGAAAGATTGAAGGCAGGAGGCAAAGGGAATAACAGAGGATGAGATGGTTGGATGGCATCACCGACTTGATGGATATGAATTTGAGCAAGCTTTGGGAGTTGGTGATGGATAGGGAAGCCTGATGTGCTGTGGTTCATGGGGTCACAAATAGTTGGATCTGATTCTTATGTTCAGGTAACATTGGGACCTGATCTTTATATAGGTCCCTTGGCGACTCTGGCAACTGGACTTGTAATGAGAAGTAACCTCTATTTGTTTTCTACCAGCCAGCTCAGTGCCTGCTTCTATCAGGATGGACCACGTGACACTCCGACCCCTCAGCTTTCTGACTTTGCTGCTGATGGAAACTCTTGTGATTTTAAAATGTGCCAGAGTTTCCTCTCACCAAACAAGTCTGCTTTTGCTTTAATGAACCTCTTAGTACAAAGAGTAGGAGGTGCAGGTAATGGGAGTCATATACCTCCTGTCTTAACATACTCTCTCTTCAGGGTTTTCTATTCTTGGGCCTGCCTGCTTTTCTTCCAGTATTCTTTTTGTTCTTTCATACGCACATTTTGGAAAATTGNGCCTGGCGTGCTGTGATTCATGGGGTCGCAGAGTTGGACACGACTGAGTGACTGAACTGAACTGAACTGAGTGAATAAATATATCATTTTCTCAGGTGTATTTTTACTTTATAGAATAGAAAAAAAGTGTTCCTGTGACTAGAATTTGAGGCATTAACATGATGGTGAATTTGATTTAGGGCACAAACAGTAGAGACATTCATAATTGTTTCCTTGAACTTGCGTGGTTGAGGTAGCTGCCTATACTTTGTACATATAGGTGAACCTTGATCACAACTCTGCCTATTTGAGCTTGGGCACAGGTAAATGCTGAATCATGGAGGCAACTGACAGATAAAAGTGTGGTCTCGACTACATGGGTTTAGAAAATTTTACAGACTCCTTCTGTATCTCGATAGGAAGGCAGGAACTAGGTCCCCTTCCTTTCATATGCTTTGCAATTCTTTTCTTTGTATTTTATTTCTTCAAGTTTATTTAATCAGGTGTCACTTGTGTAAAATATTTATTGTTGGTGGAGTAGTCTATGGTGATTTTCTGGATAATATAGCTCACTCTTTGCTTTTTGCCTTCTTCTGTTTTCTTGAAACCTCATACTATTTCTCTAATTATATTTTTAGGAATCTGAACCTTGAACTTTCTGAGGAGAACATCTGAGCTTCAGTGTTCCCGTCAGGTAATGACAAGATATGGGAAAGGCCCATAGCGCCAAGATTAGAATTTCACTATAAATGTCAATTTTAGATAATTTTAAGGAACCCAATTTTTAATGGGAAAAAAAAAAAAAGCTGAAGTGCTAGTAAGAAATTATAAACAAATAAAATTGACAACAAAGCCGGGGTGAAAAGTTGTATGTACTCCTAAGCAGTGTATTTATTATTCAGAATTAGTCCCACCACAGAAAGAATGGGGGCATATGCAAATAGGTAAATATTTCCCAAATAAGATTAATTCCTATCAGTCAAAAATATTTTACTTGAGAGATTAACTTGATAATCTTAAAATGCAAGCAGTTGGATGAAAAATAAAATGTGTTTATTGCCAGCAAACATTTTGGAGAGGTAAACACTTATTGCAAGTACTGTACAGGCTTAGAAAGATCTTTTTTTAGCCAGCTAAGACCACCATTTGTTTTAAAATGCCATCCATCATTTCAGTGTTAAGAGCGCCCCCTGGTGTGATTGTATAATCATGCTTATGAGAAACTTAGGCACTATCCTTTTTCATTTTAAAACATTTTTATTGAATACTCTTTTATTGATACATAGTTGATTTTTAATATTATCTTAACTTCAAGTACATAGTACAGTGATTCAGGATCTTTGTAGATTATACTCCATTATAAGTTATTAAAAGATAAAACTTACAATTCCATGTCCTTTACAATATCTTTTGTTATGTTTTTTATATACTGTTTTTTAAATCTGATTTTTATATTATATGGTGATAGGACTTCTTTTCCTGCTATGCCAGCCAGACCAGAATGGTGTGTAACTATCCGAAGAAATGTGAATTCAATTTTTTCCTTGCCTTTATCCATTATTATATCTGGAATCAGTGGTGAACCTGAATGTAGAATTTGGGAATACTAAGCCATAAACTCCTTAAGTTAAAGTTAATGATCAGTAATGTATACTTTGGTAAATATGAAATTATATACTGAGACAAAATTTTACAGGATAATCAAATTCTTTGATGGTGATAGGTTTCTTAAGTGCCAAATTTCTATGAACAGTTTCTTTTTGGTAAACTCATGAACATTTTAATAATTAAATATGATAAGACATCACATTTTGGTTTTGAAATATTCATTGTGTGAAAAAATTGACTTTAAGTTCTAATTTTTTTTTATATTCCAGTACACTCTTATAACCACAGAAATTCCAAATGGAAACATAATTCATCCCTGAATCATAAACAGAACTCTTACAAATCCCCTGAAATCACCCTCACTCCTATAAATTATCATTCAAATATTGCAGCAGATTGTCTATTTTATAACTGTTCATTTTCCCTTGCATTTAATATTTAGTCCTTGGAAAATAATTAAACCATCCTTACAAAGTGAAAATGTGTATATTATTCTAAACTACATTTCTGTAAATTTGGTAATTGCAGTTATATTCCTCCTACTGTCTCTTCTCCAAACTTAAATTATCATGATGATTTTAACTATTTCTTGTAGGTTCTGTGTTCTAAACATGATTATTTACAGGGTTGTCACACTGAACTCTTTGGAGTAGACTAGTTTTACTTTCATTTACTTCTATATGNCATTTTGGTTTTGAAATATTCATTGTGTGAAAAAATTGACTTTAAGTTCTAATTTTTTTTTATATTCCAGTACACTCCTATAACCACAGAAATTCCAAATGGAAACATAATTCATCCCTGAATCATAAACAGAACTCTTACAAATCCCCTGAAATCACCCTCACTCCTATAAATTATCATTCAAATATTGCAGCAGATTGTCTATTTTATAACTGTTCATTTTCCCTTGCATTTAATATTTAGTCCTTGGAAAATAATTAAACCATCCTTACAAAGTGAAAATGTGTATATTATTCTAAACTACATTTCTGTAAATTTGGTAATTGCAGTTATATTCCTCCTACTGTCTCTTCTCCAAACTTAAATTATCATGATGATTTTAACTATTTCTTGTAGGTTCTGTGTTCTAAACATGATTATTTACAGGGTTGTCACACTGAACTCTTTGGAGTAGACTAGTTTTACTTTCATTTACTTCTATATGTTACCTATTTAATTGAATTCTGAAGTTATAAGCTCAGCACAGGATTTATGTTATGTCTTGGCCTGTTAAAAGTATATTTTCTAAAATATGGAATAAAAAAAAGCAGAACAGTGAACCTATGATAGTCGACCTCTCTTTGAATCTGTTGTTGAAATTTACCAGCATTGTGACCTTGAATAAGTCAGTATCCATCTCAGAGCCTTAATCTCTCTGTAAAGGGGGAATGCCAATTGCTACTTGGCAGAATATTGTTAATTCATCATTTATATTAATATGCATTTAAAATTTACTATCTGCCAGATTTAAGGCTGGATGCCATGTGAGCATTTCATTCTCAAAATAATTCTGTGAAGTGGGTGCTATTATTTCTATGTTATTGATGAGACTTAGGCCAAGATTTCTATTGTCTTTCTGACTTAAAATGAGCTTATAAACACTATGCTTTGTATTTGTTTTAATCGTACTTACTCATTTCTGTTAATTCATTGATTTTATTGTCCTTAAGGTCAAATTATGTCCCAATATACAAACATACAAGAACCCAATCTTTTGAAAAAGAAGAGCTGGATCTTTTAATATGGATGCTCTTCATATATAGAAAACAGAATTACTTTGGGGATTTATTCCTCTATACAGTTTTTTCAAACCCCAGGCAATGCATTAAGAGGTTATTAGCATGGTTGAGCTGATAGTAGTGACAAGGACTATTGGGTTAGTGAACCTTAAGTTACTTTTATGCATACTATAAAGTAATAAATGCTAATTTTAGGAACTGTTGCATGCTTCCAACTCACCATTTCTGCTGGTTTTCTCTGGAGCTGGAACCCTAATCTATTCCTTTGTGCCTTATTGTTCTTATTAGTATTTAAGCATCTAATTACTAGGAATGGCTTTGTGAAGGCTCCATCATTTTTCTTATGGTTTAAGAATTTTCCCTCATGTTTTAGATAACCAGATTTTATTCTTTAATTGCTACAGAAGCTAATATAAGTTTCTCATTTTGCTAATAAGTTGTTTTGAAGGCTACTAAATAACTCACTAAGGAAACGGTGTGGAACACTATTTCTAGGAAAATCATCATTATTGAACCCATGAATGAGTGAAGAAATCTGTCCCATTTCTGAACTTAGTGCCCTGCCTGCAATCATATTTTTCATTGGAGCAATTGGAATACTCCTTTAACTGAATTCTGTCTCCAGTGTTACCTATCTCCAATAAACTTTCCCTAGTAGCACCAGAATAATTTTCTTAAAACTTAGAGTTAGTAACAGCTTAAAATTATTCATTGTCTCATTGTTTAAAAAGACTCTTTGGGTCTTGCTTGCCTGTCTTCTGATTTGCCTCACTACCATTGTCTTTATCCTTTGAATTCTGTGCTTTGCACCACTGAATACATTACACATTGCAAAATGCTTTTCACTTTCTTTGTCTTCCTGAGCCTTTATGCACTAATGCATTTGCCTTTATGCTGGTAACACCCTTCTGCATTTCATCTGGTAAGCTCCACTTTCTCTTCTCTGACAGTCATTCCTTCCCTCTCAAAACTCACCCCACAAGCACATAGAGAGTCTAAGTGCTTTTTTAGTGGACAACTGCAAGATCCTATGCTCACTTCTGTTGTTACAAAGTTTAGATTAAGGAGGGCAGCTTTAACAGCAAGTATTGTGTTATATTATTCAACATACCACAGAGCCAGATATTTAGAAAATGCTCAGGACTACTTTATTTATAAAGTGGATAAAAAGGCTTGATGAAAAATAAATATTGTGTTAGGATTCCCATGAAGATCCCATGCCTCAGTCAGGTTTTCAGGCATGTGGATCTGATTGATTTCTGTCAGCTGGGCAGGATAGTGAAGCAGCCATCAGCTGACTTTATATGCTCTCTTTCATTTACATTGAATCTTTTACATTTTCACTTAAATTGACTTTTTTCCCAGCACTCATGCACTTCTCAGTACCCCTGTGTGACAGCAATTTCTTGTGACTTGTTCTGTATTCATTCTCTTCTTACTTGTAGAGTCAAGAGAAAGAAAAAAAAAAAAAAAACCACAAATTCCCTATTATTTCTTTCTCCTTGTTGCTATGGGAGACAATCTGCCATAATTCTGTCTAATGAAATATAAATAGAAATCCGATGAAATTCCTGGGAAATTTCTGCATTCTTGCTGTTGATTTATCTTGTCTTCCTTCTGGCCTTTTCTTCCTTGTTCTGGAAGGTGCACATGATGACTGGAACCTTGTTACCCTGAAAGATTAGGAATATTGCTGAAATCTTAGCCATGACTTACTTGAACTTCCAAATCAATATCAGTAATTTTCTTCCCTTGAACTTACTATGCGAGACAAGTGTCACCATTTTGTGTTTGCTGCTAAGTCCTTCAGTTGTGTCCGACTCTCTTCGACCCCATAGACAGCAGCCCACCAGGCTCCCCCGTCCCTAGGATTCTCCAGGCAAGAACACTGGAATGGGTTGCCATTTCCTTCTCCAATGTGTGAAAGTGAAGTCGCTCAGTCGTGTCCGACTCTCTAGCGATCCCATGGACTGCAGCCTACCAGGCTCCTCCATCCATGGGATTTTCCAGGCAAGAGTGCTGGAGTGGGGTGCCATTGCCTTCTCCATTTTGTGTTTAAGTCATTGTTGCTTGAATTTTCTGTTGCATCAACTGACTCAGTTCCCAAATGGATACTTCTTACAGTTGAAACGAATGCGTTGGAAGTTAGTGGTATAAGTTTTTCACCTATTCCACATATGTTTTGTATCTGGTAACTCAACAGCCATGTATTTAGACCTATTGTCATCATATACTACACTAGACACTAGCATATAAGGTCTAGAACACCATTCCTATGTAGATGGCGTACAGTCCCATAGATGCATAGAAACTTAAAATTAATTGTGATATTATATATGAACTATGATGAATTATGACAATAGAATATGAAATAGAATATATAATATGGTAAACACTTTAGCAGTATATGTAAAAAGCCTACATGTATACAGAAGACTGTTTACAGTTTGATCAAGCTCTCCTAAAAACAAAGCTGCAATTTTTGAAATGAGAGAAATGAACATCTTATCTGGGATTTCAGGCACCCTGGACAGGACAGTGTGAGTGGTTACTTACCTTTATATGTCTGCCTTCTGACTCTTACTAATAATTAAAATGAACACAGTCTCTGAAACCAGAGATAAAACTCTACACTTTGAATTGCTGACAGGCTATCTTTGGAAAGTCAAATTGGTGAAAAGCAATCTGTGAAGAAGGAGTGGCAAGAAATGACACAGGAAGTTGCCAAGGATTCTATTGACGCAGAATAGTAAGCCAAGAGCGGTGACAAGGATGGCAGTAAACAAGGAACTGAAGCTCGGTGGCTGAAAGGCAAGAGTTAGTTAATGGAGAGAGACATCAAAACATCAGGCAGCCAACAGCCCGGAACAAACTCACAATGAGGGAGGGCTAGGGAACAAGCCTCCTCAAGAGAGCACAAAAATAGGCTGCTCTTCTCCGGGACTCTCGGCAAAGTCTGTGAGGAAAGCCAGAAACAGACCATAATAAGGACACTATTTATAAAATTACAGCAACTCAAAGGAGTTAAAATGAGAAAATGGTCTCAAAATAGAGCATAAAAATTTTAATCAGTCAATGTTTTGAAAAGCACTAAACATTCAAAGGACTTGCTTCAAAAAGAGAGTCCAGGGACATTGGCATTGATTTCAGTGCTTGATCTTGAAGTGATGTTTTTTTGGTACAGATTTTGAAATGAAAAAATGTTCAGGAAAGGCAAAAATCAATGTGGAATAAAATTTCTGGGCTTGGGCCAAATGCCATTCAGAATTCTCAGGTCTTGGGCTAAACTACAGAAGGAAATTTGAGCACGTTACTATTTCTTCTAACTGTGACACAGGGTTTTCCCAGAAGATGAATGAGAGGAAAGCTACCAGTGATCCAGGTTTGAATAATAAGGACTGGCCATCTCTAGTCTACCACACACTTGAGAGAAGCTATGAATACCAATAAGGCAACAAAACATGTTGTGTGATCACAGAATACTCAATACTTTTGCTCTACTCAGGATTAATGGACCAAGTTATGCTTTGATAGATGACTCCCAGGGTCTGATAGAAAATTATAGACACTTTTCTGTGGCACAGTTCCAGTCTTCCTGAAAAATAAAAAGGATAACTAACAAAAATAACAGATATTTTGGCTTCTATGACCATATTGTATCTGCATTCTTCATCTAATGAAGGATCTAATTACCTTGTGTAAATGAAATTTGATCAAGAATGATTTTCTGGTGTGTGTGTGTATATATATATATTTCATTTTTATATATTTTTATATCTGAAATATATTAAATCATTTATTACAAATTAAATTATTTCTAATGTAAAACATATAGATAGTTCATTCATGATTTTTTTTTTAAATAACTTTTAAAGTGCTTGCTGCCTCTGAGGAAGCATGATTATTTTGCATGATGTCAAATGCCACAGAGTAAGGGTTTGACCTAAATACCTTTTACCTTTTCTTCATAATTTGATGCTTATCTAGAATATGCAAATTCATCTAAATTTTCTAGGAACTATTTTGCTTGTAGTTGGCAGGCTGCTTTGCTTCATTTGTGAAACACTAATGTGCTTTCAAAAAGTATACTTTTTTTTAGATTTATGTTCTAGGCATCCAGAATTCAGTAAATGCCTATGTTCACTTTATTCATGTCTTCTTTTTTTGCAGTAGCTTCACTTATTTCAACCTCAGTCTCAGAATGAGGAGTTTTGATCTTTGGTGTCTTTTTCACTTATAAATCTGTTCTATGGTTTATTATTATTATTGTCCTTAACCAAACCTTACCTCGCTTTTTAGTATTTCTAAAATGTAGCATACAGCATGAGGCTGTATGTGTGCATACATGCTCAGTTGCTCAGTCATGTCCGATTCTTTGTGACCCCATAGACTACAGCCTGCCAGGCTCCTTTATACATGGGATTTTCCAGGCAAGAATAATGGAGTTGGTTGCCATTTCCTCCTCCAGGGAATCTTCCTGACCCAGGAATCAAACCTGAATCTCCTGCATCACCTGCATTGTCAGGTGGATTCTTTAACACTGAACCACCTGGGAAGCCCATGAGGCTATATAGAAACACAGAAAACAGAATGTTATAAAAAACTCGTGGTGGATATATAATCATCATTACTTTTCTGAGAGCACTGTCTTTTCCTATTGATGAAACCTATCTCCAAATAATATATTCCTGATTTTGATAAACAAGGTTATGATTATAGTGAGTCATTAATATTTGATGAATATAACTTGAAAATTACATTAGATTTCCAAAAGAGATTAAGGTCAAATAATAATCAGGAATTAATTATGAATTTGCAAAGAAGTTTTATTTAAAGAGGTGTTTGTTTTTAACTTCTCAGTATCTTCCTTAGATTATTTATATAGGGAGATATTTTTTTCTTTCAAGAGTTTTCACCTATAGAAAACCCAAGTTAATGTTTTCATTTATTTGTGCCTCTACTTCTGTGTTTGGGTTGGATCTCACTTTTATGTTGCACAGGCTTCCCCAGGTGAGTCTGATGCACACCAGTATTATAAGAACATTCTGAAATACTCAATAAAAGTATGTAGAGTGACAACTATTATAATGAGAAGATACTTAAAAATATGTTTAAGGTTTCTGTGTTGACTTCAAATTAAATATAATTGCAAAGTATGTGTTGTGGACTGAATGTTTGTGTTTCCCCAAAATTCATTTGTTAATTCATTCATCAAAATTCATTTGATGGTATTAGGAGGTGGAGCCTTTGGGAGGTCATTAGTTTAGATGAAGTCATGAGAGTGGAGACCCCATAGTGGAAACAGTGTTAGATGTTAGAGGATTATCAATATAAATAATATAAGAAGGGGAAGAGACTAGAGCTGTATGTGAGGACACAGTGATCTATGATATACTGCAAGCCAAGAAGAGAGCTCTCACTAGGAACCAAATCTGCCAGCACTTTGATCTTAAACTTTGCAACCTCCAGAAGTGAGAAATTCTATTGTTCAAGCAATCTGTACAGTGGCCTGAACAGATTAATATGGTATGAATTGGAAGCCAGAAACAAATTGAAAATTTAAATACCTTTTTCTAACTAAAGTTGACTACTAAACTTAGAGCTGCCTCAATAAAGAATGTAACCAAATTACTAATAGTAGGCATTACAGAAAGATGATCCATTTGGAAACAGAATGTTTGGAAAATGTAGTGCAGATATATCCTATAGCTAAATTTAAATATGGAAAGACATAGTTAAGCAGAAAGCCAAGGGAGACATTGTTCTAATTTAATTGGATCTTTGATAAAAGTTGAGCTGAATGTCCTTTGTGACTCAGTCATTGCTGACAACTTTATCATCAGTAAAATGTTATCCTTATCTTCTCTCCCTTTATGTAATCAGAATCAAATTGTTTGCTTTTAGAAACTACCCTGAAGCATAGTTCTCATTCCACAGTACTATCAAGGGATGAGGATTAAGAGCAATAGGTGTTAGTAATGGGACTCTCTGACGTTACCTTTGTATGATTTGCCACATTACGTTATTAATGGAATATAGAGAATTCTAGATACATAATTCAAGTTAATGATTTTATTGAAAAAACTTTTAAATCTTAGCTGTTAAAGGTGTTTATTCATCATAACAGTCATTAATTTAGAGAAAGAATTTTGTAAAAGAGGATTTAGGAGATTGATATAGTCTAAAATATTTAAAGATGTATCCTGATTCTGCACACTACTTTTTAAAATTAATGGGAGTCTAAATGGAGCTCTATCTATAGTTTATGTTCTTCACATATCACTGTGCAGTACTAAGTACTTACTTTGTGCTGGGTTTTGAGTTAAATGTGTATACACATAAGCATACACATATAAAATCTCATTGCTATATAATATATATAGTATAGTTTCCATAACAGCCTAGAAAATTAATATATTTGTGAAATAGACATGAGTTTGTGTATTTGTGTGTGGATGTGAGTGTTCAGAGCAATAGCAAATGAAATTGCTCTATTTTATTATCAACTGGAACATAATTGTATTTATTATTATTATTGCTGTTGTTAGTTAAGCTTGTTCTAAAACTTGAAGAAATAAAATTAAAACTTAATAGAACTCTCAGAAATAAAGTGCTAAATTAAAAGCACGGAAAAGATTAAAAAAGAAGCACTAGTGTACACCTGTGGTGGATTCATGTCGATGTATGGCAAAGCCAATAGAATATTGTAAAGTCAAATTAAAAAAATAATTAAAAAAAAAAGAAGCACTAGAATTATCAAAATAGTGTATTCAGAGGAGTGAGAATCAGGAACAGGGCAGAAACAGTAGAAGACTTGTCTTTTATCTCATAAACCTATTTTAAAAAAACACTTGATTTTTTTTTTAAAATGATTTTATAAATAGGTTTCAAATGTAACAAAAAATAATTTTAAGTTAAAAAAAAATGAAGTGCTTAAGAAACAAACTGTCAGAACCATTCTAGGTTGCTTTACCATCAGGTAGGAAAGAAACAAGTTCATCAATTAGGTAACTACAAATTAATTAACTTTGAAATAGCAATGTGTGTAAGGTCTTTCTTCTTTTACTACCTTTAGTCGATTCCTTGTCTCCAGTGGCATTCCTCTCTGCTCTTACTCATGTTAGATTTTGAGCTGAATATATATTTGAAAATTGCATAGTGTTACTCTGTGTGTATGTGTTCATGTGTTTTTAGTTTATATAAATTATGAGCAGTGGGCTTCCCTGATGGCTCAGTTGGTAAAGAATCCACCTGCAATGCAGTACACCCCAGTTCAATTCCTGGGTCAGGAAGATAAGCTGGAGGAGGGATAGGCTTCCCACTCCAGTATTCTTGGGCTTCTCTGTGGCTCAACTGGTGAAGAATCCGCCTGCAATGTTGGAGACTGGGTCTGATGGCTGGGTTGGGAAGATTTCCTGGATGAAGGGAAAGGCTACCTACTCCAGTATTCTGGCGTAGAGAATAAATGAAAATCAGTCACTCAGTCCATGGGATTGCAAAGAGTCAGACATGACTGAATGACTTTTACTTACTTACTTATTCTATTTAATAGATTTTCTGGTCAGCCCTGTTTTTTCTTGTGATTTATTAATTCTCTTATTGCTATTCATCTAATTTTGTTCTTCTACATTTTACTCATCTTATCTCTTATGACTGACACTTTGTATTACAAAGAGGATTCTATAGGTCACATGTGCATATAATTTTACTAAGTACTTCCTGATTGGTTTTCTGAAATAGTTTATAGGCCTAGCAGTAAAACCTGAAGCTTAACTTCACCCTTACGCTTTCTAACATTTGTACTATGCAACTTCCTGATTTTTGTCACTTGGAAAATTGATATTTTGAAATTTGTATTACTTAATAGTGAAGATGAGCCTCTTTTTCACATATGTACCCTTTGTTTATTCTTTCTTCTGGGTTTCTTGTGTTTTCCTTAACAATTTTTAGGAGCTTCTTATATATTCTCAATTAATACTTTGAAACATCTAGTGTTTAATATCTTTTAACTTTGCTTACAGTATTCTTCATTGAACAGAAATTCTACATGTTTTGTCAAAATTAGTAGTTTTTTGCTTTATATATATATCTTAATCAAAGTTAATAAGCTATAATTTATATACAGTAAAATGCACCCATGCTGAGGATACAGTATGAAAATTTTGACAAGTATATACATCTGTGTGCTTACCATCACAATGAAAATATAGAAAATTTCCATCACACCAGAAACTACCCTTGTGACCCATTGCAGTCAATTTCTTCCTTTTGTCTCCAGCCCCAGACAACTAATGTTCTCTTTTCCGTTGTTAAAGATAAGTTTTGCTTTTTCTAGAATATCATATAAATGGGATCATGCAGTATGAACATTCTTTTTCACTTCTTATACTCAATATAATGTTTTTTAAATAAATTAAAAGAAGAAAATATATCTGTACATACATACACATATATGCATGCATACATATATGTGTATGCATACACAGTTAGATGTATACATACTATACATATATGTACAGTTTATATTTCTTCTTGTGTATCTTATATATCATTTCTTTTTAATCTTTCAGACTTCCTTTAGCATTTCTTTTAGTGAACATCTGCTGCTAACTCATTAAAAATGTTTTTCTTTCTTTTTTAGCATAAATTTATTTATTCCAATTGGAGGTCAACCACTTTACAGTATTGTTTTGGTTTTGCATACATCAACATGAATCCGCCACAGGTATACATGTGTTCCCCATCCTGAACCCCCTTCCCTCCTCCCTCCCTGTACCATCCCTCTGGGTCGTCCCAGTGCACCAGCCCCAAGCATCCAGTATCATGCATCGAACCTGGACTGGTGATTCGTTTCATATATGATATTATACATGTTTCAATGCCATTCTCCCAAATCATCCCATCTTCTCCCTCTCCCACAGAGTCCAAAAGACTGTTCTATACATGTGTCTCTTTTGCTGTCTCACATATGGGGTTATCATTACCATCTTTCTAAATTCCATATATATGTGTTAGTGTACTGTATTGGTTTTTTTCTTTCTGGCTTACTTCATTCTGTATAATAGGCTCCAGTTTCATCCACCTCATTAGAACTGATTCAAATGTATTCTTTTTAATGGCTGAGTAATANTTAGTGTACTGTATTGGTTTTTTTCTTTCTGGCTTACTTCATTCTGTATAATAGGCTCCAGTTTCATCCACCTCATTAGAACTGATTCAAATGTATTATTTTTAATGGCTGAGTAATACTCCATTGTATACCACAGCTTTCTTACTCATTCATCTACTGATGGACATCTGTGTTTTTCAACTTTATTTTGGAAGAGTAGTTTCACTGGCTATAGATTAGTTCTTAGCTGAATTGTTTTTTCTTTTGTACTTCGGACACATCATTCTTTTCTGAAATCCACTGTTTTTGATATAAAACTCATTGTTGGTTGAATCACTATCAACATCTATGTAATGTGTCAATTTTTCCCCTGCTTCCAGAGCTTTTTTATTTTTTTTAATCTGTAGCTTTCAAAGTTGACTGTGTAGTACCTGAGTATGATTTTTTTGTGTGTTTACCCTACTGGGAGTTTGTTAAATTTCTTGGATATGTAAGTTAATATTACTTTTTTCTTTCTTTTTTCCTTTATATTGTTTATGAAGATTACAGCCCTTATTTCTTGAACTATTTCTCTTTCATTTTTTGTCTCTATTCTCCTGGTACTTTGAATCATTTGATGTTACCCCAGAGTTTCTGGGGCATTTCTGATGGCTCAGACAGTAAAGAATCTGCATGCAATGCAGGAGATCTGGGTTGGGAAGATCTCCTGGAGAAGGGAATAGCTATACACTTCAGTATTCTTGCCTGGAAATTCCATGGACAAAGGAGCCTGGTGGGCTACAGTTCATGGGGTCACAAAGAGCCAGATATGACTGAGTGACTTTTTACATTCTGAGTGAATACTCAGAGTCTCTGAGCCTTTATTTATTTCCTAAAGTTTTTGTCTCTTCAAATTGTATTCATTCTAATGATCTACTTTCAAATTCATTGATTCTTCTTCAACTAGTGTTGACCACTTTAGTAAAATTTAAATTTCAGTTTACTTTTCAATCCAGAATTTCCATCTCATTATTTTTATAGTTTCTATTTGTCTGCTAAGATTCCATATCTGTTCACACATTGAGTATGTTTTCCTTTAAGTTTTGAATGGTGGTGTTTAGCCACTAAGTCCTGTCTGACTCTTTGTGACCCCATGGACTGTAGCCTGCCAGACTCTTCTGTCCATGGGACTGCCCAGGCAAGAATGCTGGAATGGGTTGCCATTTCCTTCTCCAGGGGATCTTCCTCACCCAAGCATCAAACCTGTGTGCTCCACATCTCCTGCATTGGAAGGTGAGTTATTTACCATATCTCTTTTTAATTCTTTGAACATGTTTGTAATAACTGCCTTGAATTCTTTGTGTGGTATGTCTAGCATCTTTGCCTGGTATGTCTAGCATCTGTGCTTGTTCAAAGTCAGATTGTATTAGATGAATGTTTCATTAACAGGGGTCACAGTTTCCTGCTTTTATTGTTGTTTTATTGCTTGCCTACTAATTTTTGGTAGAAAAGTGGACATTATAAATAATATGCTTTAATGACTAAGAAACTCCTTTTTTTCTTTCCCTGATGATGATGATGGTGATTATGATTTTGTTCATTGGAAAAAATGGACAAAGCCCTTATAAGTTAATTTGTTTGGAATCAAAGTTTGAAATCTATTTTTCCTTCAGTGTTCAGCAGCAGCTGATTTTTTCTTAGCTTCTAGATGCTGCTACTGCCTATTCTCTCCTCGTTCTTCTTTTTCCTTTTCTCTTACTTCATTTTTCTTTTTTCCTCTTTTTGTCTAGCCTCCCAGCTCTAGCCTGAGCATGCAGTTTAGCAATTAATCAAATATCTTATGTGCAGAGTTTATATTCAGATTCTGGGGCTCTGTTAGCTTTTTACCAGTCTGTTTGTTTTGTCTTTAGCTATTGACATAATTTTTTTTTTTACTTTATTATCTTATAATTGTGCATCACATTGGTTGGTTTCAAATATAAAATCATTTATACATGATTTGTTTTCCTTTTTATATATTTCTAGATTTGATTGATATATTGTTAAAGTATTAATGTTGATTTTTATGTAGTTTTTTCCCCTCTAATAATGTCTTAATCTACTTTTGATTTCAAGATAATTCTGGAGTCAAAAAATGAGCAGAGATATATTTCTTCCTCTCATTGTAATATTGCTTTGGCAGGGTTTCTATTGTGTGTGTGTGTGTTTTTTTTTTAATGTGTTTGGTAAAACTGTCAGTAAAGCAGTTTATCCTGTAGTAGTCTTTGTAGGGAGTTATTAAGTTACAAATGCAATTTCCCTAGTGCCGGGAGCCAGCATGGGAGATCCCACGCATGACGAGGTCATGTGGAAGAGAACTGTTAAACAAGGCTTCAGGACTCGAGGGGCTCCTTAGACTGCTCGAGCATCTACCCCCAAACAGGAATCTGTCTGTCATACTATTTAGTGCTTTTCACCAACTCTCCTAACATTAACAGGGGACTATCCCCGACAACCTTTCTCTGGAGAAAATCAACTTAGGGCTCTAGCTAATAAGTCTCCTGGACATGAGAGGAATATTTCAAATCAAACTCCCACTGTTAACATTCTAGCTTGCTTGGAAGGTTTATCCAGACTCTTGCAGCTACACATATGATTATTCAAAGCCTCCCAACTGTGAGAGGCACCAGAGGCCTAAAACATAGAGCCTTTCAAAGAGTTAAAAGTTATCAGAGTAGTGCTGTTGTAGGATTTCATTATTGAGCTAATGCTTGTTGCTAAGTTCCCATATCTCTTATCCACTGTTCACGTGGGAGTGCATTATTTAACATAGTTGGAATGTAAGAAAAACAAGTGTAGCCTTGAAATTAACCACATCAGACTTTCGAGCTAATTGGTTCTTTCTTTGTTGTAACTCACTGCACCTTTGCTCCCTGAGAAATGTAACTCTGCTTAACATTTTCTGAGGCTGACATAGATGAGAAATATAAAGAAAACATTTCAAAGGAAAATAGGTTTTCTGATTGAGCAGCCTTTATCAAAAGAGGATCATAAAGTGTTCACAGGCCTTCAAGACCAGAAGATAATGTACACAATATTGTTTATGGGAAAGGTATGCAGAAAAAATCCTGGTTTTGATAAAGACAAACATGTAATGTTTGGGCTGACTCTATGACTTTGCATCTTTCATTCCCCTCTATGTACAAATTAAGGCATAAAAGTCCCTTTTAAAAAACAAAATAATGGGCCTCGCTCACCAAAGAAGCTTGGTCACCCCATGTTTTTCTTTTTTTCTCTCTCCCTCTCCCTCCCTCTCTTTTTCAGACTGATCTCTTGGAACACAGAGGCTCTCTGTGTTCACTTTCCTGCCTGAGCTTCTAAGACTTTATTAGCTTTCTGTGTAAACCAAAGAATATCAGCCTCTTTCTCTCCTCTGTTTTCTTATCAACAACATTCTTTCCTTATCTCTCTCTAAATCATCTGCTGACGTTTCTCATTCGGGTTCCCCTGGATCCTGCGGGGGCTGGACCCCAGCACCCTAGTATATATAGGGCTATTTAATTTTACTATAATTTTTTAGTTAATTGTATTGTAGTCATGAGGAACCAGAGCTCAAATTGCCAACATCCATTGGATCATGGAAAAAGCATGAGAGTTCTAGAAAAACATCTACTTCTGTTTTATTGACTACACCAAATCCTTTGGTTATGTGGATCAAGCAAACTGTGGAAAACTCTTCAAGAGATGGGAATACCAGACCACCTTCCCAGCCTCCTGAGAAATCTGTATGCAGGTCAAGAAGCAACAGTTAGAACTGGACATAGAACAATAGACTGCTTCCAAATCGGGAAAGGAGTATGTATGTCAAGGCTGTATATTGTCACCCTGATTATTTAACTTATATGCAGAGTACATCATGCAAAATGCTGGACTGGATGAAGCACAAGCTGGAATCAACATTGCCAGGAGAAACATCAATAACCTCAGATATGCAGATGGCACCACATTTATGGCGGAAAGAGAAGAGGATTTAAAGAGCTTCTTGAGAAGAGTGAAAGAGGAGAGTGAAAAAGCTGCCTTAAAACTCAACATTCAAAAAATGAGGATCATGGCATCCAGTCCCATCATTTCATGGCAAATAGATGGGAAAACAATGGAAACAGTGAGAGACACTATGTTTTGGGTTCCAAAATAACTGCAGATGGTGACTGCAGCCATGAAATTAAAAGACACTTGCTCCTTGAAAGAAAAGCTATGACAACCTTATAAAGAAAAGCTATGACATCTAGGTTGTTTCCATGTCCTGACTATTATAAACCGTGCTGTGATGAACATTGGGGTACACGTGTCTCTTTCAATTTTGGTTTCCTTGGTGTGTATGCCCAGCAGTGGGATTGCTGGATCATAAGGCAGTTCTATTTCTGGTTTTTAAAGGAATCTTCACACTGTTCTCCATAGTGGCTGTACTAGTTTGCATTCCCACCAACAGTGTAAGAGGGTTCCCTTTTCTCCACACCCTCTCCAGCATTTATTGCTTGGAGACTTGGATCGCAGCCATTCTGACTGGTGTGAAATGACACCTCATTGTGGTCTTGATTTGCATTTTTCTGATAATGAGTGATGTTGAGCATCTTTTCATGTGTTTGTTAGCCATCTGTATGTCTTCTTTGGAGAAATGTCTGTTTAGTTCTTTGTCCCATTTTTTGATTGGGTTGTTTATTTTTCTGGAATTGAGCTGCATCAGCAGATGAATGGATAAGAAAGCTTTGGTACATATACACAATGGAGTATTACTCAGCCATCAAACATAATACATTTGAATCAGTTCTAATGAGATGGATGAAACTGGAGCCGATTATACAGAGTGAAGTAAGCCAGAAAGAAAAACACCA
>SJYV01003112.1:205701-272800 GCA_006410875.1 Neotragus pygmaeus | reverse complement strand
ATATATGGAATTTAGAAAGATGGTAATAATAACCCTGTATGCGAGACAGCAAAAGAGACACAAATTTATAGAATGGACTTTTGGACTCTGAGGGAGATGGAGAGGGTGGGATGATTTGGGAGAATGGCATTGAAACATGTATACTATCATGTAAGAAATGAATTGCCAGTCTATGTTCGATACAGGATACAGGATGCTTGGGACTGGTGCACGGGGATGATCCAGAGAGATGATATGGGGTGAGATGTGGGAGGTGGGTTCAGGATTGGGAGTCTGTATACACCTGTGGCAGATTCATGTCAATGTGTGGCAAAACCAGTACAGAATTTTAAAGTAAAATAAAGTTTTTTTTTAAAAAAATAAACAGTGCTGCAATGAAAAAAAAAAAAAAAAGCTATGACAAAGNATTGGGAGTCTGTATACACCCGTGGCAGATTCATGTCAATGTGTGGCAAAACCAGTACAGAATTTTAAAGTAAAATAAAGTTTTTTTAAAAAAAATAAACAATGCTGCAATGAAAAAAAAAAAAAAAAAGCTATGACAAAGCATGTTAACAAGCAGAGACATTACTTTGCTGACAAAGGTCCATGTAGTCAAAGCTGTGGTTTTTCCAGTAGTCATTTATGGATATGAGAGTTGGACCATAAATATGAAGGCTGAACACCAAAGAATTAATGCCTTTGAGCTGTCATGTCGGAGGGACTCTTGAGAGTCCCTTGGACTGGAAAGTGATCAAACTCGTCCATTTAAGAAAATCAGTCCTGAATATTCATTGGAAGGACTGATGCTGAAGCTGAAGTTCCAATACTTTGATCACCTGATACAAAGAACTGACTCCTTGGAAAAGACCCTGTTGCTGGGAAAGATTGAAGGCAGAAGAAGAAAAGGATGACAGAGGATGAGATGGTTGGATGGCATCACTGATTCGATGGATATGAGTTTGAATAAGCTCTGGAAGTTGGTGATGGACAGAGAATCCCTGAGTGCTACAGTCCATGGGTCACAAAGAGTCAGATGCGACTGAAGGACTGAACTGACTATAATATTTGTGATATGAACCTTTTAAATGACTAGTTTTATGGTGCAATAGATGATTTTTAAAAAAATGATTAGTTATAAAGCTTCATAAATGTCATCTGCTGCTGCTGCTAAGTCGCTTCAGTCATGTCCGACTCTGTGCGACCCATAGACGGTAGCCCACCAGGCTCTCCCATCCCTGGGATTCTCCAGGCAAGAACACTGGAGTGGGTTGCCATTTCCTTCTCCAAGGCATGAAAGTGAAAGNCATAAATGTCATCTGCTGCTGCTGCTAAGTCGCTTCAGTCATGTCCGACTCTGTGCGACCCATAGACGGTAGCCCACCAGGCTCTCCCATCCCTGGGATTCTCCAGGCAAGAACACTGGAGTGGGTTGCCATTTCCTTCTCCAAGGCATGAAAGTGAAAGGTGAAAGTGAATTTGCTCAGTCGTGTCTGACTCTCAGCGACCCCATGGACTGCAGCCTACCAGGCTCCTCCGTCCATGGGATTCTCTAGATCAAGTAAAATTTTCTCAGTCATGTCTGACTCTTTGTGATCCCTTGGACTGTAGCCTGTCAGGCTTCTCTGCCCATGGAATTCTCCAGGCAAGACTACTGGAGTGGGTTGCCATCCCCTCCTCCAGGGGATCTTCCCAACCCAAGGTTCAAACCCAGATCTCCTGCATTGCAGGCATATTCTTTACCCCCTGAGCCACCAGGGAAGCCCAGTTTATTAATAGTGTCTTTCAAAATTTGTATATTGTTAGTAATATTCTGTTTTGTTTAGTCTAACACTTGTGGGATCATATGGTAAATATATGTTTAACTTTAGGAAAACATGCCAAACCATTTTCCAAAGTGGCTGTATCATTTTGAATTCCCACTCCCAATAAATGAGTGCTCTTTTTGCTTCAAAGGCATTTTTTATGAACTAGAAGAAAAAAATTTACAATTTCTGTGGAAATACAGAAGACTGCAAATAACCAAAGCAGTCTTGGGAAAAAAGAATAGAGCTGCAAGAGTCAAGCTTCCCAACTTCAGACTATACTACAGACTTACAATAATCAAGAAAGTATGATACTGGTGCAAAAACAGATAGATAGCTTAATGTAACAGGATAAAAAACCCAGATACAAGCCCATGCACTTACAGTATGTGACTTCACTTGTAATGTGATATTTTTGTTTGGTATAAAATTCTTCGTTGGCAAGTTTTTGTCTGCTTGTGTTGTCTTCTCTTAACACAAGAAAGATATCACTCTATTGCCGTCTTGCTTGCCTAGTGGTCTGGATCCAAACCATCAAAATATTTAAGGTATTCCTGTAACTGTTTATGTTGAGACCTCGGTTCTTTGGTGGATTAAAGATAATTTTTAATTTGCTGTTTGTCTTATTTTTGTTTCTGTTATGTAAGTTAGGAGTGAAGCTCTTTCTGGTTCTATTGAACTCTAAGCTATTATTTTTAATATACTAGTATATTGTACAGTATGTAAACTGTGGGCCTCCAGATGTTCAAGCTGGATTTTAAAAAGGCAGAAGAACCAGAGATCAAATTTCCAACATCTGTTGGATCATGGAAAAAGCAAGAAAGTTTCAGAAAAACATTTACTTCTGCTTTTATTGTCTGTGCCAAAGCCTTTGACTGTGTGTATCACAACAAACTGTGGAAAACTCTGAAAGAGATGGGAATACCAGACCACCTGACCTGCCTCCTGTTAAATCTGTATGCAGGTCAGGAAGCAACAGTTAGAACTGGCATGGAACAACAGACTGGTTCCAAATTGGGAAAAGGTATGTCAAGGCTGTATGTTATCATCCTGGTTATTTAACTTATATGCAGAGGATATCATGTGAAATACTGGACTGGATGAAGCACAGGTTGGAGTCAAGATTGCCAGGAGAAATATCAATAGCCTCAGATATGCAGATGACACCACCTTTATAGCAGAAAGCAAAGAAGAACTAAAGAACCACTTGATGAAAGTGAAAGAGGAGAGTGAAAAGGTTGGCTTAAAACTTAACTTCAGAAAACTAAGATTGTGGCATCCAGTCCCATCACCTCATGGCAAATAGATGGGGAAACAATGGAAGTAACTGAACTGAACTGATTGTTATCTAATAATCTATGTTTGCTTTCATAAATACTTTCCTTATCCTGTTTTAGAATATGTATTTTCAGTTCAGTTCAGTCGCTCAGTTGTGTCTAACTCTTTGCAACTCCATGGACTGCAGTGTGCCAGGCTTCACTGTCCCTAATCAACTCCCAGAGCTTGCTCAAATTCATCTCCATCAAGTCGGTGATGCCATCCAGCCACCTCATCCTTTGTTGTCCCCTTCTCCTCCTGCCTTCAATCTTTCCCAGCATCAGGGTCTACTCCAGTGAGTCAGTCCTTTGCATTAGATGGCCAAAGTATTGAAGCTTCAGCTTCAGCATCAATCTTTCCAATGAATATTCAGGACTGATTTCCTTTAGAATGGACTGGTTGGATCTCCTTGCTGTCCAGTGGACTCTCAAGAGTCCTCTCCAACACCACAGTTCAGAAGCATCAATTCTTCAGTGCTCAGCTTTCTTTATAGCCCAGCTCTTACTTGCATACATGACTAAGGGAAAAACCATATCTTTGATTAGATGGACTTTTGTTGGCAATGTCTCTATTTTTGACATGCTGTCTAGGTTGGTCATATCTGTTCTCCCAAGGAGCAAGCATCTTTTAATTTCATGGCTGCAGATAGTTCCATAATATAAGTTGGTAGCATCATTTTTTTTTTCTGTAAGAATTTTTGTGACATAGATATTAACTGTTTTTAAAAACAATATGATCTAGGAAAATCTAGGATTTTTAAAATTTTTCTAAGGGAAGACATTCTTTTTAATAAAATTTCATTTTGTGTAAGTTTTTCTATCTTTGTTCCAATTTTGCACAGTGCTTCTGTTTTCCTGCCTGTGATGGTGTTGGGCAAAAGTTTCATCATAAGGAAGAAAAATAACACATAAATAGATATTTTCCCCTATCCCTCCATAGTCTTCTCTCCACCTGCACCTCCTTCATGTTATCTTCTGTCTTCCTAGATGTTTCTTGTAGTTTTCATGCTATATTCTGGGCTCTTTTAATCCTTCCTTCTCATTTTTGAAGCATATCCTAAGTTGTTTTTGTGGACAGGATCTAGTTCATGTTAGTGGCCTTTTCCTTGAAAGACAGAATCTCTCATAATTTCTATTTAAAAATAGAAGAAACTGAGTTCTTAAAGTGTATTAAACACTTGACATCTATTTTGGAATGTAAGAGAGACATACTTCATGATTTCTGTTTCCTAGGCTTAGTTTATGCACTTCCCTGGTGGCACTAATGGTAAAGAATCCGCCTGCTAATGCAGGAGATGTGGATTCTATCCCTGGGTTGGGATGATCCCCTAGAGGAAGGCCACTACAGTATCCTTGCCTGGAAAATCCCCTGGATAGAGGAGCCTGGCAGACTATGGTCCATAGGATCACAAAGAGTTGGAAACGACTGAAGTGACTTGGCACACACACATGTGGTTAATCAACAGAGATCTCTCCATATTCCATTATCATCCTAAGTATTTGACCTTGATAATAAATATTTGTGACAGTGATTATTATTCAGCTTCTACATTTAAATAATACTTCAGGTTTTATACTCCTTATACATTCAGTTGATTCTCTTTTCTGCAAGTGTGAGTTAAAATACCGTTGTCTGCATATCAGATTAGAGAATCTGATGCTCAGATGGGATTAAATGATCTCCCTAATATAAAAAACTAAATGGTAGAGCAGCCACCAGATCTTCATATTCCAAACCCAGTCCTGGTATTGCTAAAAAGACTGCTGCATGTGATCACTCTTCTTTGCATCTTATGTTGTGTCTTAATTTGTCCATTTGCATACAAGTTATAACATGGAGTCAAAAATACTTAAGGATTCACTGAAAACTTCAAAGAATGTTTCTGCCAAATACAGTTTATGTTTTCTTCTGGAAAAGTAATTTCTGTCAGAAGGAATCGTCTATGCTAACTGATATTACTTTCTTTGATGAGAATGACTGAATTCTGTCTGGTACAGTTTTCAAAGTGCATCTCATGACTTTGACTTCATATTTTCCTGTGGTATTTATGACATCCTGTTAAAGAATAATTGGAAATCCGTATTTGACTTGAATTCAGAGCAGAATAACCTCAATAAGAACAACTAGGTATGAAACTCAGAGGTAGTTTTTAAGTCAGCGTATGGTAGTGGATCTAATTTTAGTATGTGGAAAACTTAATTGACAGACCTGTTAAAATTCAGATTCCTAGCCTTCAACTATAGTAATTCTGGTTGGCTTTCTGTGATGGGCTGTTGCATATAAATTTTTACCTTTTAGAAATGCACTGCCTAACTTATTCTTCTGTATAAGCCAAAAGCAAGTAAGCAAAAAGCAAGTCATCAGATTAGACAGAGAATTATTTTAAGCTGAACAGCTAGCAATCAGTCTTGCAGAAACAGTGCAGTTGCCTTTTGAAATGCAGACAGTTGAAAGATCTGGAATTCTACCTTGATCTAGTTTCTATCTGGGACTAGATCAGAATTTTCTGTCACTACGCTGCTTTACTTTAGCATTTAATCATGGTTTGTAACTCTTACTTGTTGCTTTAATTGATTTCTATACCTGTGGATTGTAAAATTCCTGAGAGTGAGGTATTTGTTACTGTTCTCCTTTCAGCCCTTAGGATGGGAGCTTTAATTCCATATGTAGAAAGAATGAATGACGTGTGACTGTGAAATGGTACCACCAATGATTTTTGATGAAAAGTTCAATCAAGAAGTTTTCCATATCAAATTTGCCCTCATTTTGCATTTTTTTCTATCAAAAATATTCATTTAATAATCCCTATTATGCAAGGAACTCTTGTCACTTGTCAGCCAAGAGAAGCTAACATGCTATGAAAAAAAGACTTTGTTTTAAAAAGGGCAAAATTTGAAGTGATTGTGAACATGCCAAAGTGACTCTGAAGACATTGTATTTATTTATTTTATTCAGTCATTCATTAAAAAATAGTTTTTAAGCACTTATATAAATAGTTTTGAGCACTTATATTAATTTACAGGTAAATTAATTAATAGGTAGAATAGCTAAATTAATAGGTAGAAATAATGGTCCTTTGTTTTTGAAGCTTACAGTATTTGGAGGAAGAAAGACAGCCAAATAAGTAGGTAAAATAAAGGAGGGGCTTTCTGCAACATTGAGATACCTGAAGTATCACAAAACAAAGCTTTCAAATTTATGGCATAGATAAGACAGATATGGAATCTGTGGTCTACTTCACACAGATGATAACACATATGTATGCCATGTCTAAGAAAACTACTTACAGTAATGAGAACATTTTTGTGTACTTGGTTTTCCATTACATTGAAAGATGCTTAAAGTCTGCCATGCTTTGCTAAGTCAGTTTAGTCATGTCTGACTTTTTGCAGCCCCACCAGTCTCCTCTGTCCGTGTGGTTTCTCCTGCACTGGTACCCATGCCAGAATGGACTGTTTGAAAACATCCAGAAAGTTGTGCAAGTGAGAATAAGTAAAGAGAGAAATTATGTCGATTCTCAAATTATTCAATGATTTTGTAGTTCTCAGTAACCTTTATTGAATTTACTATCTTAATCCTTTGTACTTCCAGCAGAAGGTAAGAAGGGTCAATTTGGTTTTTTGTTTTGATTTGCTTTTGTTTGTTTTATTGGAGTTCCACTCTATTCAGGGTATTCCAGTCAACTTTGTAAAGAATGTTGGTGTTGTTTAGTTACTAAGTCACGTCTGACGTTTTGTGACCTCATGTACTATAGCCTGCAAGTCTCCTCTGCCCAAGGGCTTTCCCAGGCAAGAATACAGAAGCGGGTTGCCATTTCCCCCTCCAGGGGATCTTCCCAATCCGGGGATCAAACTCATGTCTCCTGTGGCTCCTGCACTGCAGATTCTTTACTGCTGAGCCTTATGCTTTTGTATTTTTTACAAGGGTGGCTAAGTGGTAAAGAATCCTGCCAATGCAGGAGATGCAGGTTCAGTCCCTGAGTCGGGAAGATCACCTGGAGAAGGTTACTGAGAATGTGTAAGATCACTGAATAATTTGAGAATGACATGATTTTTCTCTTTATTTATTCTCACTTGTACAACTTTCTGGATGTTTTCACAGTCCATTCTGGCACAGGTACCAGTGCAGTTATCCTTTGTAAGGGGCTTAATAAGACACTGGAAGCCACTGCACACTATTTTGGGAAGAAGTCTATCTTTTGCAATTTTGAATTTTTCTGAAATTTAAATTTCTAATCAGTTCTTTTTCTTTGTTCTACTGAGAAATGCGTAGNTACCAGTGCAGTTATCCTTTGTAAGGGGCTTAATAAGACACTGGAAGCCACTGCACACTATTTTGGGAAGAAGTCTATCTTTTGCAATTTTGAATTTTTCTGAAATTTAAATTTCTAATCAGTTCTTTTTCTTTGTTCTACTGAGAAATGCGTAGGTTCAAAGAGTTATTCAGACATCTCATGTGCAAAAGCAAGTTCTGAAGTTGAGGGATAAAATGTATTTGAAGAGGGTTCAATAAGGTGACCCTCCAACTCTGCTCACTACCTAAACTCTAATCTATTGAGATGCTTAGGGTGTCTGGGCTTCTTCAGCTGCCCCAGTTTGAGGCTTTTCCCCCTATCTCTTGGTTTTCTTTAAATTTCATTGAGCCTGACTCTGCAACCAGACCCTAAGCCTCTTTGAGGCTTCTTTAACTTCACCCTGTTTCCTCAAGATGGGAAAGTATTTCAGAAAGTGCTTTTTACTCTGTGACTTAGGATTATGCTTTGATTATGTGATTATTCAGAATGTTTAGAGCTCGCAGTTAGTGAATTAGAGTCACCCAATTAAAGAATGTCAGAGAGAAGTAATAAAAAAAAAAGCACAGTGACAGTGAAAATGTCAATATTCAGATTGTACTTGAGTTTTTTAGCATACTATAGTAGAGAGATCATAAACTTGAGGAACTGATGGGATGAACTGTGAACCTGACTTGTCTACTCACCTTGTAGGTATACTTAAATCCCTAGTGCCTCAGTTTCTTCAACAATGAAAAGAAGGAAAATGATTCTATCTGTTGTTAGAATGGAATAAAATAATTCATGTAAATCACTCAGCAGAATGTCTGGCTCTTGCTAATATCTAATGTGATAACTTTTCTCTGATTCTTACTTTGCCTTCCTTCCTTCCACACACAGATAGACTCTAGTAAAGAATGATGACATGTTATTAGTTAGCCACTTAATCTGTGTAGATGAGGTTTAAAATTTGCTTGCTTCCCTTCTATTCCCTGTCTTGTCTCATTTTAATTTCCCATTTATGTTACGAGCTTAAAGCCTTGAGCTAAGGTTTTATCTCTCTCTCTCTCTCTCTCTTTCTCCATACACTAAATCTAAAAGTCAAAGTGAAGCAAAATCTTGGATCTAACCCCCATTTAAAAAACAAAATTCTCAGAGTCTCAGAAAAAGCTGTAATCTATTCAAAGTATGATGCCAATAAATTGACAACAGCACAGCAAATAATACACCAGATGCCTCGTATAAAAGGTCCACTTCTAACCCACGCATAGCCAGGGTTATGGTGAAAATGAATCAGTGAGATATGAAGTATTCTACTGAAAGTGAATACTGTGCTGTTTTATGAATTTTTATCATTATGCAATAAACTAATTTTTCTAGTTGTGGAAAAACATCCTAATGAAAATAATATTTTATTTTGAAATTAAATCTTTCTTAAATAATATTTTCAACATTTGATTTGCATTTCTACCATGTACAGGATATTTTGCAGAGGATTAAAAAAAGTCCAGATACCAAACATGATTTCAAGGTGATTACAGTATAGTAACAGAATAACTATTAAATAATTATAAGCCAGAATAGTTCATTTTAAAGTTTCTAATAACATACTGTGAGAATTTAGAGAAGAACATGATTACTTCCTCTCATGTAAACAAGAAAATAAAAATTTTAAGTTCTTAATTCACTGTTTAAGCAGAACTGAATCTGCATTTCTGAAGTTGTAAGTGAAGGCAGAAAGTGTCCATTTTCTTACTTTGCTGAGATTTCTTTACTAGAGTCAGGCAAGTCTTTAATTTCAAAGGCTAAGCTCTGAAATTTTCTTGGTTAGCACTGAAGAGTGGCATGGGGAAGTCAGATCTAAGATGTACAAACTGTACACTATAAATAGGGAAAGGCTGTATTAGAATTGCTAGCAAGTAGGATTGTTAATGATCACACTGGAAGCCATAATGTGACTATCATAATTTCTATTGATATCTAAATAGAGTCTGCATAATTTCACTTTAATAAGCATAAATTCACTCATACTTATTCTACATTAATTGACCATTTATCATTTAAAAGAAGAGTCTATGCTTAGCCAAAATGGAGATAATTTTTATTCACTATCTGAATAATTTATATGCCTCTCAATGACATTTTTAAAAACCAAATTTATATACTAATAAATAGAAGAACGATAGGATTGGCAGAATTGATTTTTACCAATGCATCCAAATTCCCTAATGTCTAAAATATAACTACTGTAGGAAATCATAACTCTTCAGTGAAAGAATCCAATGGCAGTACATCAGTAATACACAGTTATAAAAAGTGACTGACAAAACTTACAATACAATCTTTGAAATCATTCATTGCCAACAATTTCATAACATATCACCATTTGTTAGTATAACTATAACTTAACATACCAAAGAGGGTTTTTGCTATGACACATGGACATCATCAGATGTTCATTACCGAAATCAGATTGATTATATTCTTTGCTGTGAAAAATGGAGAAACTATACAGCCAGCAAAACAAGACAGGGAGCTGACTGTGGCTCAGATCGTGAACCCCTTATTGCCAAATTCAGACTTAAATTGAAGAAAGTAGGGAAAACNAAATATAAGGCTATTCAAGACATCTGGTAAAGAGCTTGTATCTTCCCATTCCTTCCAATATTTAAAGATTACGTGAAGACATGGAGGTTTTTTTCTTCTTTTTTTTTTTTTTTGAAACAACATCTAATAGAAGCATAAAAGAGTAAAAACATATAAAAGATCTTATTTACCTATAAAATCTACAAAGTGGCTGGAAATATGGGGGGAAAGAGGACATTGCAAGAAGATAAATGAAAACATGAAATGACAAAAAGAAGGAAACAAAAATGACATCATTAAAATATTTAAGTCTTTTTTAAATTAAAAATTATTGAAATATAGTTGTTTTACAACCATATTTCAGGCATTAGTTTCAAGGGTACACCAAGTTAATTATATATATATATATATATACACACACATATTCCTTTTTTTACATTCTTTTCCCATTACAGGTTATTACAAGATATTGAGTGTAGTTCCTCTTGCCCTGCAGTAGGTCCTTGTTGATTTTCATCTATTTTATATGTAGTGGTGTGTATCTTTTAATCCCAAACTCCTCATTTGTCCCACCCTCTCCTTTAGTAACCATGTTTGTTTTCTATGTTTATGAGTCTTATTTTCATTTTGTAAATAAATTCATTTGTATTATCCTTTTAGATTCCACATATAAGCATATCATATGCTATTTGTCTTTCTCTGTCTGGATCACTTCACTTAGTATGTTAATCATTAGGTCCATCCATGTTGCAACAAATGGCATTATTTCATTCTTTTTTTGTGGCTGAGTAATATCCCATTGTAATATTTGAAGTTTAAAAAAATCTAGGCTTAGCCCCCTACATCTTCCATTTTTTGGCCATATAACCTTTGATTTCACCATTCTTAATTTTAGCAGTCCTATCTCTGAAAAACCAGAATTCTTGATGTATGTATCTTGTAGGATTGTAATGAAGGTGAAATAGGATAATGAGTGTGAAAGAACTTTACAACCTATAACATAGTCTTACATACATAGGTTTTGAAGGATATTATTTGGTTAACATGTAACATCTTGAGTTTTTTTGGAAGGAGTGTAGTGATATTTTTCTAACAGAGACCTCCAAGGTAGCACAAAGGCAAGATTCATAGGGAAGATGGCTTAAGAAAGTCTCATTCTGATTTTTTTTTAAGTGAGAGGGGTGTAAACTATAATGAATACTTGACTTTGTGGACAGCTTTATATATTAGAAAGTAGAGAAAGCAGTGAAGTAAATGAGGTTTAATTTTTGGACAAAGAGCAAGAATGATTGTGATTTGAAAGCACCGAGGAAAGAAAGAAAATGGACAGAAAGTGTCCAGCTTATCTGAGAATAAAGATTTGTACTATATTTATAAATGCTGAACATATTTGGAGAAGGGGATAGTGGGAGAAAATCTAAAGAAATGATTGCATTGTCTCAGATTCTTAAAGGAACACTGGCTTGAGTCAGATGAGAATCTTAAAATTGAAACGAATGAAATAAAATATTTGATGAAGGAATGGGAAGCATGGCAACTGGGCAAGGAACCATAATTGAACTCATATTTTTAATAAAGACCCAGAGAAAAGATGAAAAAGAGGCTCAGTTAACCACACAGCAATACCAAACAGAGCTCAGAATGAGCTACAATTTGAGAAAAGTGCTAAATACAAGAAGCAGGAAATTTTATTTGTAGTTAAGGAAAGTCAGACAGGATTCTAACTCTAGGTATGGATGTCATGATGTTAACACATGAAGCAAGAAGTCATAACATCATGGTTTTATTTGAATTCCATCTTCTCCTATAAGTAGGAAGTGCTTGAAACATAGAATCACTTTTCTCCACACAGCATATTTAGAACCAGTAGAGATTACCTCAAAAGAGGCACCATGAAAGGTGGAACATGGTATAAATTTTCAGTAACTGAAAATCTGATGGTTTAGCCTAGAAGGTAGTGAAACTTCCATCTCTAGAAGTACTCAAGTAAAGGTCACATCGTTAATATCATTATTGAGTGGAGCTTAAGTGGAAGTAGTTTGTTAGTTCACTTGCTCAGTCATGTCTGACTCTTTGCGGCCCCATGGACTGTAGCCCTCAAAGCTCCTCTGTCCGTGGGGTTTCCCAGGCAAGAATACTGGAGAAGATTGCCATTTCCTTCTCCAGGGGATCTTCCTAACCTGTGTCTCCTGCTTGGCAGACAGATTCTTTACCACTGAGCCATCTGGGAAGCCCCCAAAATACAGGACACCTGGTTAAATTTGAATTTTAGATAAGCAATGAATAATTTTTTAGTATAAGTATATATAAGATGTTTTACCTAGAAAGCCACCTTCTAGACATTTTTTTCCCCAATGACTCTTTGGGTCAATTTTTCCCTCTCTCTTATTATATAAGCAATAGGGAATTAAGAAATTACCAGCACAGCACAGCCCAACACTACTTACAGACTTCAGGGTTTTTTTCAAGATTATTAAGTTAGAATCCATAGAATCACAAAACTGAAAGGAACTCCTACGTGGAATCTGGAAAATTCCTTAATTTTAAGAGGAAAATGAATGATTTGGCTTCTCCAAGACAGAACATAATGATGTAGAAAGTTGTTTGCCACAGTTATTGGTTGCTAAGAAAGTTTATAGATTCTCCTTTATTGTAGGTGATTCAAAACCATTTAAAATTCATCCTTCTTGTACTTGGGGGAATGGAAGATAAACTTCTCCAGGTACCTTTTTGCTCTGGAAGCCTATTTTTAAGCCTTACCTCCCCTGAGGTATAATCCCTTCACAGTTTTATAGGACTAAGTTTTTCAGCTCATCAATCCCTGAAGTTCCAGTAACTTCACTGCAGATAGTTGTGGGGATAATTTAAGCAAGTCCCATTTCCCCCCAATTTCCTTTTCCACAACTTTACAAAATAACCCAAGCATGGGACATTTTGTAAATGTGACAGCCTAGTTTTCAGCCTCTCCTGGGGTTAGAAGCTCTTGTGGCTAACCTTTGAAGAGCTAACTCGAAGTAGGAATTCCTTAAATAGATTGTTCAATCATTAAGTTGTGTCCAACACTTTGCATCCCCATGGACTGTAGCCCACCAAGCTCTTCTGTCCGTGGAATTTCCCAGGCAAGAATACTGGAGTGGGTTGCCATTCCCTTCTCCCTTCAATAGATTGCAAACTGTGATTCATTTTTTTTGTTGCTTGAATAACTTATATAAAATGATAATAATGTTTCTGGACATGAGGGTGGGGTGAATATTTGACTTATAATTAAAGCCATGTGCCCCGAAAAAGGACATTTTAAAATATCCTGCAAAATTTTCTATTACTCATGATTTTTTCAATGTCAGCACTTCCACAAAACCATTTTATTCATTCCATGAAAGAAGCCATAGAAATTAGCTAAAATTAGCAAGTTTTTGTCATATTGAAAGACTTTCCAAGATGTTTCATGCACATTTAGCCTAATTCCCTTGTCTACTCCTGCATATCTCTTTTAAACCAATAGACTTATCCATGTAACATGTAGCCAAAATCACTTAATATAACCTTAACAATCGTTTGAGCTTCCCTGGTGGCTCAGTAGTAAAGAATCCGCCTGCAATGTAGGAGAAGCAGATTTGATCCCTGGGTCAAGAAGATCCCCTGGAGAAGAAAATCTCAACCCACTCCAGTATTCTGGGAAATTCCATGGATGGAGGAAACTGGCAGGCTATATAGTTCATAGGGGTCACAAAAGAGTCGGACACGACCTTAGTGGTTAAACAGCAACAACAATCATTTGAACTCCTGGGATTCTCCTCTTCATCTAAGCACTGGCTCTTTAGACTGACAGATCTGCCTGGTTTGTTCTAACCAAATGAATGGAAGCCATCTCAAACTGAACTCTTTTTTTTTTTAATTTAAATTTATTTATTTTAATTGGAGGCTAATTACTTTACAATATTTCACACATCAACATGAATCTGCCATGGGCGTACACATGTTCCCCATCCTAAACCCTCCTCCCACCTCCTTCCCTGTACAATCCCTCCGAGTCATCCCAGTGCATCAGCCCCAAGCATCCTGTATCTAACCTGGACTGGAGATTCGTTTCATATATGATATTATACATGTTTCAGTGCCATTTCCCCAAATTGTCCCACACTCTCCCTCTCCCACAGAGTCCAAAAGACTGTTCTATACATCTGTGTCTCTCTTGCTGTCTCGCATACAGGGTTATCGTTACCATCTTTCTAAATTCCATATATATGCGTTAGAATATGGAATATATATTCTAATGCATATTCTAACACCCACTGTACTGGTGTTTTTCTTTCTGGCTTACTTCACTCTGCATAATAGGCTCCAGTTTCATCCACCTCATTAGAACTGATTGAAATGTATTCTTTTTAATGGCTGAGTAATACTCCATTGTGTATATATACCACTGCTTTCTTATTCATTCATCTGCTGATGGGCATCTAGGTTGCTTCCATGTCCTGGCTATTATAAACAGTGTTGTGATGAACATTGGGGTACATGTGTCTCTTTCAATTCTGGTTTCCTCGGTGTGTATGCCCAGCAGTGGGATTGCTGGGTCATAAGGCAGTTCTGTTTCCAGTTTTTTAAGGAATCTCCACACTGTTCTCCATAGTGGCTGTACTAGTTTGCATTCCCACCAACAGTGTAAGAGGGTTCCCTTTTCTCCACACCCTCTTCAGCATCTGTCTCTTATACACATCTGTTAAGGTTATATTAAGTGATTTTGGCTACATGTTACATGGATAAGTCTATTGGTTTAAAAGAGATATGCAGGAGTAGACAAGGGAATTAGGCTAAATGTGCATGAAACATCTTGGAAAGTCTTTCAATATGACAAAAACTTGCTAATTTTAGCTAATTTCTATGGCTTCTTTCATGGAATGAATAAAATGGTTTTGTGGAAGTGCTGACATTGAAAAAATCATGAGTAATAGAAAATTTTGCAGGATATTTTAAAATGTCCTTTTTCGGGGCACATGGCTTTAATTATAAGTCAAATATTCACCCCACCCTCATGTCCAGAAACATTATTATCATTTTATATAAGTTATTCAAGCAACAAAAAAAATGAATCACAGTTTGCAATCTATTGAAGGGAGAAGGGAATGGCAACCCACTCCAGTATTCTTGCCTGGGAAATTCCACGGACAGAAGAGCTTGGTGGGCTACAGTCCATGGGGATGCAAAGTGTTGGACACAACTTAATGATTGAACAATCTATTTAAGGAATTCCTACTTCGAGTTAGCTCTTCAAAGGTTAGCCACAAGAGCTTCTAACCCCAGGAGAGGCTGAAAACTAGGCTGTCACATTTACAAAATGTCCCATGCTTGGGTTATTTTGTAAAGTTGTGGAAAAGGAAATTGGGGGGAAATGGGACTTGCTTAAATTATCCCCACAACTATCTGCAGTGAAGTTACTGGAACTTCAGGGATTGATGAGCTGAAAAACTTAGTCCTATAAAACTGTGAAGGGATTATACCTCAGGGGAGGTAAGGCTTAAAAATAGGCTTCCAGAGCAAAAAGGTACCTGGAGAAGTTTATCTTCCATTCCCCCAAGTACAAGAAGGATGAATTTTAAATGGTTTTGAATCACCTACAATAAAGGAGAATCTATAAACTTTCTTAGCAACCAATAACTGTGGCAAACAACTTTCTATATCATTATGTTCTGTCTTGGAGAAGCCAAATCATTCATTTTCCTCTTAAAATTAAGGAATTTTCCAGATTCCACGTAGGAGTTCCTTTCAGTTTTGTGATTCTATGGATTCTAACTTAATAATCTTGAAAAAAACCCTGAAGTCTGTAAGTAGTGTTGGGCTGTGCTGTGCTGGTAATTTCTTAATTCCCTATTGCTTATACAATAAGAGAGAGGGAAAAATTGACCCAAAGAGTCATTGGGGAAAAAAATGTCTAGAAGGTGGCTTTCTAGGTAAAACATCTTATATATACTTATACTAAAAAATTATTCATTGCTTATCTAAAATTCAAATTTAACCAGGTGTCCTGTATTTTGGGGGCTTCCCAGATGGCTCAGTGGTAAAGAATCTGTCTGCCAAGCAGGAGACACAGGTTAGGAAGATCCCCTGGAGAAGGAAATGGCAATCTTCTCCAGTATTCTTGCCTGGGAAACCCCACGGACAGAGGAGCTTTGAGGGCTACAGTCCATGGGGCCGCAAAGAGTCAGACATGACTGAGCAAGTGAACTAACAAACTACTTCCACTTAAGCTCCACTCAACAATGATATTAACGATGTGACCTTTACTTGAGTACTTCTAGAGATGGAAGTTTCACTACCTTCTAGGCTAAACCATCAGATTTTCAGTTACTGAAAATTTATACCATGTTCCACCTTTCATGGTGCCTCTTTTGAGGTAATCTCTACTGGTTCTAAATATGCTGTGTGGAGAAAAGTGATTCTATGTTTCAAGCACTTCCTACTTATAGGAGAAGATGGAATTCAAATAAAACCATGATATTATGACTTCTTGCTTCATGTGTTAACATCATGACATCCATACCTAGAATTAGAATCCTGTCTGACTTTCCTTAACTACAAATAAAATTTCCTGCTTCTTGTATTTAGCACTTTTCTCAAATTGTAGCTCATTCTGAGCTCTGTTTGGTATTGCTGTGTGGTTAACTGAGCCTCTTTTTCATCTTTTCTCTGGGTCTTTATTAAAAATATGAGTTCAATTATGGTTCCTTGCCCAGTTACCGTGCTTCCCATTCCTTCATCAAATATTTTATTTCATTCGTTTCAATTTTAAGATTCTCATCTGACTCAAGCCAGTGTTCCTTTAAGAATCTGAGACAATGCAATCATTTCTTTAGATTTTTCTCCCACTATCCCCTTCTCCAAATATGTTCAGCATTTATAAATATAGTACAAATCTTTATTCTCAGATAAGCTGGACACTTTCTGTCCATTTTCTTTCTTTCCTCGGTGCTTTCAAATCACAATCATTCTTGCTCTTTGTCCAAAAATTAAACCTCATTTACTTCACTGCTTTCTCTACTTTCTAATATATAAAGCTGTCCACAAAGTCAAGTATTCATTATAGTTTACACCCCTCTCACTTAAAAAAAAATCAGAATGAGACTTTCTTAAGCCATCTTCCCTATGAATCTTGCCTTTGTGCTACCTTGGAGGTCTCTGTTAGAAAAATATCACTACACTCCTTCCAAAAAAACTCAAGATGTTACATGTTAACCAAATAATATCCTTCAAAACCTATGTATGTAANCTTATCTGAGAGAATGGCTTGAAAGAATTGTTGGACTAAAATAATATTTCAGATGAGTGCATATTGGGTAATGTCAGGGACCACATGCAAATAGCCACTGAATAAATGTACATAGATTAAGGACTAGAGGGCAGGAGACAGGTTGGTGTGTGAGATTTGCAAGATGACGAAAACTGTGCAGGAGGCTTAATGTTCAAAGACACCATGGATGATGCAGCATATATTGTTTTCAAAGATTTCAGTAGTAAATTAACCTTTTTATTTGTTGATTTCACATTTTTAGAGAGTAACAGTTTAGTTTTCACATCTCTAAAGTTAATGATTTCTTTTATCTCATATATATATATATAGTTATATATATAATGAACCAGTGACTGAACATTCAAGGGAAAAAAAATAATGTGAAAAGCAAACACCAATCACCATTATTTAATAAAGTCATCGTGGTATCCAAGACATCATTCTAAATCTCTTTACCTGTTGTGTGTCTCTTAATACTCTCAACATTCGTATAAGATATGTACTATCTTGATTCCAGTACTGAGATTAAGAAGCTGAAACATAAGTGAGCTAAGTTCATTGATTATTTAAGGAAAACATTTATTGAGTCACAACACTGCACCATTCACTGAACCTGTGGTGGGCTTGCAATAATAAATAAGGTGGCCAGTGTCCCTATTTTTCAGTGATAACAAACTATATGAAGAAAATAAAAAGATGAAAGGAGTATATAATAGGCAAAACTTGGATCAGCTGTTGGGACAATAACTTCTCCAAAGTCACACAGTTAATTAACACATGCTGTGATTTGAACTCAGTTCCATGAGGGTGGAGATTTTGTTCCATTTTATCACTGTTGCTTTGTCAAAATATCTCTTAACTGTTTGATGACTATAAGGAACAATGGCTAATATTCCTTGGTGGAGTGTCATGCATGGCACTATATGATCACTGTAATATTTTTAAATATTCATAAGAACACTAATGTTATTCTTAAGACTTTTGAATTCAGATTTTACAACAGCAAAATAAATTGTTCAAGTTTGCACTGATTGTTTAGTACTTGTATTTTNATATTCTGGGAGGTGGGTCATAGAGGATCCTGCTGTGATTTATGTCGGAGAGTGTTTTCCTTATTTTCAATTCTCTAATACAGAGGTAACACTTATGCTGGTTGTTTTCTGTTGAGAGGTCCTCTTAAAGTAGGAAAGAACTATATTCAGAAAAGGGCTGTCTCTAGTAACGTCATGTATGGAACTCACAGTGCTTAGAATAAATATATCTTCTCTAAACTCTAAAGACCTGTGCATACAAGGGATATATTCAGAGCTTCCTGAGGCAAATTTTGTATGAGTTTTTTGATCTTCCTGGCAAAAGCCCCAATATTTTATGTTAAAAAAACAAATGGTAAACTCAGAGGCAATGAAAGTACTAAGTACTTAATTTAGAGCCTGGGTGGTTCCTCAGCCTTCTCAACTGACTATGTCAGATGGGATGGTGAAGGTTAGAAAATTCACTAAACTTCCAAAGTGACTCTAAACTCATTGATACCTGGTAGAACAATGAATGTTAGAGTAGTTAAAATCTGATTTGGGTGATGGCAGTGCCAAATGCTTCATTTGGGTTATGCAATATATTAAAACATGGGGCTTCCCAGGTGGTACTAGTGGTAAAGAACCTGCCCGCCAATGCAGGAGATGTAAGAGATGTGGGTTTGATCCCTGAATGGGAAGATCCCCTGGAGGAGGAAATGGCAACCCTCTCCAGTATTCTTGCCTGGAGAATCCCATAGACAGAGGAGCCCGGCGGGCTACAGTGCATGGGGCTGTGAAGAGTCAGACATGACTGAAGTGACTTATAATACATGCATACCATACATTCATGCAATATATTAAAGATTACAATGTCTAATAAATCATGTTCTCTTTGGCTTCTTGGAATCTAGGATAGGAACAATAGGTCTTGGGAATGTCTTGCACAATTACCTGGTTCAAAAAATATAGAAGCAACTTCAATGACATCTCCTCTGGGTCAATATAGATTCAAGACCCTTACTAGATTCTTGTTTAAATATCTGAAGGTCACTGTCTTAGGCAATCTGATTGGGACACTGGAAGATTCTAAGCAAACTCTTTGCCCTCCTAAAGGCTCCTTGATCTATCAAGAATACATAGGAGTTCTGACTCTCATCTTAAAACCTACTTCTGGAAGTTAATCAGGCATGTTTCATTGGATCTTTGTGATAGCTGAAATATTGGGGGAATTTGAGGTGCTATTTGTATGCATTTGAACAGTGTTACTGCATTTCATTGGTATGTTCTAAAGTCAAAGTTGAAAACAACTGTTAATTGTCATATCATCTTTGCTTGCAGTGTCTAAAGACTTGGGTAATACCAATAACCATCCCTGGGTCCAAGGTCCCTTGTTCTTTCAGAGTCCTGTGGAAAGGAATGCTTGGGTATGAGTGCAGCTGTAATGCTCTGTGGGTTTGGATTCCAGGAAAGGGACTCTTAACAGCTTTTTCTTCCAATAGGGAAAATGTGAGAACAGCTTTGCATGGGAAGAAATGAACAATTTGGGCTTAGGTGCTGGGCATTTAATTGAGTGTTAGAAAGCCAGCTGCCCAGCCCTTTGGGATCCAGGAAGCTCCTGGTCCCCTTGCGAGGTTTAATTTGGAAGAAGGAGAGCTACTTGGTCCTAGCGACCTAACTGCAAAGCAGTCTAGAGGAGCCTCCCAGTGTCATTCACTAGATTATCCTATCTAACACAAAGTAAAAGAGACAAATGTATATCTGCACATTAGTCAAGACTCACCTACAGATCTACTTAAAATCCACCACTCTTATTCAAAATAGTATCATTTTGTTGAAATTGTATTTCCTGATACTGTTTCCACTTGAAAAGGTGCTCAGTCACACAGTTTGTCAGACTCTTAGTGACTCCATGGACTATAGCTCGCTAAACTCCTCTGTGGGATTTTCCCAGTAAGAATACTGCAGTGGGTTGCCACTTCCTACTCCAGGGGATCCTCCCTATGCAGGGATCAGACCGATGTCTCCTATGTCTCCTGCGTTGCAGGCAGATTCTTTACTGCTGAGCCACTGGGGAAGCATTTTTACTCAAAAAACTCGGTAATTAATTAATACATAGTATAGAGTTTCACACAACTGAGAGACTAACACTTTTCACTTTTTTTTTCCCCTCATTGGACTGAGGGTGAGATGAAGTGTCCTTCTGAAGCAAACTGAACTTTTTTTGTACAATGGAATTCCACTCTCACTGAGGACATTTCAGGGAAAAAAAAAGAACAGAAAAATGAGAATAAGCTAGGGCTTGATGCTTAATAAGCAGCAAGAATGACAGTGAAAAGTGAAAGTTGCTCAGTCATGTCTGACTCTTTGCAACCCCCGAATACTGAAGTGGGTAGCCTTTCTCTTCTCCATGGGATCTTCCAAACCCAGGGATTCAACCCAGGTCTCCCACACAAAAATAGGGTGTTTTAATAAATAGAGTGGGTGCATAATAGATGGTCCAACGTGGTAGATGGAACCATAATAGATGGTCAGGCATGTGCCCAGAGCTCATCTGGTAGACTTCGTCTCAGCAGACTCTATTGAGACTGATAATGCATTGCTTTCTTTGGACAGATTTGTTAGGAATAGTAAGAGTCCGAGCTTATTAGAAATTCCAGGAGGATATAGGGAACTAGAACAGACATGGGCTGAAAATAATTAAAATGTATTGGGAAGTAGGATACCAAAGGCAGAGAATATAGTTTGGGGTGACCCTGTTTGTCTTCGTCTGAAATGGCACAGTCTTGATCTGGGATCAAGTAGTGACAGTGAAAGAGGAACAAAATAAGACAAGCATAAAGTGAAGTTGCTCAGTCGTGTCCAACTCTGCGACCCCATGGACTGTAGCCCACCAGGCTCCTCAGTCCATGGGATTTTCCAGGCAGGAATACTGGAGNGGCACAGTCTTGATCTGGGATCAAGTAGTGACAGTGAAAGAGGAACAAAATAAGACAAGCATAAAGTGAAGTTGCTCAGTCGTGTCCAACTCTGCGACCCCATGGACTGTAGCCCACCAGGCTCCTCAGTCCATGGGATTTTCCAGGCAGGAATACTGGAGTGAGTTGCCATTTCCTTCTCCAGGGGATATTCCTGACCCAGGTATCAAATCCGGGTCTCCCACGTTGTAGGCAGACACTTGACCATCTTAGCTACAGAGCTCTAAGATCAAGCATAAGAGAAGCATAGCAATAATAAAATAATATATGTGTAATATGAATTTTGAAAGTCACCAAAACTGCTTGACTTGCATGAAGTCACCAAACTGCTGATCAAAATATTATTCAAAACACTACAAATGTTAGATATATACCTAGAAGACTCAGGAATCTGGCTCTCAAGGGCTATTTCGCTGCTCCCGCCAAATGAAATAAACCCACACATTTAGGGTACAAACTGTGAGTCATCTATAGAGCTTAGCCTTAGGCCAGGGCTTAATAAATATTTGCAGAGTAAGTTAATAGAATTGCAAAAAACACACCTAAGACAGATGAATTGTTTACTCTGTTTTTGCCTCAAATGTCCCAATGTTTCCTGATTGTAAGTAGACAATGTATAAAGGTATGCTTAGATGACAGACATAAAAGTTAAAGACATTACATCTTTTCACCAAAAGTATATCTGATTTTAAGATATAGTATTGGTCCAAACCAATATATATTATTGCTTCCTCTTTTAAAACAAACCTAAAAAATAGTTTTTAAATGCAAAATATATGATAACCTTTGTTTATTTTAGTTACTAAGAGACAGTTTCACAGAGGGTCTCACTTTCCTCGTGTTTCTTTAAAATTCCAAGAAGTGTCACTTTTACACTTGATAAACCTGAACTTTTCAGAGAAGGCAATGGCACCCCACTCCAGTACTCTTGCCTGGAAAATCCCATGGATGGAAGAGCCTGGTGGGCTGTAGTCCATGGTGTCGCTAAGAGTTGGACACAACTGAGTGACTTCACTTTCACTTTTCGTTTTCATGCATTGGAGAAGGAAATGGCAACCCATTCTTGCCTGGAGAATCTCGGGGATGGGGGAGCCTGGTGGGCTTCCGTCTGTGGGATCGCACAGAGTCGGACACGGCTGAAACGACTTAGCAGAAACCTGAACTTTTACTAGTAGGATGCCCTTTAATTGGATCTATAAAAGCAATTCCCCTAGAGTATAGTTATAACCAGTTTACAGAAACCAGTTCAGGGTTTGCAGAGAGAGGAAAACAACAACAACAACAACAACACTGAAAAACGGCAAATCTCCCTTTGCTCAGCTTAATATTTAGAGGAAAAAGTGAGGGAGTTAAGCCTCCGTGGTTCATCTGAATGACAATTGTTTCCCTCTTCGATTAGATGAAACACATTGTTTTGTTTCTTTTTATGTAGTTTTCCCCAGTGTTTCAGGATCGTGACATTATTAAACCTGTGAACAGTAGTATATGCCCACTGGCAATAGTTCATTCTAGAGTTTTCAGAGTAATGGTAAACAGTGTTAGATCAATGAAATTGACAGATAATTCAAAACGGTCTTCTTATTCAATAAACAATTTCAACATTCCTAGAGAATACAGTTTTTAAACCTGTTTTTCTGTTGTGAGATTTTGCTTTTTGTTATGATTGTTTTTAACAGTAGTTACATAACAGGTAGGAGAGGCACAGTATTGATCTGTTTTTTGATTCAGTTGTCTTGTTTACTTATTTTGGACCTTTCTGTATTTTGGTCTTATCTGGTAGAAATGCAAGTAGACAATTGAATAGTTAAAGAAGAGGCAATCAGAGGAAGGGAAGTAAATGGCTTTGATAATCCATACACTAGCTAATCATCCACCTAATTTTTGAGAGTTGATTGGATTCACAGGGTGTGAAATAGAGTCCTGTAAAGTTTTTCTAACTAAACTTCAACTTATTTTTGCTTCCCAGTAAAAAGCTTTGTGAAATTCAAAAATCGAATACTAAGTTAGAACACATCAGAGATGACTTAGGACCCAAAGCAGAAAATAGAAAAGCAGATATTTGGGGAAACTAGCTGAGTCAGCGCAGTGCTTATTAAAAATGATAGCCTCCACACTTAAGTCTCTCTGCAATCCTGAGGATAAATAATTTTGTTCCATGGATCATTCATGGGCTGATGTAGGTCAACACTTTTCTCTGCTTTGCACTTGCATGTGTGCTAAGTCACTTCAGTCGAGTCCAACTCTTTGCTACCTGATGGACTGTAGCCCACCAGGCTTCTCTGTCCTTGGGATTCTCCAGGCAAGAATACTGGAATGGGTTGCCATTTCCTCCTCCAGGGGATCTTCCAGACCCAGGGATCGAACCCAAATTTCTTAGGTCTCTCTTGCATTGGTTGCAGTTCTTTGCCACTAGCACCACCTGGGAATAGGCAAAATCATGGTCTCCATGAATGTATTATTTTGGGGGGGGGGCGGGGGGAAGCATCATTTCAGTAAATTAGAACAATATGAATTTATTATTAGAGTTGGAACATACTGGATCAATTTGGAATTTAGATCATATTGGAACAATATGAATTTATTAATAGATTATGTTTTGTGACTTTGTTAGTAAGTTTTATTAATTAACATGACAAGAATCAATCAATCCTGGTGATTCTTAGGATCCTAAAAAGTATCATTTAGGTCAAAGCATGCTGGTTAGAAATTCTGTTTTGAAATTCTGACTCCTTATTTTAGGTTTTTGACTCCTTAAAAACAGCCATTTCACTTGATGTGGATTGTTTTAGCTAAGAAATGACTCTTTGGTATTTAAAAATAGCATTAAAAAAATAGAGAGATCTTTTCAAGGACACGTTAATCTCATCAAAACTCTTAAAAGGCAACTTTTGCCTTTTGCTATCCTGTTATGTATAATGTTTTTATTGTATGACATAGAAATAAAATTCGGAGAAGGCAATGGCACCCCACTCCAGTACTCTTGCCTGGAAAATTCCATGGACGGAGGAGCCTGGTAGGCTGCAGTCCACAGGGTTGTGAAGAGTCGGACACGACTGAGGGTCTTCACTTTCACTTTTCACTTTCATGCATTGGAGAAGGAAATGGCAACCCACTCCAGTGTTCTTGCCTGGAGAATCCCAGGGACAGGGGACCCCTGGTGTGCTGCCTTCTATGGGGTCGCACAGAGTTGGACACAACTGAAGCAACTTAGCAGCAGCAGCAGAAATAAAATTGGTTTTTCATTTCAGTTTTTATTATGTACTATCGAGCCTTGGTTTCATTTATATTGATTTAAATATAACTAGACTGAATGTAAGTAACCAAGAATATGGAACATGTTAAACTAGGGAATTGGGGGCTTCTCTCTTATCGGTTACTTCGTTCTACGATGTTGTTCTATAACTTTTCCTTTACTTTTCTTTCCTGGGCTTTCGTTTGTGCTGTTTTCACAATTTGGGCGTATTCTCTCTAAGTCCAAGTGCCCAGCTCAATTTGTTGAAAGCCTTGTCTTTTAAGTTCTAAGCTACCAGAGAGATAGCTACAAGAGATAGAATAGAGTTGATGTCATATTTAAACGATATTGTGTGGTACACATAAAGATGTGTTAAGAGGGTAGATCTCATGTTAAATATTCTTTGCACAGTAGTTTTTAAAAAGCAGGAGGAATAAAATTTAAAAAAAGAAATTGGGGATCACAGGCCACACATGTTAGGACTAAAACGCCATTCAAGAGTCTTGGAGAGAGAAAGATACACTTTGAGTGATGGAATTACCTGAGTGGTTAGGAACTGGCTAGGTTGAAGCCACTAAAACTAGAGTAAACTAAAATCCTGGGAAAGAAAATAAAGAGAATACCAAGTACATAGAGCCAATGCAGGATGTGAAAGTAATTTCAGAATTTATTTCTGGCTTCCCTGCAGTTTAATGAAGTCCTGCTGAGCAGGCACTGAGTTCTATTTATATTGAGATCTGGCTCAGCCAGACACTGCCCTCTAGGATTTTTACCTCAGATGGTTTCTCTTCGATGAAGTCGCTTTGGTATCCCCCAAGCTACAATTAATATCCCCTCAATACTCCACCAATATTCTCATTGTATTTTTACTTTCTAATTCAGTTTAATAAACATTGAGTGGTGACAATGTTTCAGACATTCTGCTAGGAAATACCTTGTCAGTTTTTATTGGTCTCCCACTTCCTCCTAAAGCTTCCCAGATGACTCAGTGGTAAAGAATCCGTCTGCCATGCAGGAGACGTTTGATCCCTGGGTTGGGAAGATCCACTGGAGGAGGAAATGGCAACCCACTCCAGTATTCTTGCCTGGAGAATCAATCCTATGGACAGAGGAGCCTGGTGGGTCAGGGTCCATGTGATCACAAAGAGTTGGACATGACTGTGTACACATGCACATTGTTCCCTCCTAACATCAAAAAGGAGAATTTGCACTTATTAGAAAATGGAAGATTTCTGACTGGTCTCTTTATCATGATTGTTAGTATCATCATCTTTTCCACGCCCACAGCAAACACTTGAAATCCAGAAACGTTATCTGTTTTCATATATTTTTCGAGGATTCAAGTTTACAAGGTATGCTATCCTGCAACAATACCCTCTTAGATATTGCCACCTTGGGGACCAACTATGGTCTATAAAACCAAAGGTAGCTTGTTGCTCAGTCATGTCCGACTCTTTGCGACCCCATGAACTGCAGCATGCCAGGCCACCCTGTCCATCTCCAACTCCTGGAGATTACTCAAACTCATGTCCGTTGAGTCGGTGATGCCATCCAACCATCTCATCCTCTGTCCTCCCCTTCTCCTCCTGCCTTCAGTCTTTCCCAGCATCACAGTTTTTCCAATGAATCAACTCTTCGCATGAGGTGGCCAAAGTACTGGAGTTTCAGCTTCAGCATCAATCCCTCCAGTGAATACCTAGGACTGATTTCCTTTAGGATGGACTGGTTGGATCTCCTTGCAGTCCAAGGGACTCTCAAGAGTCTTCTCCAACACCACAGTTCAAAAGCATCAATTCTTTTGCACTCAGCTTTCTTTAGACTCCCAACTCTCATATCCATACCTGACTACTGGAAAAACCATAGCTTTGATTAGACGGGCCTTTGTTTGCAATGTCTCTGCTTTTTAATATGCTGTCTAGGTTGGTCATAACTTTTCCTCCGAAGAGCAAGCGTCTTTTAATTTCATGGCTACAGACAGCTTTTTCTACAAACAGGTATCCTTACCTTAATGTTTTCCACCCTAGGGTATCTCATATAGTCTCCTGAGTGATTTTAGGCTTTTTATAAAGGACAGGCTTCTTAGGTTGCTTCTGCTTTTTACCCAGTTGTAAACCCTGAGGGGAAGAATTATGAAGCCAGATTATCTCAGTAAAATGGGGGAAGGGAAAAGAGAAAATATACCTGAAGTTCTCAAAAATTTACTTGCTAGATAGATATTGAACAAATGACTATTATAGATTAGAAAAATAATTGTAGTTATAGCTACCCAATTAATTTGGAGGGTTTATTTCCATCAAACAATCAAACACACTAGTATTTAGTTACATTTATGTCTAGCATATTCAAAAGCAGAGACATTACTTTGCCAACAAAGGTCTGTCTAATCAAGGCTGTGGTTGTTCCAGTAGTCATGAATGGATGTGAGAGTTGGACTGTGAAGAAAGCTGAGTGCTGAAGAATTGATGCTTTTGAACTGTGGTGTTGGAGAAGAGTCTTGAGAGTCCCTTGGACTGCAAGGAGATCCAACCAGTCCATTCTGAAGGAGATCAGCCCTGGGATTTCTTTGNAAGAAAGCTGAGTGCTGAAGAATTGATGCTTTTGAACTGTGGTGTTGGAGAAGAGTCTTGAGAGTCCCTTGGACTGCAAGGAGATCCAACCAGTCCATTCTGAAGGAGATCAGCCCTGGGATTTCTTTGAAGGGAATTATGCTGAAGCTGAAACTCCAGTACTTTGGCTACCTCATGCAAAGAGTTAAGTCACTGGAAAAGACTCTGATGCTGGAAGGGATTGGGAGCAGGAGGAGAAGGGGACGACCGAGGATGAGATGGCTGGATGGCATCACAGACTCGATGGACGTGAGTCTGAGTGAACTCCGGGAGTTGGTGATGGACAGGGAGGCCTGGTGTGCTGCGATTCATGGGGTCGCAAAGAGTTGGACATGACTGAGCGACTGAACTGAACTGAACTGATGTCTATCACCAACGCACTCCAGTATTCTTGCCTGGGAAGTCCCATGGACAGTGTCACAAAGAGTGGGACACAGCTGAAGAGACTTAGCATGCATGGCTTGGCATGCCTATCACAGAGTCAGCAGTTAGAAAAAAAGGCATAGATATCAGTGCTCAGTAATGAGAGTATTGAAATATAGTGTTCAAAGAAAGTTACATCTGTAAAAGGATGTACGGCATGGGTATATGGGCATTAAAATGATGGTGATAATGACATTAGAAAATGCATATATTTAGATACAAAATACAGTTTACAAAGAATATGATTGACAAGATACATACCCATGTTATATCAGTGATTATGACTAAGTAGTCCATTTAGCGGGAATTCATCAGTTTTCACCTTTATTCTTTTTGTTCTCTTGCATTTTAAAATTCTTCTCCAAGGAATGTTTATTTTCTCTTAACCATGAAAATAAAACTAATGAACAATTTCGAATTTCAGAAAGATCTAACTGCTTCCATCTAGTAAGTGTTTATTGTGTGTGGTCACTTTGGTAGGAACTTTACATACATAATTTCTATTTTTCTCCCCCGTGTTAAGAATTGGTATAAAATGGAATTTTTTCCTATTTATTTTATTTGTTTCTAGAAGAGGAAGTGTTAATCAGATTGGTAGACGGGAAAGCCCTGTTTCCTTCTCGGCAGGGATGCTGTGTAGTAACAGGCTCTTTTCTCACAGGCCATCCCTCTTCTGCTCCATCCATGTGGTAAAGTGAAGAAGAACCCTCCACCCAAGGCTTTCTATTTTCCTTTCTCTATGATTATTATCTTAACATACTTGCTGTTGCTGTAACTTGGGTAGAATGTGGTGATGAAGGGACAGCAAATGGACTTTAAGTATGGAGTAAGAAGAAGAAATCTGATTTTTAAAAATTTAACTGTGGAGGAATTTCAACACAAATGGCTGCATTAGATTTTATGGAGTTCATGTACTTTTGTTTCCCAGAAAGGGGATAGATTTCTCAGGAAAGCAGCATTCTGTTAGTTCTACACCTTTGGTAGTATTTTCCATCTCAGTGATGGGTATAACTTTCCTTAACATTGTATCATCCATTCACTTAATGGGCATGTAAGTGACGCTCTACTAATTGGAGAATCAAAAAGCTGCACAAGCAATGAGACATAAAGTGATAAAATATATGCCTTAACTGATGATTTTTGCTACTGAAATATATTTTTAAAAATCAGAGTAGTAGATTCTTAAAATTTATTGCAATATCTTAAATTTCTTTTATGTTTACAATTTTATGCCAAATTCTTTACATATACCTAAATAAGCATATTATATTGGGCTTCTCTGGTGGTTCAGATGGCAACTTCCTGCAATGCAGGGGACCTGGGTTCAATCCCTGGGTCAGGAAGAGCCCCTGGAGAAGGGAATGCATATGGATAAGATACCTATTGAGTCATGAGAATTACAGCCTGTAATGGCCTAACTGATCCTTATATATCTAACGTAGATCTTGGAGTTGAAAATTTCACTCCAGTTGGTTTTTAGTATATAGAAATAGACCATTCACTTGATTCTCAGAGCTCGTTTTATTTGTATAAGTCTATTTAGTCTTCATTGTTGTTGTTCAGTTGCTAAGCTGTGTCTGACTCTTTGCAACTTCATGGACTGCAACACAGCAGCTCCTCTGTCCTCCACTATCTCCTGGAGTTTCCTCAGATTCATGTCCATTGAGTCGATGATGCTAACCATCTTTACTGCTGCTGCTGCTGCTAAGTCGCTTCAGACATGTCCAACTCTGTGTGACCCCATAGACGGCAGCCCACTAGACTCCCCTGTCCCTGGGATTCTCCAGGCAAGAACATTGGAGTGGGTTGCCATTTCCTTCTCCAATGCATGAAAGTGAAGTCTCTCATTAATGTCTGACTCTTAGTGACCCATGGACTGCAGCCTACCCGGCTCCTCCATCCACGGGATTCTCCAGGCAAGAGTACTGGAGTGGGGTGCCACTGCCTTCTCCTACCTAAGCCTAAATTTTTATGGCTTTTGTTGTTCACAACAACAACAGTAATGCCATCCAACCATCTCATTCTCTATCACCCCCTTCTCTTCTTACTTTCAATCTTTCCCAGCATCAGGTTTTTTCCCAGTGAGTCAGCTCAGCTCATCATGTGGCCAAAGTATTGGAGTTCAGCTTCTGCATCAGTCCTTCCACATTTTGTTTTCTTGACCTCCAAAATCAACGTGGACAGTGACTGCAGCCACAAAATTAAAAGACGCTTGCTCCCTGGAAGAATAGCTATGACAAAACTAAACAGTGTATTAAAAAGCAGAGACATCATTTGTCAAAAGTCTGTATAGTCAAAGCTATGGCTTTTCCAGTAGTCATGGGTGGGTGTGAGAGTAAGCCTAAATTTATATAGTGCTTTATAGTTTACAGTGTAGTGTGTTTTTTAATCCACAGTTCGATTTTTGTCTACCGATTGTCAGTTTTGCTAATACTAGTACCATCTTCTTTGTACTTTACCACTCCTCTATTCCATGAGGTTCTGAGGGGACTGCTATTCTCCAAGTAATCTGATAGTGTAGGAGGCTTGTAAGGTACCGGATATCTGGCTGTGATTACAATGAGGATATTTTTAACATTGAATGAAATACTATATACAAATACTGGGAAATAGAAGAAAAGTTATGGTATTGTCTCAGTCATGTCCTCTGCCAAAGAGAGGATTCCAACTATTAGTAGAAAAGATAAAAGAATGAGGAAACTAAGGAGAGAAGCAAAGCTAACAAATTCTGAGACCTGGCATTTATCTTATCACTCTATGTCTGATATAGGTAGCATTTCTAACCTTCCGAGTTAAATAAATTGGTAATATTTGTTAACTTGTTTCATATTTTTTGCACACAAAATGTGAATGACCTCATTGAAGTGAAGTCGCTCAGTCGTGTCCAACTCTTTGCGACCCCATGGACTGTAGCCTCCCAGGCTCCTCCATCCATGGGATTTTCCAGGCAAGGGTACTGGAGTGGGTTGCCATTTCCTTCTCCAGGAATCTTCCAAACCCAGGGACCAAACCTGAGTCTCCCGCATTGTAGACAAAAGCTTTACCATCTGAGCCACCAAACTTATGCCCAGTGTGTGTGACTTTTCATTAGTAAGACCCTGCTTCAAAGAAAGATAAATAGAATGGCCTACTTTGTAGATGCAGTCATTCTGCTTCCTTTGTCAACTCGGGGTTTATTCAGTAAGCTCATTTACAAAGTGGAAAAATAAAATGAGTATGGAGATGCTGGTGTGCTCAATAAAATGGACTTCCCCCTTACCAAGACTGACCTGGCTACATCCACTGAGAGTGCCTAATTTTCCCAAATTGTTGACAAACATCACCTAATATGAAATGATATTTCTAGGAGATCAGCCAACTACCTAGGTATGGGTCAACTACTTTGAATTTCTTTCATTTAAAAATGCCAACAGTCTATAACCTCAAAAATACATATTTTGAATTTGGTTTTGTTTTCCTACCTGTAATGTTTCTGTCAGATCCATTATTCATCGATTTCCTGAATGTTTTAATATTGTCAAAATATTCCACACAAATCATATTTCATATTCTGTTTCACTTCACAGTGGAACAAGGGATGTAGTGGACCAAGGCCTTGGGTTCCCTAGACTTTTCATGAATCCCACTTGAGGTACCAGGTTAGAGCTTAAAATTGTTTTAGTAGTGCAAAAAGAACTAAGTTGAACACAGAACTGGTGATGGACAGGGAAGCCTGGCATGCTGTAGTCCATGTGCTTGCAAAGAGTCGGAAACGACTGAGTGACTCAACTGAACTGAATATAGAATATATAGGAAAGGACTGAAGGAAAGACTTGAAAACCAAACCTTGAGGTGTTCAGAAACTAGAGCAGTTCTGTTTTTGTCTACGGGAGGTGATGCTGACTGAATCCAAGGCACTGTCATCAGAATCTCAGCTCTAATTTTGGTTTCTCTGTGTGTATGTTTTTCCAGACACTAACATTTCTGGAGGGGAAAGTCTGATTGGCTTAGTTTGGGTCTGTGCTTACTCTTGTGATAAATGTGGGAAGAAAGAAGTATATTTAATATTAGGCATCCAAGGACTGGACTGTAGTAGCTATTCCGTTTGCTTCCTCAGGATGTTTCCTTTGTGTCTCCCACTTTTCCCTGCTGCCCACCATTTAATAATAGAAAGTCTGTTCTCCTAGCTATATGGTTGAACATATGATCTGAGCTATTGATAAGCAAATCTAGCTGTTACTTTGGTGACTGTTTCTAATTTAAAAATGGTAATAGTCATCCTTTGTCTATCATATTGAAATTCATCATAAGCTATAAAATCTCCTTTGCAAGAATAATTTACAGTAAAAATATTTTCATATGGTTTAAAGTTTATTTTTCTAAGTGTAATAAATGAAGACATTGACTTGATATAATAAAAATGATATGTAGTTGTGGTAATGCACTATTTTAATTTTATTAATTTTATGGAGAAGATGAGTATGGATTGCCTCCAAATTACTTATAATGTATGAACAAATATTTTGCAGTTTTTCAACTAGATGATAAATGGGAGCAAAAGAGTGTAAGCATGCTAACCTGAAGACAAAAAAAGTCAAAACAATTAGGGTTGTATTTATGTTTCGGATATAGGTAATCACAGATCTCATGTTTTAATTCTTAGGGAACCAACCAAATTCTGCTAGAGATTGTATGCCTGAATAATTCTGTACTTTTTCCTTAGAGTAATTTATCGTATTGGTTCTGAAATTTTTGGTTTTATGTTCTTTGTCCCCCTATCACATGGTGAGGCAGAGACTGTGTCATCATTTCTATATCTCATAATCTACTCTTTAGTTCAGGACGTGACAACACAGAACATAATGGTCACAGACATAGCACGTGAGTTTTGGCTTTAGTGAAAGCTGTTTGATTATTGGATTTACCAAGGTTGAGCCATGTAACCAGGAGTAAATTGTTGACCCTAATCATACGTATTACATTTTTATATGTGATCTGGGAATAACATTGCCTCTTTGGGTAATGTAAGAATTAGATGTGATAATGTAAATAAATGTATAATCACAGTTTTGACATAAATTTTACATGAAATATAGCTAGTAGCATTGGTTATCCAATAAATATTTTTGGCTTCTTAAGTGAATGGTTATTTAATTCTTCTTGGTAAAAGCTGTTTTTTTTTTTTCTAAAAAATTATATCAATGAATATAAATATTTCCAGTATCTACAATGCAGGAGTATTATCTTGTGTTTGATATAGTATTTTTGAATGTATGCAGTTATAAAAATGCAGTGGTATTGAATAAGAACACATGCCTACTACATAAAATATTGTTATATAAGAAGAATGAGTCTTGTAATTGAATAAAATAAGCACCGGGGCCATTGAACTACTACAGTGAAAGTTTGGTTTCATTGATTATTCTGCCAGCTGAATTAACAGATGCTATAAATACGAACAAATATCTTAATGCTGATGGAGCTAATTTATGTATCAAACTATTCAATGGATCATCAGCTGATGTGATTAAATATGCAAGATGTAACTGATATTTTAAAATGTCTACTAATTCTATATGCTTCATCTCACACATTAACACCACACGTTTCTAAATTTGAGTGTAACAGTGGCAGGCTGTTTAAGTATGTCATTCATAATTGCAATTGATATATAGTGCTTAGTTTTCTAGTTCTGCTAGTCAACAAATATTTTGGTAGGGTAGTCATGAAAAATAATGAAATTTAAGATCTGCACGCATTTACCTGTAACTATGGCATTCCAATCCCAAAGAAAGGCAATGCCAAAGAATACTCAAACTACTGCACAATTGCACTCATCTCACACGCTAGTAAAGTAATGCTTAAAATTCACCAAGCCAGGCTTCAGCAATACGTGGACTGTGAACTTCCAGATGTTCAAACTGGTTTTAGAAAAGGCAGAGGAACCAGGGATCAATTGCCAACATCGGCTGGATCATCAAAAAAGCAAGAGAGTTCTAGAAAAACATCTATTTCTGCTTTATTGACTACGCCAAAGCCTTTGACTGTGTGGATCACAAGAAACTGTGGAAAATTCTGAAAGAGATGGGAATACCAGACCACCTGACATGCCTCTTGAGAAACCTATATGCAGGTCAGGAAGCAACAGTTAGAACTGGACATGGAACAACAGACTGGTTCCAAATAGGAAAAGGAGTATGTCAAGGCTGTATATTGTCACCTTGNGTCGGGAAGATCCCCTGGAGAAGGGAATGGCAACACACTCAATCAAATGTTCTTGCCTGGAGAATCCCATGGACTAGGAGCCTGAAGGGCTGCAGTCCAGAAGGTCATGAAGAGTTAGACACAGCTGAGGCGGCTGAACACACTCTACAGACGAGTGTGCGCGCGCCCGGTCCCCGGTGTGTCTGCTGCGCCCGTTCAGCCTGCTTGCTGCCTGGTGTCTGTGCTGCTCCAGCCCCTCACCTGTCCTGCTCTCTCTCCACCCCTCTCTCCTCTGGCGACCGCTTGTTTGCTCTTTGTATCTGTGAGTCTGTTGCTGTTTTGTTATGTTTGTTCAGTTGTCTTACTTTTTAGATTCTAAATAGGAGTAAAAACATGCAATATTTGTCTGACATTTCAGTAAGCATAACATCCTCTAGGTCCATTCATGTTGTTGCAAATGGAAAATTTTCATTCTTTTTTATGGTTAATATTTCCTTATGTATGTATATGTATGTATGTATGTGTGTATATATATATTACCACACAATTTCACACATCTCACATGCTAGTAAAGTAATGTTCAAAATTTCTCCAAGCCAGGCTTCAGCAATACGTGAACCATGAACTTCTAGATGTTCATGTTGGTTTTAGAAAAGGCAGCAGAACCAGAGATCAAATTGCCAACATCTTCTGGATCATCAAAAAAGCAAGAGAGATCCAGGAAAACNGGGAAGGCAAGTCAGGGCCATCCATGAGACTCATGTCTCATCTTCCTCCCTGCGGCTTCGGTTGACCATCCACCCCCAGGGATCTTGGCCCAGCAGTGTATTGGCTTTATGGTTCAGGATTAGCACTGAGCTCATCTTACCCTCGGGCTCTCCCATGTTTTCCAGGGCATTACTCCTGACTCAGCTTGCTGCTGATGCCCCAGGAGAGGCCAGATGCAGGCTAAAGGAAGGTGATTTTCTTCGTCCTGTTCTAAGGCAACGAGGTTCAGGGGAACTACCGTCATCTTCAGTGTCACTGGATCTGGGCTGGGCAGTTATTCCTGCAAAGATGACCTGATGCGCTCCTGTTAGCTCCTCCCTGTGCCTCACTTCTCTCTGCAGCGTCCTTGCTAGACTGACCCCTCTGCACACAACAGGTATTCACACTGTCCTGAGGAACTGTGGATCACGGTAAAGACACACACCAAAGAGCTAGCTTACAGCGGGGACCCAGTGATGAATGAACACAACTGATCAGTCACAGGGAGAATTAGTCATCTTTTCTCCCAGAGAGAGACTTGTTCTAAAGCAACATCCTTGTTCCAAGTGGTTCTGCCCAGTCCCTCCCCATTCCCTGTTCTACTGTGTCACAGAGGTGACCACTTTGCCCAGTAGACCCTATGCATTCTTGGTTCTGAGGATTCCTATTGGGTCCTAATGTCTTGGCTTTGCCTTCCTGTTTTCCAGATTTGCCCAAAGATCCCCAAATCTGCCTACTTCTGCCCGTCCGAGGCTTCTCTTTCCACATCTTTCCCCACTGATTAGTTGGTTCAGTATTCTAAAGCCAGGAAATGACTGGGCTAGATTAGAACTGAAGACTGAGCTCTTCCTACCATAACCCCACGTCTCACCAAGGGAGAGACTGTGCCATAGTTCTGAACTGCGCTTCCTGGTGGCACCCCCTCCAGCGCCCTGTATGACATCCCAGTGAGTCTGTGGACAGGGAGGCTTCCTGCCCCTCATCTGAAGTGTGTCCTCAGGTTGGGCCAGATTAGCAATCACACGACTCCATGTGGACAGAGGGCACCACCTTCTAGAGGCCCCAGGATTCAGGAGTCTGATGAGAAGGACAGTGTCATCTTCTCCTTTCCCTTTAGAGTTTTATGGGCTCAGCCTTTGCCATTCCAGATGGACATGTCTGTGTAATTATAGTAGATGTCAAAGGTTTCTTTTTTCTAGTATGCAACTGAAGGAGACTTGAGATCAGCCCATGAACAGTGAGGTCAGGGAATCCCCACACCAGGGGCAGGTGGTGAGCCAGGGGGTAGGAGAGCTGGACTTGAGCTTGAGTCTGGCATCGGCTTTAGGAGGGAGCAGCATGGCCAGGCACTGTGCCTCGCAGACTGGGCGGTCACTCCCTAGGGCCATCGTAGNAAGCACTCAGCTTTCTTTATAGTCCAACTCTCACATCCATACATGACCACTGGAAAAACCATAGCCTTGACTAGATGGACCATTGTGGACAACGTAATGTCTCTGCTTTTTAATATGCTGTCTGCTTGGTCATGACTTTCCTTCCAAAGAGTAAACATCTTTTAATTTCACAGCTGTAGTCACCATCTGCAGTGACTGTGGAGCCCATAAAAATAAAGTCAGCCACTGTTTCCACTGTTTCCCCATCTGTTGCCATGAAGTGATGGGACTATATGCCTNTTGGTCATGACTTTCCTTCCAAAGAGTAAACATCTTTTAATTTCACAGCTGTAGTCACCATCTGCAGTGACTGTGGAGCCCATAAAAATAAAGTCAGCCACTGTTTCCACTGTTTCCCCATCTGTTGCCATGAAGTGATGGGACTATATGCCTTGATGTTAGTTTTCTGAATGTTGAGCTTTAAACCAACTTTTTCACTCTCCTCTTTCACTTTCATCAAGAGGCTCTTTAGTTCTTCGTCACTTTCTGCCATATGAGTGGTATTAGCTACATATCTAAGGTTATTGATATTTCTCCTGGCAATCTTGATTCCGGCTTGAGGTTCCTCCAGCCCAAGGTTTCTCATAATGTACTCTGTATATAAGTTAAATGGGTGACAATATACAGCCTTGACGTACTCTTTTTCCTATTAGGAACCAGGCTGTTGTTCGATGTCCTCTTCTAACTGTTGCTTCCTGAGCTGCATACAGGTTTCTCAAGAGGCAGGTCAGGTGGTCTGGTATTCCCATCTCTTGAAGAATTTTCCAGAGTTTGTTGTGATCCATGCAGTCAAAGGCTTTGGCATAGTCAGTAAAGCAGAAATAGATGATTTTCTCAAACTCTCTTGCTTTTTCAATGATCCAGCGGATGTTGGCAATTTGATCTCTTGTTCCTCTGCCTTTTCTAAAACGAGCTTTTTTTTTTTTTCAGCTGAGCCACAAGGGAAGCCCTAATTAAAAGGAAAAAAAAAAGCTCTTATCGAAAAAAGGCTCAGTTCAGTTGAGTCGCTCAGTCGTGTCCGACTCTGCGACCCCATGAATTGCAGCACACAAGGCCTCCCTGTCCATCATCAACTCCCAGAGTTCATTCAGACTCACGTCCATCGAGTCAGTGATGCTATCTAGCCATCTCATCCTCGATCGTCCCCTTCTCCTCCTGTTCCCAATCCCTCCCAGCATCAGAGTCTTTTCCAGTGAGTCAACTCTTCGCATGAGGTGGCCAAAGTACTGGAGTTTCAGCTTTAGCACCATTCCTTCCAAAGCAATCCCAGGACTGATCTCCTTCAGAATGGACTGGTTGGATCTCCTTGCAGTCCAAGGGACTCTCAAGAGTCTTCTCCAGTATCACAGTTCAAAAGCATCAATTCTTCGGCACTCAGCTTTCTTCACAGTCCAACTCTCACATCCATACATGACCACTGGAAAAAACATAGCCTTGACTAGATGGACCTTTGTTGGCAAAGTAATGTCTCTGCTTTGAATATGCTATCTATGTTGATCATAACTTTCTCAAAATAATAGAGACATGTGTGAGAAGCCCACAACTATCATACTCAGAGGTGAAAAACTAAAAGTTTTTCCCCATGATCAGGAACAATTCAAGGGTGCACTCTTTTGCCACTTTTATTTAACATAGTATTAGAAGTCTTAGCCAAAGCAATCTGACAAGAAATGTAAATAAATTAAAGTCATCCAAGTTGGAAACCAAGAAGTAAAATTGTCTCTATTTTCAGATAACATGGTACTTCATGTAGAAAATCCTGTAGAATCCCCCCTAATCTTTTTTTTCAGTAAAGTTGCAGGATATGAAATCAACATGCAAAAATCAATTGCATTTCTATATATTAATAATGAACTATCTGTAAAAGAAATAAGGCAATTCCATTTACAATATCATTAAAAACAATAAAATATATAAGAATAAATTTAACTAAAGAGGTGAAAGACCTCTGAAAACTGTGACACTGATGAAAGAAATTGAGGAAGACACAGATAAAAGGAAAGGTATCACATGTTTATGGATTGGAAGAACTTAATATTATAAAAATGTCCACACTACCAAGTGATATATATAGTCTATGCAATCCCTCCCAAATACTGATAATATTTTTCAAAAAAATAGAAAAATAACCATAAAATTTTTATGAAACTATAAGGACCGTAATTACCAAAAGCAATCTTGAGAAGGAACAAAACTGGATGCATCACCCTCACTTGTTTTGAACTGTATTATAAACCTATAGTAATCAAAACCATATGTACTGGCATAAAAACAAACACATAAGACCAGGGGAACTGAGCAGAGAAGTCAGAAGTAAACCTACGCATATATGGTCAAATAATTTTAACAAGGGCACAAAAAACACACACTGGGGAAAAGATAATCTCTTCAATAATGGAATTGGGAAAATTGTATATTCACATGCTAAAGAATTAAACTAGAACCCTGTTTTATATCACTCATAAAATTTAACTTGAAATGGATTACAAACTTAAGTGTAAGAGCTGAAATTATGAAACTCTCCTGTAAGAAAACATATGGAAGAAGCTCCAATTTGTTGGTCTTGGCAATGATTTTTTAAATTTTGACACCAAGCCACAGGCAACAACAACAACAAAAAATAGAGCTATATCAAAATAAAAAGATTCTGTAAAGCAAAAGGAACAAAATGAAAAGGCTACTTGTGGAATGGGAGAAAATATTTGAGAACCATATATCTAAGGGATGGGATAATATACAGGATAAGGGATTAATATACAGAATATATAAAGAATTTATGCAATTCAATGTCAAATAAATAACCCAGTTAAAAAATGGGCAAAGAATCGGAATAGACTTTTATCCAAAGAAAATGTACAGATGGTCAGTAGGTACATGAAAACATGTTCAACATCACTACTCAGGAAAATGCAAATCAAAACCACAATGAAATATCACCTCACACCTGTTAGGATGAGAGCGAAGTCACTCAGTCATGTCTGACTCTTTGCGACCCCATGGACTGTAGCCTACCAGGAATCTCCGTCCATGGGATTTTCCATCCATGGGATTCTCCAAGCAAGAATACTGGAGTGTGTTGCCATTTCCTTCTCCAGGGGATCTTCCCAACCCAGGGATCAAACCCAGGTTTCCTGCATTGTAGGCAGATGCTTTACCGTCTGAGCCACAAGGGAAGCCCCATGTTATGATGGCTGCTATCAAAAAGGCAGCAGATACCATGTGTCTTGGAAGATATGGAGAAAAGGGAACACTAGTGCACTGATGGTGGGAATATAAATTGGGTTGGAAAACACTATAGAAGTTCCTCAAAAAATAAAAATAGAAATATCATATGATCCAGTAAATCCCATTTCTGGGTACACATCCAAAGGAAACAAAATTAGTATTTTGAAGAGATATTTGTACCCGTATGTTTATTGTAGCATTATTCACAATAGCCAAAATGTGGAAATAATCCTTCCGTTGACAAATTAATAGGTAAGTAAAATGTGGCATATGTTCAGCTATAACAAAAAAGGAAATTCTGCCATTTGGGCCAACATGGATAAACCTAGACTGCATTATGCTGAATGAAATAAGTCATGGAAAGAAAAACAAATAATCCATAATCTCACTTATAAGTGGAAACTGGAAAAACACACACACAACTGGACTCATAGCAGCATAGAGTAGATTGGTAGTTGTCAGGCATGGAGGATGGGGGAAATTGAGAGATGTGTATTCAAGGATGAAAATTACCAGTTTTGAAGCTCTAATTGATAGCTTGTTGTGTATACTAACAATTCTGTACTGTAAACTTGAAATTTGAAAGTAGATCTTAAATGCCCTCATCTCTCTCTCTTTCTGTCTCTCTCTCTCTCACACACACACACAGTGACAACTGTGTGAGGTAATGGATGTGTTAACAACCTTCATTGTTGTAGTTCATTTCACAAAGTATACATACATCAAATTGTTACACTATATAACTTAAATTTATGCAATGCCATATGTCACTTATATCTCAATAAAACTGAGGCAGACAACATCACAAAAAAATCTCAAGCAAAAAGAAATCACTTATGAGCAGTTGGGAGAATAGATAGACAATAGATAGAGATCAAGCCCACATCACTTATGTCTCCTGCATTGGCAGGTGGGCTTCCCTGGTGGCTCAGACTGTAAAGAATCCACCTGCAATGTGGGAGACCTGGGTTTGATCCCTGGGTTGGGAAGATCCCCCGGAGAAGTGAATACCCACTCCAGTATTCTTGCCTGGAGAATTCCGTGGATAGAGGAGCCTGGCAGGCTAACAACCCGTGGGGTCATGAAGAGTTGGACACGACTGAGCCACTAAAGCTCAGCACACCACAGCCCTTCACATATATGTGCAGTTCACATAATGTAAATCGCTGTTTTGGCTTAAGGCTTCCCTGGTGACTCAGATGGTAAATAATCCTCCTGCAGTGTGGAAAACCTGGGTTCAATCCCTGGGCTGGGAAGATCCCTTGGAGGAGGGCGTGGCAACTCACTCCAGTATTCTTACCTGGAGAATCCCCATGGACAGAGGAGCCTGGCGAGCTACAGTCTGTGGGATCAGAAAGACTTGGACATGACTGAGCAACTAAGCACAGCACATTCTGTTGTTGTTCTAGGACTGTTCTACAGTCAAATAAATGAATGTTTTATGTAGGATATCCCCAGCATCATCTAGCTGCTGGGTGTAGGTTGTATCAGTAATTTTAAATTTTCCCAATATTTTGACAAATAACCATTTGTAGGGATTCACCTAATGTGTAACTTTGGCTTTTAGGCATACTTAAAGGGAATACCTTCACAATCTAGCTTAAATTCAGTCCTAGATGAAGCAAGTGCCTATGAAGCACGGCTATCATTTATTATCCCAGTATCAATTGCTAGATTTTCTTAGTTATTATTTCTGGCTCTTTAATATAAATTATGAAGTTATAGGTAACCCTGCAAAATCATGAACTATGAAGTAAAAGCAGGAGCTTGCTTCACTTTGGATATTATTAATTCAAAACAATTAGATTCTAACAATCTTAATTCTAATTATTTTGTGTCTATCCAGTCTTATAAATTGCCTGCATTTGTTCTCAAGTCTCTCAGGCTTATCTGCTATTATTTCTCAGAAACACTAACAAGTTTTTATGGTGATTACAATATGATGTTCAGTCTAGATGAAAATATATTATAGAATTGGCAAAAAGTCAGAAGGAGCTTCATTTCGATAGGTTTATGTGCTCCCATTACTGGTGCTGTTGTTATAAATCTGACATTAAAGGAGGTTCTCTTAATCTGCACATGATCAGACCTGAAGATCACCTTTGAAGAGGAAATGTTTGAAAACTAAATTTTAGTTTTGCTAGTTGGAGAAAAACCCTCAATAAAGCTTTCCACCACCACCATTCCTTTACATCTAATTGAGCTTATTTATGAATTTTAGCTCACTCATCCATTACTCCAGGAAACTTTTACTGAGCTCTTTGGCTGGCAGAGATGCCTTTTTTTTTTTTTTTTTTTTTATGGTGGCTTAGCATCTTGATCATATTGTTACGGAACTTTTCATTTTGAAACCTCATCATTATCTGTCTTTCCCACTGAGCATTCTTGGGAAGAATGGACCTTTCTGATCCATTTTTGTAACTCCAGTGTGTAGCAGGCTGTAGTTACATAGTAGGAGCTTAATTGAATCATATTTAAGCACCAAATAGTCATAATACTATTTAGGATTTTCTAGAGGATCATTTCATTATGCAAAAATCTTGAAATGGAAATTTTCAGTTCTGTAAATAAGCAGCAGAAGAGAGTACATGCTCCCATCCTCACACAGTCTCAATTGCTCCTTTTACTGACTTCTCTGTGCCAGTGCAACATATTTATTTGAAACTTCTGATAATAGAAATAAAATGTTTATTTGAAACTTCTGATAATAGAAATAAAATGTTATAGATGGGAAAAGCTGGAGAGAATCTAGTCAATGGATCCCTGTCATTTAGTGACTGCATTGGTGTGTTTCCACTCCCTTTCCAATGGACTTGTATTTGGATCAATTTTTTCTCTCAGTATAGTGGAGATATTTTTTTGTTTTGGTTTTGTTTGTTTGCTGTTTTTGCCCTTGCCCATTCAGTATGCATTCCACCTTCTTCTGATAACAGTATCCCATTGCTTATTCAGTGTCCTGATCTAAGGGAGGGCAAAGGATTCATACTTGTTTCTATACTTTGATCTTTGTGCCTCTTTTGTAACTAGCTGACATTACATGGAGAAGGGAATGGCAACCCACTCCAGTATTCATGCCTGGAAAATCTCATGGACCGAGGAGCCTGGTCGGCTACAGTCCATGGGGTCGCAAAGGGTCAGACATGACTGAGCAACTTCACTTACATTAGAAAAATACATACATGTGTTTGATTCTCCCCCAGTTAGAATGTGAATTCAGGAAAGGAGTAGCTTAATCTCTGTATTTACTCTACTCTGTCTTCCTATTTCTACCCATGTTTTTCCTCAACATTTATTTATAGTACTAAGTCATGAATGACCAGTCACCAAAAGCTGACCATAAGCATTAAATATCAATTTAAAGTGATGTCTGGGTCTTTCAGATCTTATGGTTTGGATTCAATGACTGTGATAGTCTATATAAGAGGCCCACAGATCCTCATCAGCTAGGTTTTAAGCTATATATAAATTGTGAAAGTGAAAGTCACTCAGTCCTGTCTGACTCTTTGCAACCCATGGACTATAGAGTTCATGGAATTCTCCAGGCCAGAATTCTAGAGTCGGTAGCCTTTCCCTTCTCCATGGGATCTCCCCAACCCAGGAATCGAACCCAGGTCTCCCGCGTTGCAGTCAGACTCTTTGCCAGCTGAGCAATAAGGGAAGCCCACATAAATTTATGTATAATCAAATTATGTCCTATTTGCATATTAATCTTATTTTTCAAGTTAACAAATGTTCAAATGATTTAAATTATGCCAGATTAGTTTAAGAATGCCCATTTAGTCTGTGAACCGTTAGATTCCATTAAAGAAAAAGAAAGTGAAAGTAACCTCTTTGAAACCAGAATTCTAATTGGAAACCTTAAGATTTCAAAACAAGAATCTGTGTTCTGAATTTCTGTTGCATGTGCTTAGATGGATAGCCTCCTTCAGACTTGCTTTCTTCTTTAGCCTCTTTCCCTCAGGGACTTAAAAGAAAAACTAAAACGAAATATCAGTTCACTAAAGCAGGCACCCTGCCCCAAGGTTTGGCAAAATGCATCCTGTCTTACTTGTCTTATGAGGCATCTACAAGGGAAAAAAAAATCAGTTTACTGAAGTCAGCCCCTCTGGCCAAAGTCTTTCTCATTTCCAAATAATGAATTCTAAATGGAAAGGAATAAAAAGTAGAATACCAGCATCTTGTTAAAAGTTTCCAAAATTTTATGAAAGCAAAAATAAAAAAATAAATTGTACTGAAAGAACTGGTAAAAAAACAACTTGCAAAGTGATCACAGTTACTTCTTGAGGGCTGTGAAGTGCTCTTCTCATCAAATGATATTTCTCTGCAAATTCTCCATAAGTTGCCCAGGTGATGGCAATAACAAAAGTCTTATTCTTAAAGGTTTTATTTGCAGATATATTTTGAACAGACTTTAGCAGGACAGAGGTAGTCCAAGTAGGAAATAAAATCTGGATTTTTCAGAAACAAGGATGAAAGGATTATTTTGCAGCACTCAATATTCCAATCTAAATGTGGATTTGATCCGAATTAACTTCTGGAATAGACCATTACTGCCCTAATTTTTGACCAGTAGCTGAAAACAATTTTCATGAAAAGTAGAGACACTTTCAAAATTAAAATGTGGTTGATATCTAAAAGTTAAATATTTTAATTTTTCTCTACTTTTATGTGAATGTGAATAAATACTGAAAGACAGGAATACCTTGCATGTTTTTATTTAAAGATTTAAATGAAAGTTTCACATTATGCAGAGAGGTCATTGATGCAACTCTAATGGCCATTTAAGAATCATACAGTCTTTCTGCTCATAGAGTGTTTAATGAATAAAGGTAAATGTAGAAAGGAGAAAAACATACACACAAAATATTAAAACTGCAGAAGTCAGACTCACATAGTGAAGGCTAGAGTTAATTACTGAGAGTGTTAAGATACCCCCAGGCTTACCACACACTCTATATTCCCTGAGTCATATGTTGCAAGTCCCCACAAGGAAGTGATTTAGTTTGCAAAATGCCTCCTGGAGCTATTAAACCATTTAAAATGAATGCAGTGATGTAACAGCATTGAGAACCAGAGACATCCTTTGGTGTTCCCCAAAGTGTGTTCTGGAAAACACTAATATGGAAATATGCTCCAGAGAAAGAAACCTGCTGGCTCAGCTAAGTTTGGAAATCTCCACATGGCGTTCCTCTCAGAGAATCACTGTATGCATTAACACCTTACAGGTTTGGGAAATACTTCAGTAAAAAAGAGTTCGACTTTATTACCTGCATATTTACCAGACTTAGATGACACTGAAGTCGTTTAAATAAATAACACTTACTAGCATCAAACAGAGCTACTGAAATAGGCATATCTTTGGGGAAATGCTGATAGAAGGTCACTTCACTACTGAAATCAGTGTCAGGCAAGTTGAGTTAAAAGATATATTATGTATTCCAGTCCCTGGACTGGAATATTCTTTTAAAGTTTAGAAAATAAATTCTCACATTCCAGTTTCTGTGTCAAGTTCTGTGAGTTCCATTGGCATGAGGTAGATGCTCATCTTTACATGCCTTTGCAACCAGAAGAATTGTGGTCTAGCGCTGCAGAGCAAGGATTGGATACAGAAATTTGAAGACTGCAGAAACAAGGGACTGGCATGTTTTAAGATCTTGATTGGGTGAACTGTCCAAGTTGTAATCATTCATCCTTAACATTTGCATTATTCCCTTGCAAACTCTTCCCCACACCAGAGTAATGTCTAAGGTGCAACGTTGACCCCATAACTCATATTCCTAGAGTCTCTCAGTGGCTCATTTTCTAGATAAAACTTTCTGGAATAGATAAAAGTTTCTGGAATTTATTAAAACCACATTCTTTTTCTTTAAAAAGAAACCACTCTTTCTTTTCCAAGATTAAGTTGGATAAATGCTACACATTTCTCCAGATATTTCGATTGACTGAATCCATAGACTCTTTTAGCTGGACCTGACTCTACAACAACCTACAAGCCTTGGAATGCACTTAATATAAAATCTTTTGGGAGTAAGCAGAGCAGCCTTCTTTCTGACATTAATACATTGCCTGAAAGGAAATGGCAACCCACTCCAGTACTCTTGCCTGGAGAATCCCATGGACAGAGGAACCTGGTAGGCTACAGTCCATGGGGTTGCAAAGAGTCGGACACGACTGAGCGACTTCACTTTCACTTGAAATAACAAGGTCACTTATTTCCAATGTTTGAAATGGAACATAATGTAAAAATAACATGGAACTTTGCTGGATCTGCTAGAGTTTAAGGGCTACCCTGGTGGCTTAGCCGTAAAGAATCTGCCTGCAATGTGGCAGACTTGGAGTTGATCCCTGGGTTGGGAAGATCCCCTGGAGGAGGAAATCACAATACGCTAAAGTTTAATAAAAAAAACAAGATAAAGTTTAATAGAGAACAGTCATGCCATTGACTTGTAGTGTGGTGTGGAGAAGAGCCCCCAAACTCTCTGTAACAGTTTTGTTCAGTTGTACATAACTATCAGAAAGGGAGAAAATGAGGATAGTTCAGAGTGCTTTGTGACTAAAGAAAATATAATGGGCACTTCAGGATTGAAGCACATTAATGTAATCAGTTACATAAAAGGAATTGCCTGAATGAACACTATGGTTATTCTGAGGATGGATAGAATTGAATCCTTTCAGCATTCTATATAAGATAAAAAATAGTCTGTTCACTTTGGCTGTGAGAAGAAGTACCCGAGGGAGAATACATACCTTCTATCCCTTCACTCTTCAAGCACCATTTGCCTTTTGAGGGCATTAACTGGCAAGTTGCCCAGTCTATCATTTCTCCCTCCTGGCACAATAATCCACCACTGTAATCTGCCTTTGTGTTTGTTCAGGTGACATCCACTTGTGTCACTTTTGGGCTTAATGAAGTGACATAATCCACACCCTTAAACAAATGGCTGCACCATGCATCAATTGAGTGAGGAGGCGATATCATTACATATGAAGTAGAACTATTGTTCAACATTTTCGTCAGTGGCACTGCTTCATGCAGGGTTCCCAGATCTCCTGTTATAAAAAGGCTGAAGGCTTAAGTAGCTCTGATGGGTGACACCACATCTTGTACACTTAATCCCTCCTTGAGCAGCCTAATCTTCTGAGAAATACATAAATGAACGAAGACATGCCAATTCGGTGAATTTTCATTTCAAGATGATTACCTTTTTACTGTTTCTTATTTTGCGTCAGCGTCCTGAAGCTGTCAATGAAGAGTAGAAGAGTAGAAATAAAAAGGTGGAAATAAAAGTGTTGCAGTTGAGTAATGGAGTCTAGGAGCCTTAGCTTTGAAAGAGTATTACTCCTTATACAGCGGAACACCCGTGTTGCTAGTGCTTTCAATGTTTTTAAATGCTACCAAATGTTTCGTTGGCTAGCCTATCCCGAGGGGTTCCATATAACTCTGTCAGGTCATTCAGGTACTGCTTTCTAAATGACCGTGGTGGTGAATTCAATTACTACTGTACTCTTTCAGTGGCCTAAAAGAATAAATGGGCTTTCTAAAATGTTTTTCTGTTTGGAAAGGTCTAGAGTGTTAGGCTGAATAGGACCTTAGAGATTATCTGATTCAGTGTTCCATAAACTTGTCTAATGACAAGATTCTCCTGAGAACTTGTTTTCAAAAATATAGATTCTCAGGCTTCTTCCCTGGATACTCTGTTACAGTATATTTGACATGGGGCCCAGGAATCTACATTTTGTAATGAAGATTCCAAATAACTAAGGCAGGTTTGGGAAAAGCCAATTTAGTTCCACTTTTTAATGTTATGGATGAAGAAACAGAAGCCTAGATAGATTAAATGATTCATCTAAATTATACTGCACAGAATATTTTGAAAAATTGAGATTATTTCAGGAAAAAAGTTGTGATGGGCAACTTACATGCATCTCATAGTAGAGAATGTATTTTCTTATAATTTAAGCCTTCTATATTGAATAGAACAGTGCTATTTAGAAGATTGTGACAGTAGTGATGAAGACACTTGACTCTGCATATGACAGTGGTACTCAAGAATGATTTTGCCCCACAAGTGACATTGGGTAATGTCTGGAGATAGACTTTGGTGTCACAGCTAAAGGAAAAGAGGTGCTACTGGTATGTAGTGTACAGAGACAGAGATGCTACTAAACACACTGCCACACACAGGACATCCTCCTACAGCAAAGAATTATTTGGACCACAATGTCAATAGTGTCCAAGTTGGGAAACCCTGGTATTAATTGCCTCTTGAGCATTATCTCCCTTTGAGATACTTAATAGTCCTATCTGGGCACATTTGAAAGGTATGATACAGTTTCCAATTTTCTTCCTGAAATTAGATAGAAAGCCTTATACCAAAGTTAAGCAGGTCATTTATTGACCCATGTCAGGCTATTTTTAGACTGGGTGAACTTCTTTTAATTTTTTTTAATTTTAGGATGATGCAGTAAAATCCTTTTAGGATTCTTCCTTTTTCGTCTACTCAAATATCTAGACCTGTCATTCCTAGTACACCTCAATCATGTCTGCCTTGACCTTTCTGCATTCTGTATCTAGATCACCCAAATTCTAATTCCATGGGATCAGCTAAAAGCTACAGTGTCAATGTCTGCTGAATTTTAACAGAAACTGAGACAGTTTGGGGTATAAGCTTAATCTAAAAGCTAAGTGAATAGAAAGTAAGTTTACTTAGAGTAACTTATTTTCAAATCAGTATGATTTTTTTCTCTAATATGTCTCAATTTTATCTCCTGTCTCTGTTGTTAGTACTTAATTCAGATCCTCATTATCTTTTTAGTAAACCATTGAAAGAAACACTTAACTCAGTCTCAACTTTTCTGCCACTTTTGCTGTTTTCTTACCATTTTTTTTCACCTAATCTATTTTGTAAAGTGCTTTTTCCTCCAGATTTTCCCCCACCTTATAATTTTCCTGATTAAACCAATAGGTAGTTTCTCCCCATCAATAGAATGTTTCTCAATTGTGGATTACATACGGAATCTTTTTAAAAAGGAAAGAAATCATTTTATCTCAGCTGGTATCTGCTTAAATTATTTGATTGTAATATCACATGTATTTATGTATAAACATAAAATCAAATTGTGATTTATGTTTAAAGTTTAACACAACTATGAAACCAAAACAAATTTTCAAATTAAAAATGAACCAAACTAGTCAACAAATAAAATTCAAATTTGCAATATAACTCAGTAAGACAGTTAATATTGTCCTGAAACTAAAACATTGCTTTCAGTGGCCTTGTGTTCATTATTTTCAAGTGCCTGTGCTATATGGTAAGCTGTGGTGTGACTCTATTCATCTGATTCTTTACTCTGTCCCTGAAATCAGTGCATTATTTAAATATAAAACGTGCCTCTATTCTTTTCATATTAGCCCAGGACAGATAAGTGTACACTAGTGCAATCGAAATGCAAAACAAGGATAAACACAGGTAGTAGAAAGTGATAAGCTACATCAGCCAATTCTCATATTATTTTCTTGTATTTATTTATATTGTATTATTATAAAGGGAAAAATCACAGAATTAAGAATTCTTGTTAAGTTACAGGAAAAGCTTTGTGTTTGAGCACTGTTTCCTCAACAATAGGAAAGACTGACCTATAGAATAGAGTCCAGATGCCACAGAAAGACATGTAAAGTCTTCAATATCCACTGCTGTTCTTTTTTCATCCCTCCAGGCTCATCCATGGTATTTGCTGTTTTAGTACTTATTACTTAGTGTTATTGAGCTCATCAAATTGCCTTGCTCCCATACTATTTCACCTCTCTGTGCTTTTGGTTGTGGTACTTGGTCTACGTTTTTTTCCTACCAGTTTTGTTTTTTATGTTTCTTAATCATTGTTCAAGATCAAGCCTAGATGTCTTTTCCTCTAAAACCATTTCTAGAACCCCAGGGTGAAATGTACCTCTCCTCTGTGGATTAAGGATACCCAGTGACCTTCCCTGAACTGTCTCCTCCCTTGTGACAGTGCCATCACCTCCCTCTATCAGAGCTACAGTAGAGTAGGGATGGTACCACTAGCCCAGGTCCTGTCACACCAGGAATCACTCCAGAAATACATGTATGTACGTATGAATGTATGTATGTATGTATGTATAGTAAGCTGAAGTGACCCATTTTCAACTGAAGACCCATCTCTGGTAACCAGGCTAGCTTTTGTTTCTTTGTATGTATGTTTGTTTCCAATACTCAGAATTGAATGTACTTTAAGAAAACATGCCATAGTTGAAAATGCACAGTATTTAAAATCAAAGGACTTGATTTCACATCTTGCCCTGTCATTTGTTCTTGTGTGTAAGATGGAGATAATCACTATCTCACATTCTTTTTGCAGATGTGCAAAATTTTGGCATAATATTTGACAAGCAGGCATATATGCAATAAATATTAGTTTCTTTCCTATGTTATTGCTTTACTTCTTTTTATGGGCTGTAGTTATTTAAAATTTTTATTGTTACCAGTGAAGTTTCAAGTTTATACACCTCCTTATTATAGTCAGATTGAGGTCCACTGTTAGTTATTTTTTTCTGAACTGTGCTTCTGGGTTACTGTATAAAATAGATGGGACAATCCATCTTTCCTTTTCATCCTCACAAAATATCTCACTCCCTTTAACTATTTATATTTATTCAAAACATATTTTTTTTCTTTTATTGCCACAGGCATGAGAGAACCTCTACTTTGTTCTTATTACCTAGAAAAATCTGTCGTCTTCCTTCTCTTTGTAGTCCATTTTCATCAAAAAGCATCTATTTTGAGAAGCATTTTCTTTACCTGCANGTTGGACACGACTGAGTAACTTCACTTTCACTTTCATACATATAAATAAGCTTTGCTACTGCTGCTACTAAGTCGCTTCAGTCATGTCCAACTCTGTGTGACCCCATAGACAGCAGCCCACCAGGCTCCCTCATCCCTGGGATTCTCTAGGCAAGAACACTGGAGTGGGCCGCCATTTTCTTTTCCAATGCATGAAAGTGAAAAGTGAAAAGTTAAAGTGAAGTCACTCAGTCGAAAATTTGTGGCCACTGGTCTCTTAACGAGAAATTGAAATATTGAATTTTTTGCTATTTCTGTCTTTTCCCACTGGATTATTATAATCTGATCAGACATAAAACATGAAATTCAGGCTGTTTTATTCTCCATGTGTCCTAAAACTAACTTTTGAATTCATTTATCAAATTTTCAGCCACAATGTATTTTTTATAGTATCTCATACACTTCTTGAAAGACTATATTATTTAAATGTTGCTGTTTATGTTCAGTTGCTAAGTCATGTCCAACTCTTTGAGACCCCATGGACTGAAGCAATCCAGGCTTCCCTGTCCTTCACTATCTTCCAGAGTTTGCTCAAACTCACGTCCATTGAATCGGTGAGGCCATCCAACCATCTCATCCTCTGCTGCTTTCTTCTATTGCCTTCCATCTTTCCAGCATCAGGGTATTTTCCAATGAGTCAGCTCTTCACATCAGGTGGCCAAAGTATTGGAGCTTCAGCTTCAACATCAGGGCTCCCAATGAATATTCAGGGTTGATTTCCTTTAGGATTGACTGGTTTGATCTTTGCTGTACAAGGGACTCTTGGAGTCCTCTCCAGCACCACAATTCAAAAACACCAATTCTTTGGCACTCAGCCTTCTTTGTGGTCCACCTCTCACATCCATACATGACTACTGGAAAACCATAGCTTGACTGTATGGACTTTCATCAGAAAAGTGATATCTCTGCTTTTTAATAGTTTTGTCATAGCTTTTCTTCCATGGAGCAAGCATCTTTTAATTTCATGGCTGCAGTCAGCATACACAGTGATTTTGGAACCCAACAAAATAAAATCAGCCACTGTTATCATTTTTTCCCCATCTATTTGCATGAAGTGATGGAACTGAATGCCATGACCTTAGTTTTTTGAATGTTGAGTTTTAAATCAGCTTTTTCACTCTCCTCTTTGATGGCTCAGACGGTAAAGAATCTGCCTGCAACATGGTAGACTTGGGTTTGATCCTTGGTGTGGGAAGATCCCCTGGAGAAATAAATGGCTACCCACTCCAGTATTCTTGCCTGGAGAAATCCATGAACAGAGGATACTGGCAGGCTACAGTCCATGGGGTTGCAAAGAGTCAGACACAACTGAGTGACAAATATTTTCACTTTCACCCTCATAAAAGGCTCTTTAGTTCATCTCTGCTTTCTGCCATTAGAGTGGTATCATCTGTGTATCTGAGGTTTTTCATATTTCTCCTGACAATCTTCATTCCAGCTTCTGATTCATCCAGCCTGGTGCTTCACATGAAGTACTCTACATAGAAGTTGAATAAGCAGGGTGAAAATATACAACCTTAACAAACTCCTTTCCCAATTTTGAACCAGTCTGTTGTTCCATGTCTGTTCTAACTGTTGTTTCTTGACCTGCATACAAGTTTCTCTGGAGGCAGGTAAGGTGGACTGCTATTACCATCTCTCTAAGAATTTCCCAGAGTTTGTTGTGATCCACACAGTTAAAGGCTTTAGTTTAGCCAATGAAATAGAAGTTAATCTTTTTCTGGAATTCCTTTGCTTTTCTTATGATCCAACAGATGTTGGCAATTTGTTCTCTGCCTGTTCTAAATACAACTTGTATATTTGGAAGTTCTTGGTTCACCTACTATTGAGACCTAACTTGAATTTTGAGCATTATCTTGCTAGCATGTAAAATGAGCACAGTTGTAAGGTAGATTGAACATTCTTGGTAGCTCAGCTGGTAAAGAATCTGTCTGCAATGCAGGAGACCCTAGTTCGAACCCTAAGTTGGGAAGATCCCCTGGATAAGGGATATACTACCCCCTCCAGTATTGTTAGGCTTCCCTGGTAGCTCAAATGATGAAAAATCTGCCTGCAATACAGGAGACCTGGGTTCTGTTCCTGGTTGGGGAAGATCCCCTGGAGAAGCGATACACTACTCACTCTGGTATTCCTGCATGGAGAATTCCACGGAAAGAGGATCCTGGCAGGCTACAGTCCATGGAGTTGCAGAGTCAGACATGACTGAGTGACTCACTTTCACTTGCACATTCTTTGGCATTGCTGTTCTTTGAGATTGGAATGAAAACTGACTTTTTCCAGTATTGTGACCACTGCTGAGTTTTCCAAATTTGCAGGCATGAGTGCAACACTTTAACAGCATCATCTTTTGTGATTTGAAATAGCTCAGCTGGAATTCCATCACTTCCATTAGCTTTGTTCATAATAATGCTTCCTAAGGCCCATTTGACTTCACAGTCCAGAATGGCTGGCTTTAGGTGAGTGACCACCCCATTGTGGTTATCTGGGTCATTAAGACCTTTATATATAGTTCTATGTATTGTTGCACTTCTTGATCTCTTCTGCTTCTGTTAGATCCTTGCTATTTCTGTCTAGTCTTTTCCACTCTCTTATTCTGCTCTATTTCTTTGCACTATTCACCAAAGAAGTCTTTCTTATCTCTTCTTACTCATCTTCTGAATGTTGCATTCAGTTGGGTATATCTTTCCCTTTCTCCTTTGCCTTTCACTTCTTTTTCTCAGCTATTTGTAAGGCCTCCTCAGACAACCATTTTTGCCTTCTTGTATTTCTTTTTCTTTGTGATAGTTTTGATCACTGCCTCCTTTAGAATGTTATGAACCTCTATCCATAGTTCTTCAGGCACTCTGTATATCAGATCTAATCCCCTGAATCTATTTGTCATCTCCACTGTATGATCATAAGTGATCTGATATAGATCATACCTGAATGGCCTAGTGGTTTTTGCTACTTTCTTCAATTTAAGTCTGAATTTTACAACAAGGAGCTCATGATCTGAGCCACAGTCAGCTCCAGGTCTTGTTTTTTGCTGACTGTATGGAGCTTTTCCATTTTCAGCTGCAAAGATAATAAGCAATCTGATTTCAGTATTGACCATCTGATGATTTCCATGTGCAGAGTCAGCTCTCGTGTTGTTGGAAGTGCAGGTTTGCTATGACCAGGGTGTTCTCTTGGCAAAACTCTGCTAACCCTTACTCTGCTTCATTTTATAATCCAAGGCCAGCTTGCCTGTTACTCCAGGTATGTGAGAACATCTTTAGTATAATTGTTCTCCGATTTATGAGTCTCCCACCTTGCAGCTCTATGATAGCACTTCAGGCTCTATGGTAGGGCTAATGACACCCTCCTCCCAAAGGACTTATGCCAACACACTGACCTTCCTAGGACTGCTGTTGCCAGTTCTCCTGTGCTGTGGCAGGCCACTGCTGACCCACGCCTCCACAGGAGACCTTCAAACACTTACAGGCAAGTCTGGATCAGTCTTTTGTGGGAGTTACTGCTCCTTTCCCCTGGGTCTTGGTGCATATGAGGTTTTGTTTGTATCCTCCAAGAGTCTCTGGTGGATACAGGGTTTGATTTTAACATCCTTTTAATGTGATTCCTACTGTCTCATTGTGGCTTCTCATTTGTCTTTGGACATGGGGTATCTTTTTTTGGTGGGTTGCAACATCTTCCTATCAATGACTGTTCAGCAGCTAGTTGCAATTTTTGTGTTCTCACAAAACTTGTGAGAATATGAGCACACATTCTTCTACTCCAACATCTTGTAAATATTATTATGAGGAAAATATTACTTGGAAATTACTGAATATATTTGCTTGCTGCCATCAAAGGAGGAGAACTTCATTCTGGCACATTCTCTCTTTATTATGAAAAACTGGCCTAGTAGCTACACTCTGATACCGGGCTCAAGTATGAATAATAAGCTACAATAATTAAAGCTTTCTATTTCTACATGCTCTTATAGTTATTGAAGCATTGAATATTTTTCTTATTTGAAATTTATAGAATACATAAGCTTGTCATGTATCCTATGAATAAATGTATATCCGTGATTAGCCATGGGTTGGTTAAGTTTGGATGTCATCCAAAATTGAAGATAAAGATAGAACCCACATCTCTCGGCCTTTGGTCTACTGTCCTATTAGAATTTCACATGCTTCTAAGAAAAGACAACCCTGATCTTATCCCTTGGGATTATGGTAAATTGATAAATAACTGAAGTGGCTGCATGCCAGCTATTGGGAAAATTGGTAAGTTAGAGTCAGGCTGGAGAACAGGACTGAAAGGGTGGTGTGTGTGTGTGTGTGTGTGTGTGTGTGTGAGATCAGTCTTATGTGCACACACCCACTTTAATGTGATTTGAATATGAAGTCCAGTATTTACTAATTAATAGAAATGACAGAAGCTATCCAAAAAGTATAAACAATAAGTAAAGAGATAGCTCTGTGCTAAAATTTTCACTCACATCATTAATTGATGTAACAGATGCAACGTGTGCCATTTTCAAAGATGTGACGTAAGAAAAATGAAGTGGAGATGACAAGCTAGTTCTTAATAGCCATTGTTAAGACAGATTTCAATAGAAAATTCCCCCTTTTAAGGGAAATTTCTGCTAAATTTAGAACTGTTTAAGTATCATGTTAGTTCCTCATTTGTTACAAGCATAGAAAATAGCATAGATGTTCACCTACATCATAAAATCTTTCATGTTTTGCAGTAACAGCAGTTGCTTTCCTTAATGGGGGAGGTACATTAATTTGAGCAGTTATCTGTAATTTGCCAATAACATTTTACATTACCCCCCCCCCCCCCAAAAAAAAGTCTGCAAGTTCGTTTTCTTCTCCTATCTGGAAACCATAGAAACCAATGCGAAATTACAGCTAAGAAGTTCGTCACTGGGCTATCTCAAGCTGATCTCCATGGAAACATTTCACATTTTCTTGAAATAAAAGATATTCCAATCAGACACAACCATAACTGATGGGTGTCTGACAAATATACCAACACCAACAAAAAGTACACAGATATTTTTATTAGATAATACATTTGGAAGAGTTTTAAAACTATTTCATAAATGAGGACATTTAAATGGTAAGTGTGATACCAACTACAGAAATAAAAATACAGTTTTGAAAACAATGTTCTGTCACTCTATTTAAATATTTTTCTTTCTAGATTTTTGCATAAAAGGCAACTTTCTAAAATAGTATGGACTTTGAATTCAGAAAGATCTGTATTCACAGAGTAATTCTCCCCCTTAGCTGTCTGGCTTCTGACTCCTAATTTTCTTATTATAAAATTGAGGAAAATAATACCTGATTTACAAGTTTTGTTTGCTAATGTGTTCTGCTAAATGCTTAATAAGCAATTATGAATTTTTAACTGGTTAAATGAATAAATGCATGATGGAAGTATTCATGAGGGTGAGAAGGAAGGGTTATATTGGCCTTTTAATGAATGGTTAAGAGATGAAAGGTGAAAAGAAACTAAATAGGTGAAAGAGACCAAATAGGACTGTCAAGAGTTTTGACAGTGATTTAATTCTAATAATACAATGATCATTCCTAATTCAAAATTTGAATAATCACCAAAAAATTATTTTTAAGATTGTTGGTTGGAGCTTTGGTCACATGAATGGGATGGAGAAGGGACTTCATCATATTATAAGAGTGAGCCCTAAAATAAGCCTATAAAGTAAAAATCATATTTTCAAAAGTATCTTAAGTTGCACATACAATTCAGTCCTTTTAATGTGGTCTGTTATATAAAGAATATACACAGTAACACACATTAACCAAGACATATACATGACAAATATAATTACACAATATACCTCCATAGAGTATGAGGGCATGTCCTTTTATGAGAGCAAAGTGGGAAAAAAAAACACTCAGAAACACATAGACTTACTGAGCAGAACAATAGATGGATTGTTCTGCTCTGTATTCACTATATTTTTGTGTGTATCTGTCATTCCATATCTTTGTTCCAGTCTCTTTAATCTCGCCCCATGCCTCTCCATTTTCGCGTCCTCCTGTTTCTGTCTCCAAGCCTATAAACTGAATCTGATTAAATTAAACACATATATGATATGACTTCACTATAGTACCATGGAAGCAATATTAAAATTAAGCAGCTTTTAAACTTTCTCTGCTGCAACACATGCTGAATGAAACTTCTATATAAAACAAACTTCTCTGGGTATATTCAGAATTTTATTTTTCCAAAAATAAGGAAAGCAAAAGGAACATGCATGTTAAGTCAGTTAAGAAGTCATGGATATTCATAAAAGTATTTTAAACACACAGTTTCATTGATTATAGAATGATCAAACTTTTAAAGGAAATAATTAAACATGTATAAGCTGTATGTTATGGAGAAGGACATGGCAACCCACTCCAGTATTCTTGCCTGGAGAATCCCAAGGACAGAGGAGCCTGGTGGGCTGCCGTCTGTGGGGCTGCACAGAGTTGGTCATGTCTGAAGCAACTTAGAAGAAGAAGCAACATGTATATTAAAGACCTACATTTAAAATTTTTTTGCTTACTTTAGGTTAAGATAGGCTTTCAGTTATGTTACAATTTCTAGTGCACTACCTTTGACCACACACCTTTTTATCTCAATGAAGTAAATTCACATGTTAATATGTGTAAAAGGCATATGCTAGGAAAACCTTAAATCCACACCAATTTCTTTCTTTTTCTTTATATATCTATCTTCCCTACTTACTAAATAATTTGTGAATCTGAGTTTTTAACTCTTAGGACTTTAGCCATAAAGACATTATAATTTTTACATCACTTAATGAGAATGCTGGCTAGGATTATATGACATCCTGCCAAAGTTTGTTTACTTCATGCATTCTCTAAATTGTGATATCAAGAAAATGTTCTGTTCTGATAGCTCTAAAAATTACTCTCTAATGATATTGAAAAGGACTAAAAGCTGTTATCCCCAGTGGAATAGAATGGCTTCTGACCATAAGTGAATACCCAGTTGCTTCAGTTATCTGACTTTTTGTGACCAAGTTTACAGTAGCCTGCCAAGCTCTTCTGTCTATGGGATTTTCCCAGCAAGAATCCTGGAGTGGGTTGCCTTTCTCCAGAGAGTCTTCCTAACCCAGGGATTGAACCTGCATCTCCTACATCTTCTGCATTGCAGGTGGATTCCTTATCTCTGAACCACCAGGGAAGCCCACTGACTGTATACTTATTTTTTTAAAGTTACTTATAAATTAAATTTACAAGTAAGAAACTACACACTTCATATATGAATGAAAGTTAATCTTCAATGTATTTTCACAGGCAGTTCAGTTCTGTTCAGTTGCTCAGTCTTTTCCAACTCATTGCGACCCCATTAATCGCAGCATGCCAGGCCTCCCTGTCCATCACCAACTCGCAGAGTTCACCCAAACTCATGTCCATCAAGTTGGTGATGCCATCCAGCCATCTCATCCTCTGTCGTCCCCTTCTCCTCTTGCTCCCAGTCTCTCCCAGCATGAGGGTCTTTTCCAATGAGTCAGTTCTTCGCATGAAGTGGCCAAAGTATTAGAGTTTCAGCTTCAGTTGAAACTGATCAGTCCTTCCTATGAACACCCAGGACTGATCTTCCTTCAAGATGAACTGGTTGGATCTCCTTGCAGTCCAAGGGACTCACAAGAGTCTTCTCCAACACCACAGTTCAAAAGTATCAATTCTTTGGCGCTCAGCTTTCTTCACAGTCCACTCTCACATCAATACATGACCACTGGAAAAACCATAGCCTTGACTAGATGGACCTTGGTTGGCAAAGTAATGTCTCTGCTTTTGAATATGCTATCTAGGTTGATCATAACTTTGCTTCCAAAGAGTAAGTGTCTTTTAATTTCAGGGCTGAAATCACCATCTGCAGTGATTTTGGAGCCCCCCAAAATAAAATCAGCCACTGTTTCCCCATCTATTTCCCATGAAGTGATGGGACTGGATGCCATTTTCTGAATGTTGAGCTTTAAGCCAACTTCTTCACTCTCCACTTTCACTTTCCTCAAGAGGCTTTTTAGTTCCTCTTCACTTTCTGCCCTAAAGATGGTGTCATCCGCATATCTGAGGTTATTGATATTTCTCCCAGCAATCTTGATCCCAGCTTGTGTTTCTTCCAGCCCAGCATTTCTCATGATGTACTCTGCATATAAGTTAAATAAGCAGGGTGACAATATACAGTCTTGATGTACTCCTTAATTATAACTTAAATACAAATAAATTAGTTACTTTCCTAATCTGACAACATAATGTTTTGTTGACCATGATAATTATTCCATAAATTAAAAAATAATAATAATTTAGCTTTACTGTGTTGGGACAAACAGCATTACAACTTGACTAATTAAAGAGTCAAACTAACAGGAAAAAAATAGTTTCTTTATTTTCTAAATATTATCCAACTTCAGTGTTCAATTTTTGAGTTATTACCTGACAAATGAAGAAACTGGGTAGCTCGGATAGTAAAGTGTCTGCCTGCAATGCGGGAGACCTGTGTTTGATCTCTGGGTTGGGAAGATCCCCTGGAGAAGGAAATGGCATCCCACTCCAGTATTTGTGCCTGGAGAGTCTCATGGATAGAGGAGCCTGGCAGGCTACAGTCCATGGGATCGCAGAGTTGGACAGGACTGAGTGACTGATACTTTCACTTTTTGCTTCTGTAAAATGAAAAAAAAAATTCTATTAGTAGTCTTTAAAAGGCAGTTTCCAAGAGAATGGGGCAAAGAGGAATTTTATATTTTACACAACTATTCTGGTATATTACATAAAAATTTTAAGCACGATTATTTGCTTTGTCTTTAATTATGTCACATAATTATGTTGTTGTACACTCACTAAGCTGTGTCTGACTCTTTGCTACCCCATAGACTGCAACATGCCAGGCTTCCCTGTCCTTCACTATCTCCCAGAGTTTGATCAAACTCAAGTCCATTGAGTAGGTGATGCTATCCAACCATCTCATCCTCCACCACCCTCTTCCCCTTTTGTCTTCAAACTTTCCCAGCAACAGGGTCTTTTCCAATGAATTGGCTCATCACATCATGTGGCCAAAGTATTGGAGCTTCAACTTCAGCATCAGTCCTTCCAATGAATACTCAGGGTTGATTTCCTTAGGATTGACTGGTCTGATCTCCTTGCTGTCCAAGAGACTCTCAAAAGTCTTCTCCAGCACCACAGCTCGAAAGCATAGATTCTTTGGTGCTCAGCCTTCTTTATGGTCCAGTTCTCTCATCCATACATGACTACTGGAAAAATTATAGCTTTGACTATATGGACCTTTGTTGGCACAGTGATGTCTCTGCTTTTTAATATGCTGTCTAGGTTTGTCATAGCTTTCCTTCTAAGGAGCAAGTATCCTTTTATTTTCATGGCTACAGTTACCATCCAATGATTTTGGAGCCCAAGAAAATAAAATCTACTACTGCTTCCATTTTTTCCCCATTTATTTGCTATGAAGTGGTGGGACTAGATGCTATGATTTTAGTTTTTGAAATATTGAGTTTTAAGTCAGCTTTTTCACTCTCTTCTTTCATCTTCATCAACAAGCTCTTTAGTTTCTGTTTGCTTTCTGCCGTTAGAGTGCTATCATCTGCATATGTGAGGTTGATATTCTCCTGGCAATCTTGATTCCACCTTGTAATTCATCCAACCCAGTATTTCTCATGAAATACCCTGCATATAAGTTAAATTAACAGGGTGACAATATACAGCCTTAACATACTCCTTTCCCAATTTTGAATCAGTCCATTGTTCCATGTCTGGTTCTGACTATTGCTTCTTGACCAGCATACAAGTTTCTCAGGAGACTGATGAGGTGTTCTGGTATTCCCATATTTTTAAGAATTTTCCATAGTTTATTGTGATCCACATAGTCAAAGGCTTTCATATAGTAAATGAAGCAGAAGGAGATGTTTTTCTGGAATTCCCTCGCTTTCTCTATGATCCAATATGTGTTGGCAATTTGATCTCTGGCTCCTCTGCCTCTTCAAAACCAGGCTTGTACATCTGGAAGTTCTTATTTCACATGCTGCTGAAGACTAGCTTGAAGAATTTTGGGCATAGCCCTACTGACATGTGAAACAGGTGCAATTTTAATGGTAGTTTGAATGTTTTTGGCACTTTCCTTCTTTGAAATTGGAATGAAAACACATTTTCCAGTTCTATGGCCACTGCTGAGTTTCAAAATTTGCTGACATATTGAGTGCAGCACTTTAACAGCACATCTTTTAGGATTTGACATAGCACAGCTGAATTTCCATCACTTCCACTAGCTTTATTTGTTTAAATGCTTCCTAAGGCCCACTTGACTTCACACTGTAGGATGTCTGGCTCTAAGTGAGTGACCACACCATCATGGTTATCTGGGTCATTAAGACCTTTTTTTGTATAGTTTTGTTTATTCTTGCCATCTCTTCTTAATCTCTTCTGTTTTTCTTAGGTCCTTACCATTTCTGTCCTTTATCATGCCTATTCTTTCATGAAATATTCCCTTGATATCGCCAATTCTCTTGAGATCTATGGTCTTTCCCATTCTGTTATTTTCCTCTATTTCTTTGCATTGTTCATTTAAGAAAGTTTTCTTATCTCTCTTTACTATTCTCTGGAACTCTGCATTCAGTTGGGTGTATCTTTCCCCTTTTCCCTTGCCTTTTGCTTCTCTTCTTTTCTTAGCTATTTTAAAGCTTCTTCAGACAGCCACTTTGTCTTCTTGCATTTCTTTTTCTTTGAGATTGTTTTGGTCACTGCCTCCTGTGCAACATTATGAGCTTCCATCCATATTTTCAAGCACTCTGTTTAGCAGATCTAATCCTTTGAATTTATTTGTCACTTTCACTGTATACTCATAGAGATTTATTTAGATTGTAACTGAATGGTCTAGTGGTTTTCCCTACTTTCTTCAATTTAAGTCTGAATTTGGCAATAAGGAGTTCATGATCTGAGCACAGTCAGCTCCCAGTCTTGTTTTTGCTGATGGTATAGAGCTTCTCCATCTTTGGCTGCAAAAAATATAAATAATCTGATTTTGGTGTTGACCATCTAGTGATGTCCATGTGTATAGTCATCTCTTATATTGTTGGAAAATGGTGTTTGCTGTGACCAGTGTCTTCTTTTGACAAAACTCTGTTAGCATTTTTCCTGCTTCATTTTGTACTCCAAACTCAATCTTGCCTCAATACTCAAAATCAGGTATCTCTTGATTTTCTACTCTTGCATTCCAGTCCTCTATGAAGAAAAGTATATCTTTGTGTGTGTTAGTTCTAAATGGTCTTATAGGCTTCCCTGATGCTCAATAGGTAAAGAATCTGCCTGTAAGACAAGAGATGCAAGAGATATGAGTCCCATCCCTGAGTCTGGAAGATCCCCTGGAGAAGGACATGGCAAGCCACTTCAGTGTTCTTGCCTGGAGACCTAGATTACTGTGATGTTGAATGGTTTTCTTTGGAAGTGAACCAAGATCATTGTCATTTTTGAGATTGCACCTAAGTATTGTATTTCACATTCTTTTGTTGGCTATGATGGCTACTCTACTTCTTCTTCGGGATTCTTCCCCTCAGTAGTATATATAGTGATCATATGAATTAAATTTGCCCTCTCCTGTCCATTTTAGCTCACTTATTTTGATGTTCACTCTTGCCATCTCCTGCTTGACCACATTCAAGTTACCTTGATTCATCGTCCTAACATTCCGTGTTCCTATACAGTATTATTCTTTGCAGCATCATACTTTACTTTTACCACCAGATACATCTATAGCTGAGTGTCATTTCCACTTTGGCCCAACTGCTTCATTCTTTCTGGAGCTATTGGTTATTGTCTCTTACTCTTCCCCAGTTAGACATCTTCCAAACCGGGGGGCTCAACTTCTGGTGTCATATCTTTTTCTGTGTTCATACTGTTCATGGGATTCTCTTGGCAAGAATACTGGAGTGGTTTGCTGTTTTCTCCTCNGCAGATCTAATCCTTTGAATTTATTTGTCACTTTCACTGTATACTCATAGAGATTTATTTAGATTGTAACTGAATGGTCTAGTGGTTTTCCCTACTTTCTTCAATTTAAGTCTGAATTTGGCAATAAGGAGTTCATGATCTGAGCACAGTCAGCTCCCAGTCTTGTTTTTGCTGATGGTATAGAGCTTCTCCATCTTTGGCTGCAAAAAATATAAATAATCTGATTTTGGTGTTGACCATCTAGTGATGTCCATGTGTATAGTCATCTCTTATATTGTTGGAAAATGGTGTTTGCTGTGACCAGTGTCTTCTTTTGACAAAACTCTGTTAGCATTTTTCCTGCTTCATTTTGTACTCCAAACTCAATCTTGCCTCAATACTCAAAATCAGGTATCTCTTGATTTTCTACTCTTGCATTCCAGTCCTCTATGAAGAAAAGTATATCTTTGTGTGTGTTAGTTCTAAATGGTCTTATAGGCTTCCCTGATGCTCAATAGGTAAAGAATCTGCCTGTAAGACAAGAGATGCAAGAGATATGAGTCCCATCCCTGAGTCTGGAAGATCCCCTGGAGAAGGACATGGCAAGCCACTTCAGTGTTCTTGCCTGGAGACCTAGATTACTGTGATGTTGAATGGTTTTCTTTGGAAGTGAACCAAGATCATTGTCATTTTTGAGATTGCACCTAAGTATTGTATTTCACATTCTTTTGTTGGCTATGATGGCTACTCTACTTCTTCTTCGGGATTCTTCCCCTCAGTAGTATATATAGTGATCATATGAATTAAATTTGCCCTCTCCTGTCCATTTTAGCTCACTTATTTTGATGTTCACTCTTGCCATCTCCTGCTTGACCACATTCAAGTTACCTTGATTCATCGTCCTAACATTCCGTGTTCCTATACAGTATTATTCTTTGCAGCATCATACTTTACTTTTACCACCAGATACATCTATAGCTGAGTGTCATTTCCACTTTGGCCCAACTGCTTCATTCTTTCTGGAGCTATTGGTTATTGTCTCTTACTCTTCCCCAGTTAGACATCTTCCAAACCGGGGGGCTCAACTTCTGGTGTCATATCTTTTTCTGTGTTCATACTGTTCATGGGATTCTCTTGGCAAGAATACTGGAGTGGTTTGCTGTTTTCTCCTCCAGTGTACCACATCTTGTCAAAACTCTCCCCTATGACTAGTTTGTCTTGGGTGGCCCTGCACAGCATGGGTCATAGCTTCATCGCATTACACAAGCTTCTTTGCCATAACAAGACTGCGATAGTTCTTTAATTAATAGACTGCTATCATAGCGAATGTTTGTATCTCTCCAAAATTCATTTTGAAACTTAATTCCCAATGTAATGGTATTTGGTAGTGGGATCTTGGGGAAATGATTAGATTATGATGATAAAAACCCTCGTGAATGGGGTTAGTGCCCTTAGAAAAGAGATCCCAAAGAGTTTACTTGCCTTTCTGACATGTGAGAACTTAGTCAGAAAAACCTATATTTAAATCTGAAAGCAGGATTTCATCAGACGCTGAATTTAATAGCAGCTTGATCTCGGACATCTCAGCCTCTAGAACCATGAGGGATGCATTGCTGCTGTTTATAAGCCACTCAGTCTCTGGGATTCTGTTATAGTAGCCTGAATATACCAAGACAAATGTTTTGTATATTTTACTCATTCAAAATTATTAATTTATTGGGTTGTACTATAAATCTCCTCAGAATACGATATAATTAAATAGTCTGTAGTGCAGAATTATTAGCATTTGAACTGGTTGTGGGAAATACAAGTTAGTCCAAAACGCATGCCACACTTTATTTGTATTAATTGGAACTGACCATTTTGTAAAGTTACCTGTCACTAAGCCAATCTCTCTTCAGAGATAAACTTTATAAACTTGGTGAATTTGTCTGTAGTTAGTTAGATAAAATAAGGCTAAGCTTAAAGAAAATTGAAATTTATTTCTCTCTGATTTAGCAGTTCTGTGCAGGCAAACAGTTTAGGGCAGTAAGCAACACCATAGCAACAGCAGAAGACACTGGAGATTCGAGGACAAATAGGAAGCATTCACAGTAAGAAGGAGATTAACACACCTCTTACACCAAAGCAGTTCAAGTTCCCTGTTTTCTCCCAAAATAGTATGTTTATAGAAACAGGAAGATTATGTGTGCATGTGAGTATGATTGTAGTAATATAAATTCTATGACCATACTGCAATTAAAACCAAAACAAACAAAAACTCCCCAAATTTTAAACAGAAAGCCCTGCCCACCTTGTGTGTGTGTGTGTGTGTGTGTGTGTGTGTGTGTGTGTGTGTGAGTTTTATTATCACATGTAGATTGGTTCCTTGGTATAACAAGGAGATCCAACCAGTCCATCCCAAAGGAGATCATTCCTGAATATTCATTGGAAGGACTGATGCTGAAGCTGAAACTCCAAACAAAATGGCCACTTAATGTGAAGAACTGATTTATTGGAAAAGACTCTGATGCTGGGAAAGATTGAAGGCAGGAGGAGAAGGGGACGACAGAGGATAAGATGGTTGGATGGCATCACAGACTCAATGGACATGAGTTTGAGTAGGCTCCGGGAGTTGGTGATAGACAGCCAAACCTGGCTTGCTGCAGTACATCGGATTACAAAGAGTGGGACATGAATGAGCAACTGAACTGAACTGAACTGAATAGTTTGGCTCATGCAATGATGAAGGCTAAGTTCCAAGATTTGAAGGATGAATGGGCAAGCTGGACACCCAGGAAAGCAAAAGTGTAATTCCTGTCAAATTCCAACAGCCTGAGAACCAGTAGAGCTAATGATGTAGTTTGCAGTCTGAAAGTCAAGCAGGCTCTAGACCCAAGGCAAGCAGATATTTCACTCTGATTCCAGGGGCCAGTGTCCCAGCTCAAATAACAAGATGAGTTTTTATTTGCAGGAAGGTCAGCTTTTTATTCTTTTCACACTTTCAACTGATTTGATGAGGGCATATACATTAGGGATGGCAGTCAGTTTTATTCAATCTACGAATTTCAAATGTTAATCTCACTCTACAACACCCTCTCCGACCTACCATAATGCTGCTTGACCAAATATCTGGGCAAATGAAATTAACTATCACACAGCTCATGGGTCAAAGTGTGTTACTGAAAGAGTATGTGTTTGGGGTCTGGCTACTCACTGCTTAAAAGCCAATGAACATGTCAGGTTGGTGGAAAGGAACATTTGCTTTATTTCAGATGCTGGCAACTGGGGTGGGGATGGGGGAGGGTGGCAGAGATTTGTCCAAAGGCAGACTTGCCCCTGATAGGCAGGGGGTATCAGCTTTTATAGACAGAGTGGAGGGGGAGTACATGCAGAAACAGCACTGTCATCTCTAATATCATCTTCAGACTGGTCATTGGTGGTCTGACCAGCATCATCTTGATTGTTTTAGGGACAGTTAAACAATCTTCGGTTCTAGGGTCCATTTGTTCCCATTTCTTTGCGGTCAATTCTCTGAATTGTGGCAGCTCATGTCCTGGGTACAGTCTGGTCCTCATAGTTAACTTCTCCACTTGATATTTTGGTATCTATAAGACAGCTCACAGAATATGGCTCAGAACATTATCTACAACCCTTGAGAAAGAGCTAAAGGTCCCTGACTATGTTTTAGTGACTATGTTTACGTTATGTTTGTTATTTAATCCCTTTTGACTGTTTTCCTTTGTTTCAGTATTTCTCACTTCTCTAATTAAATGTATTCTTTGACTAAAGGTTTCCACAGGCAAAGGCAAGCAGAGTTCATGGGGGTGGGGGTGGCGGTGGAGGGCAAGAATCATAGGGTCCTGCTCAGTTTCAACAGGAAGTAGAATCCAAAATTTCAGACCTTCCTCAAAATTCAAGAGAACACAATGTATCAGACTTGATGAGATACAGCTAAATTAGATTAAATATTTATAAAAATAAAAGTGAAAAGTAAATTAAACACCTCAAAGCTCAGTAAACAAGAAACTTTAGAAAGAATTATATAAAACTCAAATCAGGAGATTTAAATCAACTCTAAAACTGAAACATAATGAAACATCATTAAGAACTAATAATCCAAAAGTGAACTCACTCATTTGAAATGATCAACACAATAAGAGATCACTAATCAATAAATAATCATAGTAATTTTTTAAAATGTGTGGGAGAGGACACAAATACTGAAATTTAGAAATGACAATGTTTTATTCAAATTGAAAAAATATAACATTATTTATATTTTGTTTATATATATTATTTATATTTTATATATTTATATTCAATGTGTTTAAAAATCTAGATGAAATGAATAATTTTCTAGCAAAATATAATTTATCAAGTTTAATTTATTCTAAAGGATATATAAACATACCAATTACCTCAGAATAAAGAGATGACTCCAATAAAAAAAAAAAGGAAACAAAACCCTGAATAGATGTGTATAAGAGACAGCCATGAGGGATGCATTGCTGCTGTTTATAAGCCACTCAGTCTCTGGGATTCTGTTATAGTAGCCTGAATATACCAAGACAAATGTTTTGTATATTTTACTCATTCAAAATTATTAATTTATTGGGTTGTACTATAAATCTCCTCAGAATACGATATAATTAAATAGTCTGTAGTGCAGAATTATTAGCATTTGAACTGGTTGTGGGAAATACAAGTTAGTCCAAAACGCATGCCACACTTTATTTGTATTAATTGGAACTGACCATTTTGTAAAGTTACCTGTCACTAAGCCAATCTCTCTTCAGAGATAAACTTTATAAACTTGGTGAATTTGTCTGTAGTTAGTTAGATAAAATAAGGCTAAGCTTAAAGAAAATTGAAATTTATTTCTCTCTGATTTAGCAGTTCTGTGCAGGCAAACAGTTTAGGGCAGTAAGCAACACCATAGCAACAGCAGAAGACACTGGAGATTCGAGGACAAATAGGAAGCATTCACAGTAAGAAGGAGATTAACACACCTCTTACACCAAAGCAGTTCAAGTTCCCTGTTTTCTCCCAAAATAGTATGTTTATAGAAACAGGAAGATTATGTGTGCATGTGAGTATGATTGTAGTAATATAAATTCTATGACCATACTGCAATTAAAACCAAAACAAACAAAAACTCCCCAAATTTTAAACAGAAAGCCCTGCCCACCTTGTGTGTGTGTGTGTGTGTGTGTGTGTGTGTGTGTGTGTGTGTG
>SJYV01003112.1:72760-203563 GCA_006410875.1 Neotragus pygmaeus | reverse complement strand
CAAGAAGAAGAAAAAAGAAAATATAAATCAAGAAGAAAACATGGAGAAAATTTTTTTTGAGTGACAAAAGTTTCATAATTATAAGTCAAAATCAAAATACAATGAGAAAAAATGCTGATAAATTTAATGATATAAAGAAATAACTTTTACATTGCAAAACAATCCAATAAAGTAAAAATTACAATGACAAATAGGAGAAAAGTTTGAAAATTATGTCATTTTAAAGAGTTATTATCCCTAAAAAAGCCTTCTGCTCACTTAGGTTGTTACATACTATTGAGCAGAGTGGGAAAATAATTTGAAAAGGAATAGACACATGTGTACATACAACTGAATCACTTTGCTGTACACTTGAAACTAACACAACATTGTTAGTTTCTCCTGAAGGAGAATTTAGCTATATTTTCCATTTATCTTTTGATCCAGAGATCTCATTTCTAGAGATCGATCTCAAAATGCACTGTCAAATACATGAAAAAGTATAAACAGAATGCTATTCATGGCAACAGTTTTGAAAGAGAAAAAAAAAATTGCCTGTTACTGAACTCTTAATTTATTTATTTTCAGCTTCAAAATCCACTCTTGTATAGCTGACCAGACTTGCAGTCTGGGCCTCCTTTGACCACAGTTCTGTTTGCTCCATGGCTTCTGTTAGTCTCTGCCTGCAGGGGACACTATACCAAAGAGAAACTCAGAAAAGGAAATAAAGAATGCTAACTTTTCCAAAACATCTAAAAGATGCTTTGCCTCCAGTTTCTTTGAGTGTCACCACAGCAACATTTCTTCACTCCAACAAGAAGAACTTGTTTCCCACTGATTTAAATGCTGCTTTTATCACATAGTAAATGCTTTGTCTGAAGCTTAACTTGTTGGTAATACAGTTCATTTGGAAGAATAAATAATATCCAGGAAAACTTAGACTTTTTAATAAACTGTCTTGGACTAACTGGTTACCCACAGGAATAATAGATAAGACTGATTTTATTTATGACCGTCTCCACAGGTTTGATTCCAGATTGTTCTGAGATTTAAATATTTTAAAAATGAAATTGTATAACTAGATGAAAATGGGAACACTTATGTGTCACACAGGTAGTAACTACAGCGAAAAACACCACCTATGACTAGGGAAACAAAGGGGTGAATAATCTGCAGTTATAAGAACTTGAAAGCATGAAAAGGGAGGGAGCAGAACTGATACTTAGACCTCTAAAGAAAGGGCACTGCTTAGATGGCACTAGCGTCTTTGATCTTGGAGTCCTGTGGACCTGGCATCCAGACCTCCAATGAGGGGAGATCAGCAGGTATGTGCTGCTTGGTATCTGTGATAGCATAGTAAACATCCCTCTATGAGAATTAGAAATCTCTAAAATGGAATTAAATGCTCCCTTTGGAGAATTTAGGAAACCATCTCATTTTTTCCAAAGACTGGAATAAAAAATTTTAGTATTCATCCTGCCTCTTCTCTATGAACTCAACTAATGGATAAACAAATGGCAAGAAGTCTCTTTTTATATTATTCTAGCTAATGAGTAGAGAAAAAAATGAGTTAGAATATAACCAGTGAAGAATGGATCTGAGCAGAGTAATTAGTGACTACTATATCACACACAAAAAAGAGGAAATCAGACAATATATACCTACTGGTGAGGGTACAGAGATTATCTCTGGACCACTCTTGCCAAAAATACTCCCAGAGTTGAATGTCATTCTAACTACCAATTTATAGGAAATAATGAGAGAAATATTTTGGACAATACCATGGAGATGCACTAAGCAAAATCAAGACTGGGAAACTCTTGGACAAATATCCAGTTTCCTCTGCAAATAATTGGCGAGGAAAAAAAGAAAAAGAGATGGAGAAAAAAAAGAGGGAGTGGGTGGGAACATATAAAGTGAAACTTGAGACAAAACAATTGCAAATTGCAATGTATGGACCTCCCTTGGATTTTGATTCAAAAAAATACATATACGAGACAATCGGGAATTTGAACACTGGCTGGCCTGAACATGTGATGATTTTAAGGAATTTTGTTTTAGATATAACAATGATATTTTGGTTGTGTTGCAAGTAAGAGAATGCTCGTAATTTAGAAATATACCCTGAGACACTTTTAAGTAAACTGCTACCTAGAACTTGCTTCAACATAATCCAGTGTGCATATTAGGAGCAGGGAGGCATAAATAAAATGAAAATGGCCACTTGTTGAAACTATTAAAACTTAGAATTGTGTGCATAGGAGTTCATTTTCTTATTCTATTTGTATATTTATATATTATTCTTTACATTTTTCAAAATTAAAACTAAATACATTTAGTGTATTTATTTATAGTATCTTTTGCTGATAATCATAGTGATTAATAATAATGACAATGAACATTTCATTCGAGAACTGTGATGCTTAAATGTACTTTAAATGCTTTATTTCTTTAAATTTCCCCAGTAAATGTGATCTTTGTATAAGTATTTCCATTTTGCCTGATTTCAAAACCTTTATCCTCACAACTGTTTGCTTCTCTGCCATTCTATCTAATTAGTGGTAAAAGGTGGTAAAAATTTCTGTTTCAAGTTTGTCAGTGAATAAGTTCTTTTAATATTAATATTTACTGCTACTGCTACTGTTAAGTCACTTCAGTCATGTCTGACTCTGTGCGACCCCGTAGACGGCAGCCCACCAGGCTCCGCCATCCCTGGGATTCTCCAGGCAAGAACATTGGAGTGGGTTGCCATAATTATTAAATAATAATGGTTGTCTGTTATCATTATGTACCAGGCACTGTTCTAAGGACTTTGAGTATTTATTTGACACCTTTGAATATTCTAAGAAGTAAAACTTTTATTAGCTAAATGCATTTTCTCATGCTTGGAAAGCTTGTGTGATTTCAGGATCTCCTATGCAGAATCAATTTAAACATTTATCTTTTGTTAGACCTATAAATTCCTCATGTGTTCCTATTAGAAATAATACTGTATGAGGAAATCTTACACACAAATCTTGAAGCTTCACTTTTGGTATTTTTAAGAAGAATCTTAAAAGAAAAAATTTACTAGGTATAAACATTTGAAACTTTAGTTATATATTGATATGTATATTGATTAATAATCCTTTTTCAGAAAAACTTTGTCAGCTTCCACCAGTTTTACATAACAGTTCCAGTATTATGTGGAGTTCAGTACACGAGTTCCCCTTAGTAATCTCATTTTTTAAAAAGCACAGTTGAAACCTGAGAGGTTTCATGCCATTTGTATGTTAATTTTCATTTCTTTGATTGTTAATAGTATAAGACATTTTAAAGTAAGATAATTTTGTATTATATGACTATGTGTATATATGTCTTGTCCATTAGTTTCCTTCATCTGTTTTTTTTAACATAAAGTTTTGTTTATTTTTGGTCATTCTCAGTCTTAGTTGCTGCATGGGCTTTTCTCTAGTTGTAGCAAGCAGGGGCTACTCTCTACTTGTGGTGTGTGGGTTTCTGGTTATGGTGGCTTCTCTTGTTGTGGGTCACAGGCTGTAGGGAGCGCTGGCTTCAGTATTTGCTGCCTGTGGGTTCAGTAGATGCGGCTTTTGGGCTCTAGCGCACAGGCTCAGTAGTTGTGGCATATGCAATTAATTGCTCCTCAGCATGAGGGATCTTCCCAGATGAGGGATGGAACCCATGTCTCCTGCATGGACAGAAAGATGCTTTACTATCCAGCTACCAGGGAAGCCTCTCTTTGTTTGACTGACATTCTTATCTTTTTAAATTCTAAGACTTTTGATAATCATAAAATACCACTTATTTTCAGTCATATGTCCAGCAACCATTTTCTTACTTTAGTGTTTGCTCTTTATATTTGTTCACGATATTTCTGACAGGTGATTTTTTTCAATTTTGATGTAATCATTTAATCAATCATTTCCTTTTACCTTTTCCAATGAGCTTTTTCACCTGGACAGTCTTTCGGGATCACATCAGAGAAACATTCACAGACTTGTGCACTAATTGGTTAGGTTTTGAGCTATTATTCTCCCCTTGGCCCCAAATGCTCTAGTCAACTGACTTCCTTCCAGAACCTTGACCCCACCAAGCTCTTTTCCAGTTTAGGCTGGGAAAATGTTGTTGTAACACCTGCTCGCTAGGCAGTGCAGAGCTGGACCAACTTGTTCTAAGGCTGTTTTGTAGTCTGAATTGGTTGAAGAATCCTGGCTGTCAAAGTACCTGATCTCAGCAGGAAGTTCCTGGCGTTGAGCCAAGGAGCATTATTAGTCTAAAGGCTACAGAAGGCAGCTTGAGAGGAGAGAATCACCAATGCCTTTCAGTGTGAACACTTGGTTTGGATGCAAATAGGTTCTTTGTAGAAAAGACAGAGGAGAAATAATTGAAAAAAAATCAGCATTTTCAAAGCAAGTTTTAATTTTTGTTGGCATTGCTGAAATAGAGCAGGATCCTATGGCCCTTGCCCCTCTAACCTGCCCCATGTCTGCTGTCTTCCTTTTGTCTGTGGTAAACTAGTCAAAGAAAAAGTTTAATCAGAGAAGTGAGAAATAAGGAAACAAAGGAAAACAGTCAAAGAAGACTAACTAATAATAATGTAGTCATTAAGCACAGTCAAAGACCTTAGCATAATATTCTGAACCATAGCCTGTGAGCTATCCTGTAGATACTAAAACACCAGATGGAGAAGTTAACTACATGTTGACTAGACTATACCCAGGACATGAGCTGCCACAATTCTGAGAACTGGCCACAAGAAATGGGAACAAATAGAACCTGGAACTGAAGATTGACTACCTAACACGAAGATGACACTGGTCAGACAGCTGATGACCTGTNACAGTAGTAGATATAATGGTCATCTGAGTTAAATTCACCCATTCCAGTCCATTTTATATTGCTGATTCCTAGAATGTCGATGTTCACCCTTGCCATCTCGTTTGACCACTTATTTGCCTTCATTTCATGGACCTGACATTCCAGGTTCCTATGCAATATTGCTCTTTACAGCATCGGACCTTGCTTCTATCACCAGTCACATGCACAACTGGGTATTGTCTTTGCTTTGGCTCCATCCCTTCATTCTTTCTGGAGTTATTTCTCCACTGATCTCCAGTAGCATATTAGGCACCTAATGACATGGGGAGTTCCTCTGTTGGTATCCTATCATTTTGCCTTTTCATACTGCTCATGGGGTTCTCAAGGCAAGAATACTGAAGTGATTTGCCATTCCCTTCTCTAGTGGACCACGTTCTGTCAGACCTCTCCACCATGACCCGCCCATTTTGGCTTGCCCTGCAGGCATGACTTGGTTTCATTGAGTTAGACAAGGCTGTGGTCCTAGTGTGATTAGATTGACTAGTTTTCTGTTAGTATGGTTTCAGAGGAGTCTAAATTTTAGTTCCTAATTCAGTAAATACTGATATATAAATATTCTTATATTAGTTTGATAAACATTGGTATAGTCTACTGGGCTTCCCTAGTAGCTCAGACAGTAAAGTATCCGCCTGCAATGCAGTAGGACTGGTTTCAATCTCTGGGTTGGGAAGATCCCCTGGAGAAGGAGATGGCAACCCACTCCAGTATTCTGGCCTGGAGAATTCCATAGTCAGAGGAACCTGGTGGGCTACAGTCCATGGGTTCACAAATTGTCAGACATGACTGAGCGACATTTAGTCACACACACATAGTCACTAACCAAGCCTGATGGCTCCTGCCTGAATAATTTTTAAGTATACAATTCAATGTTTTTTGGTATATGTAAAGGATTGCACACAATGTATGCAAACTAGCTATAGAACATTTTTGTTTTCCTAGAAGAAACCCCGCACTGTTAGCAGTCACTCCCACTTCCCTCCAATATCCTTCTACAACATATTGTCTCTATAGATTTTCCTGTTCTGTACATCTCATGCCAGTGGAATCACAAAACTCACACAGTATGTGGTTGTTTGTGTGTGGTTTTCTTTATTTAGCATACTTTTAAAGATTCATCTATTTTCTTACACATATTAGTACTTTATTTTTTAAATTTCCAAATAGTATTCCATTGTATGACTATAGCACATGTTGTTTATCTGCTTATCAGTTGATGAACATATGGGTTCTTCCTACTTTTTGGCCATGATGAATTATGCTACAGTGAATATTTGTGCACAAGGTTTTATATGGACATTTGATTTCATTTTTCTTTGGTATTTACCTAGCAGTGGAATTTTGGATCATATGGTTAACTCTATATTTAACCTTTTGAGCAACTGCTAACTTGTTTTCCATAGCAGCTGTACCATTTTACATTCATACCAACAATGTATGAGGATCTCAATTTCCCTACATCCTGCCAATACTTGTTTTTGTGTGTCTTTGTGCTTATTGCCTTCCTTGTGAGTATGAAGTGGTGTCTCATAGTTTTGATTTGTATTTATCTACTGACCAATGATGTTGAGCATTTTTATGTGTCTATTTGCCGTTTGTGTATTTTCTTTGGAGAAAGTAAATTCATTTCTAAGAAACTATCACATAAGTCAAGGTCACAAAGATATATTACAGTTTTCTTCTAAGTAGTTTTAGCTCTTAAATATATTGCTAAATTTTATTTGAAACACTCTATAAAAGACACTTTGTGGTATAGGCCTAAATTTTGAAATGAAAATCAAGATAAAGTTTTGGCAGATTTTTCCTGATTTAATAAAGGTCAGGAACATCACTGGTTTGGGATTTCCAGAGTGGATGGTATTGACACCTTGACCGTTCTGTGCCATAGATCAGTAGTTCTAAAAGTGTTCACCAAGAGTTGAGGATCCCTGAGTGCCTTACAGGTGGCCTGCAGGATCAGGGCATTTCACTAATAATATTCAGACATGATTTACCTTTTTAATTGTACTGACATTGTGCTGATTAGGTAGACGCGATGGTGGATGAAACCACTGTGAGTTAAGATGGATCAAGGAAGTGGCACCAAACTGTGCTAATAGTCAGTAGTCATTGTGTCCCTACTGCCACAGCTTTGCAGTGAAAGCTAAAACTAAGTATGTAAATAAATAAAATGCCAGTTTCACTTAATAACATCCTTTGTGAAGTAGTAAAATTATTAATTTTATTAGATCTTGACCTCTAATTGCATGTCTTTTTAGCAGTCAATGGGATGAGATGGAAAATCTACAGAAAGCACTCTCCTGCATATTAGGTCATCAGGAGTGCTCCAAGGTTTACTGATATAATTACTGTTAGTTCCTAATAGTCTGGACAATTGAAGCAATTCAGCAAACCTGCAATTGCTGTGACATTGGTGCCTAGACAAGATAGCACAGAGTAACAATTGTTCATAATTTACCTTGATTGGAAAGCTAGGCAAATAAGAAGTCCTTGAAGTGTTCAAAATAAATTAAAGATACTCTCAAGGGTTCAAAATAACCTTATTATTTATATAAACATAAATTTGATCAATTTAATTAGAATAAATGCTATAAAATGATAGGATTCTGCAGCAAATATAAATACATTTTAGTTTAATTTGAACATAAGAACCTGATTTCTTGCTTAATAAGTATCCCCTGGCATGCTGTGATTCATGGGGTCGCAAAGAGTTGGGCACTACTGAGCAACTGAACTGAACTGAAAAGAAGATTATCTGAGTCTAAAAGTTTTCTACAAAGCATGCAGGAAATAGTAATAACTTTTTAAAATGTAGTGTTAATGCTTAGAATTTTGTATACATTTTTGGAATGTATTTCTCCAGTCACATTAAATATGTTATTATTATATATGCTTTACAAATGAGGGAGCAGAAGAAATGAAGCCAGCCCTAACCTGGGTCTGAATTTGTCCTTATTGTTTGGGTAGAAACAGTGGTGCCACCTTCATCCCTTCCTCTGTGACATACCTGGCAGCGCCCGTGCATCACAACCATGACTGGGGACTTTCAAAGCTTCACTCTGATTCTGGACAGGATTCAGTATTTGACAAAAGTCCATTCTAAAGGGGGTGAAATAGGTGCATTTCTTCTGCAGTTTTGTATCTTAGACAAGATTCTGGTTGTCAGAAGGACATTAAGTTTTTAACCAAAAATTAGTTGATTATATGACATGAGCTCTAGAGAGAAATCCAGGCTAAAGATAGAGGTTTGAATCATTACCCTATACGTGATAGTCACTCTAAGACATGGCATTGTATCAGAAATTCAAAACAATGGTTGTGATCAATTTCATATTAACGAAACAAAACAGGTAAGGAGTGCTTGCTCTATGTTAGGTAGCAGTAAGCCTTGTAGGTAAACTAGCTTCTCCTATAAAGAAGCCGGAAATGAGTGCAGAATTTAGACATATAAATAGATGGAAAAGTAAGAGGGGACTAAGATGAAGGGCAATAATTTGNAATGTACTGATAGTATTATTAGATTATCAAGAAGACCAAGTTTTTAAATGTTTTTACTTGAAAAAACTAAAATCAAGAAAAAAATTGTATACGTTCTTACTTTGCACAAAGTTAAAAGATAAATTCTGAAATATGGAAATTACATAATACATCTTTTTATAGATTGTATTTCTGTAATCATAATATGTGTCTTTTATTACAATATGAATCCTGACGGTTAAATATGCAAAGATAAAAGCAGTAGACGTGTGGTGTCTGCTCACGCCTAGCACTATTTCTAAACTTCAATTGCACTGTTATCTAGAGTATATAAAATGCTCAAACGGGTTCCCTTGATAACTATAAGATTTCTGTTCACTTCAATTTTTAACTTGGCAGCATTAATATTGCTTTAAAATAATACTTTTTTAAAAACACACTGATCTTATTAGGAAAGTAATACCAGAAAAAATCAATTCAGTGCCATAAATTAGAAAAATGAATGAGGCCCTTTGGGGATTGAAATCATCAGTACTTGACTATCCTTTAGCCTAGAGTCAACATCATCTTCTTTACCCAGTTATAAAATAGGTGCTGCAAACATTACCCTGAAAATAGGTGCGACTATGCAGTTGGAATAACTAGATAATGTTCCCTTCGGTACAGTTATTTAAATTGCTTTGGCAGCCACATTTTCAGCCTAAATTATTTTGTAGCAATCGACCTTTATAAAAGAAGAAAAAGAACCAGCTATGAAGCTGACAATTTGATTACCACCTTAGACTATAATCCATGTTCATGTGTGACCTGGAACTCTCATATAAATTGACTCTTTAGACTGAGAATTCTATTTGTTTTGTTTTGTTTTGTTTTTATTCAAGCCATAAATGTATAAAACAGATAATTTAATATTTGGGCCCTTGATTTTCAAATGATTTTCCAATTTTTCAATGGATTATTATTCAATTCTAAATGTTGCTTTAATTAGATAGAATACATTTTGAGGGTTATTTCTATGAATGAGGTTTCAGGACTTGCTGCCACGCACTGATTTTGTTTCCTTGTTCTATCAGAGTGGCCCTCTCTTCTGGGATGGGCAGAAAACCTGCCCAAGCAACCCATGAAGTCACCATCCCTCAGCTGTTGTACCCTGAAGGCACAAATGTTTGGATAAGTATTGACATTTCACCCTTCATCAATGCTAGAATTTAGCACTGATTTCTTACAATAAAGGCTTATGTCTTCAGCCTTTTTCTTATTAATCCTATTACACTTGTCTTTATGAGCTCTCCTAGTTCCTTTCACTCCCTCCGGGGCTTAGCTGCAAATGAGATTTCACATCTCGGTGTAAAATAACATGAACATTTTTCTAGAAAATTAAATAAAAGTCTTCCACCCTGGCACTACATGCCTAGAATCCAATTTCTGCAACCAATGTCTTTCCCAATGCCTCACTGTCTTCTTGTCATCTCACTTTTCTTAGCACTGAGGAGCATCTTTCTGCTTTTGTATTCAGATGATCTATTACTATGGGAAGGAAGAGAGGGCTGGGTTGCATGGTGAAAGTACTGGAGCAGTGGGAGGCAGAACCTGGGAGTTCGGTGACCACATTTCCAAAGAATCACATGAGTAGGATTCAAAGCTGGTTACCTCTCGCATGCTTATGCAGTTCATAAACCACCTGTTCTTTACACCTTTAAATAGTCTCTGCTTCTCTCTGCCAGCCTGTGCCATGCTTTCAGTGTGAAGTAGCCACAAAAAATCATCATTCAAAGTTTCTCTGTGAAAAGGCGTTAGAGTTTCTTTCTTTCTTTTTTTTTTTTTAAAAAGGCAACTCAAAGGAGAACAAAAAGTCCTTGGCACACTCTCAAAGGTTTGATCCTTTCAAAGAGTCTCAAGTACAGAAGCTTCACCTCCTAATGGAATTAGGTCCAATCACACAAGTCAACCAAATGTCAGGTACCTCAGGAGTCCTCAAAGCATTCCATCCAGCACATCCATGTATGATCAGAGGTAAAGACAATTGTTCACTTTCTTTTTCTAATTTCAGGTATAATTAATTTCTAATAAATGGAAACATTAAAAAAATAACAAAATAAAATGATTTATTTAAATATTTAGCAGCACCGTCCAGATCTTGCTTCAATTCAGACGGCAGGTGAAATGTTAATAAGATGCAACTTTCAGAAGTTTTACTGATGTATAAATTGGCAATGGATGGCAATGAATTATGCACATGAAAAATATCAAGTAAATCACAGTGTGATGAAGAGCATGTTATATCATTATCCTAGATTCCTTTGGAGCCAAGAAGAGACTCCATATTTTTAGATTTCAGAAATCAGTTTGGAGAAGATCTTTCACACCCTCTGAGCCTAATATTTTTAATCACTTTTAAAAAGGGGAGAATCTCTACAAATACAAATGCCTTCACAGTAGGTAACATCAAGTGGGAAACAGCTAGATGAAAGGTGACAGGGGGCTGTATCTTTACATCTAACCTGAAGACATTTATATACTCTAATAAATTATATACAACTCATGGCAAACAATATCCCTAAAAAGTTCAATGCAATTAAAATAACTCACTAATATTGGGCAAGGCTTATTAGATTCTTTTTCCATGAGAGTTCAATCCAAAACTGCTAGATAATTAACTGGATTTTAAAAAAAATACTTACTGCAAAGAATCCTCTTCTATAGAAAACAAAATCTTACTGAGAACAGTGTCATTATTAATTAGAAATATTCTAGCCAAGATGATTTCATATAAAGAAAACTGAATATACATTTAAATATTTAACACAAATTTCAAAAGATGGATTGACTGCATATATAGAAATACTCAGACAGAGTACTCAGAAATATAAGTGTCCATATATGCTACCGATATTTTCTATATCATAAACAAAGTAAAGTACTTTGAGAGCCCATTATGGAGAAGAGATTTCACCTGCTTTGTAACTGACCATATTAAATAGAAAATCTACAATGTTAAACAGCAAATGTAGTTTGATCATGTGATTTCCAGAAAATTTATTCAGGAAAATTCATAGAGAATACACCAGGCCTAACATTGAGGCAACCACAATCAATAGTGATCATTTTCAAAGCATCACAGCCAAAGTGTTTCTAGGCTTCATTAATGAGATGATATGGTTACATCACCTTCTCAAAGACAGGAATTTCAAAGAGTTTTCAACAGGATTAGATTTAAAAAAAAATTTATCCACTTCCTTTGGTATTTCCCCTGGAATGAATAAGAAGCCTCTAAGACTCCTGATGGATTTACAAATGTCCAGTGCTTATTGTACTGGCCTATCTTGAGTCTATCTTCCTTCACACAATACAAGACACCGTGTTCATGTGGCCTCTGTATAGCAGAGAGGGCACTTTGGGTTCTTAAACCTAGAACGCATGTGTCAAACAAGCGTGAACATGAGTTCACATCTCAACCATGACAGTTTATAGTGCTTCTGGGTGAATCCCGACTTTTCACATGCCAATTCTCTGAAAGCAAGTAGAATGTTCAATAGCTTCTCTTAAACTGGCACAAGAAATTGAACTGCTCTGCCCAACCTTTTCATAAATTTCTATCATCTGACCTTATCCTATCTACCTTCTAAACAAATTAAGCTCCTGTTCTCATCTTCTGTGGCTCACACCTAGCAGTCCAAAGTCTTTTCTCATATTGTTCCTCTTGCTTAGCATTCTCTTACTTGTCCTTTCACCCAATTAAATACCAGCCATCGTACAGCTTAAGCTCAAATTCACTCTTCCATGATGGCTTAACTGACAATCACCTTACTTGAACTCCTCGGAATTTCCACAGAACACAGAGTTTATATTTTCCAAACTAACTATAACTATCCCACCTCTTAGAATATTTTAATCTTTTCTTCCCAAGTATACTGTGATCTCCCTGCCATCTGGGCTCACATTTTACAATTCTTTGAAATGTCTCACTGTGTTTCAGTTCAGTAGCTCAGTCATGTCCGACTCTTTGCGACCCCATGAACTGCAGCATGCCAGGCCTCCCTGTCCATCCCCAACTCCTGGAGTTCACCCAAATTCATGTCCATCAAGTCAGTGATGCCATCCAGCCATCTCATCCGCTGTCATCCCCTTCTCCTCCTGCCCCAAATCCCTCCCAGCATCAGAATCTTTTCCAATGAGTCAACTCTTTACATGAGGTGGCCAAAGTACTGGAGTTTCAGCTTTAGCGTCAGTCCTCCCAATGAACACCCAGGACTGATCTCCTTCAGAATGGATTGGTTGGATCTCCTTGCAGTCCAAGGGACTCTCAAGAGTCTTCTCCAACAACACAGTTCAAAAGCATCAATTCTTTGGTGCTNATGTCCATCGAGTCAGTGATGCCATCCAGCCATCTCACACTCTGTTGTCCCCTTCTCCTCCTGCCCCCAATCCCTCCCAGCATCAGAGTCTTTTCCAATGAGTCAACTCTTCGCATGAGATGGCCAAAGTACTGGAGTTTCAGCTTTAGCATCATTCTTTCCAAAGAACACCCAGGACTGATCTCCTTCAGAATGGACTGGTTGGATCTCCTTGCAGTCCAAGGGACTCTCAAGAGTCTTCTCCAACACCACAGTTCAAAAGCATCAATTCTTTGGTGCTCAGCTTTCTTCACAGTCCAACTCTCACATCCATATATAACTACTGGAAAAACCATAGCTTTGATTAGATGGACCTTTGTTGGCAAAATAATGTCTCTGCTTTGCAATATGCCATCTAGGTTGGTCATAACTTTCTTTTTACCATTTTGTATTGCATTTCTGTTTGCTAATTTTTCTTGTAGCTCAACATCATAAACTTGCATTGATATTTCTTGATTAACTTATTTCAGCCTTTGTCTCTGCATATCTTTGTATGATGGATGCTGTACGTGCGCAGTCTTTCCAAATTCTTTGTGACCCCCATGGACTGTAGCCCTCCAGGCTCCTCTGCCCATGGGATTTTCCAGACAAGAATCCTGGAGTAGGTTGTCACTTTCTCCTCCAGGGGATCTTCCCGACCCAGGGGTCAAACCCACATCTCCTGCGTCTCCTGAATTGGCAGGTGGATTCTTCACCCCTAAGTCACCTGGGAATGATAAATGAGTATCTAGCAATATTTTCTGTTCTCATTTTGGGGATTAGAAAATCATTTCACATCTGTGTACTAGGGTTAAAATTCTTTGTTTTTTAAAAAGCTCACTTCAATTCCCTGATAACTGATCTTTTTCCTTTCGTAACTTTTTCAAATTTGTTTAGCTTGATCTTTCCCTTGCTACAGATTTTTCTTCAGTTTCTAGCATATTTCTTTCATAGTGAGAATGATTGTCAATGTAAGGTGTGTGGTTGGGGCCTGTTAACTGTCAGACTTCATTTTGAATAATTGAGCAGAGAACTGGAATTTTTCTAAATAGTAGAATTTGAACAATTTTACTTTTGAGGCAAATACCCACTTATCTCAGTTTGCCGACAGACACTTCAGTTTCTTTAGAATGAAGTCCTCTTCTTCCTAACCCCAAAAGTTTAGGTGATTTTGCTTTATTTAGAAGTCAAGATAAATGGGGACTGTTCTGACTTTTCTAAAAATTAACACTGAGGTGTTGTATTTAGAAGGTCAGCTCCCTGCTTTTCTGGGTTCTTCCTTAAATTCTAGGGTGGGTGGGTCTCTTCTGTTTGTCCATGTTTGGTAAATCTGTCTGCTGAAGCTCTTATCTCATTTTATTATAGTCATGTATATATTTTTTACTCTTTATTGACCTTTCTTGAAGATCTTATGGTAAGAGAAGAAAAGTGTTTGCATTTTATCAGCTGTCCTGACAGAAATCTTGTTACTTTTAAAATAAATTTTACTGCATTTTATTTTGAAAACAAATAAGTAATCGTAGAAGAAAAAGCTGTCTTAAAACTCAACATTCAAAAAACTAAGTTTATGGCATTCAGTCCCATCACTTCTTGGCAAATAGATGGGGAAACAATGGAAATGGAAATAGTTGTAGATTATATTTTCTTGGGCTCCAAAATCACCGCAGATGATGACTGCAGCCATGATATTGAAAGGCACTTGTTACTTGGAAGAAACACCATGACAAACCTAGACAGTGTATTGAAAAGCAGAGACATCACTTTGCCAACACACTTTGGAAGCACTGTGGCTCAGATGGTAAAGAATCTGCCTGCAATCCAGGAGACCTTGGTTTGATACCAGAGTTGGGATGATCCCCTGGAGAAGGGAATAGCCACCCACTCCAGTATTCTTGCCTGTAGAATTGCAAGGACAGAGGAACATAATGTAACTACAGTCCATGGGGTTGCAAAGAGTTGGATGTAACTGAGCAATTAACACACGCACAACATTTGCCAACAAAGGTCCATATAGTCAAAGCTATGGATTTTCCAGTCATGTATGGGTGTGAGAGGTGGACCATAAAGAAGGCTGAAAGCTGAAGAATTGATGTTTTCAAATTGTGGTGCTGGAGAAGACTCTTGAAAATCTCTTGGACTACAAGGAGACCAAACCAGTTAATCTTACAGGAAATCAACCCTGAACTTTCATTGGAAGGGCTGATGCTGAAGCTGAAGGTCCAATACTTTGGCCACCTGAAGCAAAGAGCCAAACTTTTCGAAAAGACCCTTATGCTGGGAAAGAGTGAGGGCAACAGATGAGATGGTTGGATGCCATCATTTACACAGTGTACATGACTTTGAGCAACTCTGGAAGACAGTGAGGGACAGGGAAGCCTAGTGTGCTGTAGTCCATGGTGTCATAAAGAGTTGGGCATGACTTAGTGATTGAACAACAACACCAATCATTGAAGAAAACTTGTATTACTCAGGAACATATAAAGAAGGAAATAACCATAAAGAATCATCTCATTATTAATTATAATAACATTTTGCTACTTTTTTGCAAATCTATACTTTTACTTCTGTATCTATAGCTGTACTGTAGCCTTTGTCCAGTTTTGATCACAGTATTGTATGGTAAGGATTTTTCATGTACATAATAATTACTCATAAACAAATTTTGAGGGGAAAAATTCTCCATTGTGTACATGAATATATCATAATATAATTTACTATTCCCTTATGGTTACAGTGTAAAATGCCTTCACCTTAATCACTGCTGTAATAATGCTACAGTAAGAATTCTTTACATAAGAATTGCCCCTATTCCTCATTGTTTCCTTGGGATTTCATCTTCATAGTGAAAATTCTGAATCAAAGTCTATAAAAATATTAAATTTCACAATTCATGTTCCAAATTGTTTTACCAAAAAAATATATTCATCAGCAGTATATAAGAGACCTATCACACCATTGTCTCCACATAACATGATATTAACTTTTTGTAAATGCCAATTTCATACATACAAGCTGCATTTTATTTTACTTGGCTTTCCTTTCATCATTAACAAGATTGCATATTTAAAATTTTATTTGTCTATTTTTGTTTCTTTTTTCATAAGTTATCTGCTTGGATCTTTTGCTGATTTTTGAAATCATGGTATGTAACGGTTGCATTTTAGAATTTTGTAATAAATCAAGATCTGTTCCATATAAAAGCTACTTCTACATACCACTAGTTTTGTTTTAGAAATTTTGTAGTGTAGACCATGCCTAGAATGACCAGTCAACTTTTAGCTTTCTGTGAATACTGTAATTATCTACTTAAGGTTTTGCATGTTGCCAAATTTTAAAAATGAAATCGTAAACACAATAGAAGCATAAAGGAAAGAAAATTGTGGCAAGGATAATAATATTTTTATTATTAATGTTTTTTAGTCTCTAAGTTATGTCCAACTCTTTGCAACACCAAAGACTGTAGCCTGCCAGGCTACTGCCAAGTCCATGGGATTTCCCAGGCAAGAGTACCACTGTGGGTTGCCATTTCCTTCCCCAGGGGATCTTCCTGACCCAAGGACTGAACCCACATCTCCTGCACTGCAGGCAGATTCTTTACCCCTGAGCCATTAGAGAAGCCCAGTTACGTTATTAGCTCAGGAGAAATAGGGAAGACAACTGCAAAGTATGCAGAGAAGTGTAGTATCTACTGTAGTGCCTGCTTAGAGGCTGTCCCCACATACATATTTGGTGAATGAATGAGTCAGGGAAATATGGCCAAGCAGAGGACTGAAGACACATCTAGTGATGGCATCTCTTCCTCCTTTCAGTCTTTTTTATGGTTTGATAAGCATAAAGGCTGATAAGGAATTCTCCTGTTGTTCCAGTTTTTCTATACTGCTGAAAATAATCATATCCACAACACTCCAAGGTGATGCATTTATTGATAATGTTTTCAAAAGTGGTCTGAATGCTTTAAAACAGAATTAGGCAAATACAAGCAGTTCTTATCAAGATATCATACATAATGGAAAGAGTATTAATTCACATTCAAGACAGATAGGCTTGCAAAAGTTAGTGTTTCTTTAAATAGCAGGTGTTATGATTGTTTCTATAGCAATAAAACAACCTTCAAAATGTTTTAAAGTTATCCCCTTTTGGCAAGAATTTTTTCCTTTGAAACTTTTTAATTGTAAAAAAAATATCAGAATCATATTAAAGATAATTCAGGGAAAATTGCTTCAAGTGAACCTGTTGTTAATTTACATTCCATTTTCCTAACTGTTATTGGGATTTGTATTTGCTAGAAGCTGTTGTAGACACTTCGAACTAGGTATGAGAAAATAAATTTTAAGTGAATTTGAACTCTATGTGCAAAAACTAAATTTAAAAAATGAAGTTAGGGGTCATTTCAGTCATATATTTTTATTGCCAAAAGTCTTTATATAAATATTTTTTGAGACTCTGTTGGTTACAAACCATGGACTTTATCTGTGACCTTTATATCTTGCCTGTATTCCTTCCTTTGGGTGAGTTCCTCTTCTCTATGAGAGATTTCTGGCTACAGAAAAAAAAAAAAAAATCCAGGTTGACCTGTAAGAATAATCCAGGTTGACCTGTTCCTTACTGTTAGGAACATTAACTACTCCAGAACTTTTCAAGGATTAATATAGATGTTAATAGTAAAGGGAATATTCTATTTTTGTGGCAGGAATGTTTGGTATGAGACAGCAAACCAGACCATGCAACTCTGTTAAGATATGAATAGTCCATTTGAGAATGAAATGACGGCAGCTTCTTGATAATATTTGAAACTTTGGATCCAGCCAAGTCCAAAGCAAGAACAACACGTATGTTTTCTTATTAAATGAGTCAATAAGTTTCTGTTTTAGCTTAAGCTAATTGGGATTGAGTTTCTGGGTTTATTTTGGTAAGGAACTGCGTCCTGATGCCTTATGCAGACTCTGAGTATGTAGATTCCTTCTTCAAGTGAAATGAACAACAAAAAAAGAAACTCTTGTCACCCAGTGTAGATTAATGCAGATGGTAACAGTGAGTGCACAAAAGCCCAGATGTATAGTGGAACTTGGATAAATGCATAGAGGTAAGAGAGATACTAGGACACATTAAGAAAATCAATGCATTTGAGGGGCTTAGGTCTGGCATCTGAGGAACATGGAAGTGTCACTCTGTTCTAAAAACAAATAAAAAGCTGAACCAACTGAATATCCACTACTCTGAGATCCATCAGAGAACTGAGGTCATAGGGCAAATTGTTGCCCCCCAAATTAGAAGGATAGACAAGAAGACACAGAAAATCGCAGTTTACTAGAGCAGAAATCTAAACTGTAATTGACAAAATGCTAGAGTTTCAGTGGAGGCAAGCCTGAGATTTAGAAATGGAAGGAGACCCAGACTTAGGGGGAACCTCACACTAAACTTACTGTGACCATATGATTCAGAAGTCACAATCCCTTGGTTACTGCCCACATGAGATGACAGCGTGCTCACACAAACTTGCACACAAATGTTTATAGCAGCATTATTCACAACGTGGGAGTAGCCAAAATGTCTTTCAGTAAGTGAATGGATAGATAAACTATGGTGAGTGAAAGTCACTCAGTCGTGTCCGACTCTTGGCGACCCCATGGACTATACAGTCCATAGATTCTCCAGGACAGAATACTGGAGTGGGTAGCCTTTCTCTTCTCTAGGGGAATCTTCCCAACCCAGGAATTGAACCCAGGTCTCCTGCATTGCAGGCAGATTATAGACTATGGTAAATCTACAAAATGGAATACTATTCAGGACTAAAAAGGAAATAAGAAATCAAGCCATGAAAAGACATGTAGGAACCTTAAATACATATTACTAAATGAAAGAAGCCAATCAGAAAAGGCTACATCTGTATAATTTCAACTGTATGACATTCTATAATGGCAAAGCAATGCAGAGAGTAAAAAGATCAGTCATTGCCAGGGATTAGGGAAGAGACAGTGTAGAGTAGACAAAGCACAAAGGATTTTTGAATAATGAAATTACTCTGTACAATACTAGAAAGCTGGATACTTCTCATTGTATGTTTGTTAAGCCCCTAGAATGTACAACACCAAGAGTGAGCTCTCATGTAAACTATGGACTTTGGGTGATAATAATATATCAATGTAGATTCACTGATTATAACAAATGTACCACTCTGGTGAGGGTTGTTGATAACTAGGGAGGCTATGCATGTGTGTGGTCAGAGAGTATACAGGAAATGTACTTTTTGCTCAACTTTGCTGTGAAACTAAACTGTTGTAAAAAAAAAAAAATAGAGCCTTTGCAGGTTGGGGGCAGAATCTACCATTATCAAAAATAATGAATATGAAAAAAATGACAGAAGATAGTTCCATCATCCACTATGACCACAACCACAACTGCTACAGTGGAAATTGGTTTGTTTTTGTTCAGTTGCTAAGTCATGACTGACTCTTTATGACCCATGGCATGCAGCATGCCAGGCTTCCTGTCCTTTGTTATCTCCTGGAGTTTACTTAAACTCATGTCCATTGAGTCAATGATGCCATCCAACCATCTCATCCTCTGTCACCCCCTTCTCCTCCTGCCCTCAATCTTCAGCTTCAGAATCAGCCATTCCAATGAATAGTCAGTGGTGCTTTCCATAAGGATTGACTGGTTTGATCACCATGCAGTTCAAGGGACTCTCAAGAATCTTCTCCAACACCACAATTGAAAGCATCAGTTCTTTGGTGCTCAATTTTCTTTATGGTTCAACACTCACATCCATACATGGCTATTGGAAAAACCATAGTTATGACTATGACTATGTGGATCTTTGTTGACAAACTGATGTTTTTGTTTTTTAATACATTGTCTATGTTTGTCATGGGATTCCCTTGTGGTAAAGTGGTAAAGAATCCATCTGCCAATGCAAGAGATGAAAGAGACATGGGCCCAATCCCTGTATCAGGAAGATCCCCTGGAGTAGGACATGGCAACCCACTCCAGTAGGCTTGCCTGGAGAATGCCATGGACAGAGAAGCCTGGCGGGCTTTGGTCCATGGGGTTGCACAGATATGGACATGACTGAGCACACCATGCCACACCACACAGGTTTGTCATATTTTTTTCTTACACCTATTTGCACCTGATTCCTAGTAATCATGATGTCTTTTAAAAAGGTTTACTAACTTAGTTTTATTTATTTTTGCATTTTCTTTCTTTTTGCATTTTATTTATTTTTCTCTGTGTTGGATCTTTGTTGCTGTGTGGGCTTTTATCTAGTCAAAGTGCATGGGCAGTCAGGCCTCAGTAGTTGTGGCAGGTGGGCTTGGTAATTATGGCTCCCAGGCTCTAGAGTGCAACCCACTCCAGCATTCTTAGCAATTAAACAACAACAACAACATCAACATTGTTATCTGTAATCACTATACTGTGCATTAGATCTCTAGGACCCATTTGTTCACAAGTTGCAAGTATGTTCTCCCACTCCCCAACTGTTCTACTGGTCACCACTGTTCTACTCTGTTTTTTTTTTTTTTTCTACTCTGTTTTATAAGTTCAACTGTTTTCGGTGCCATGTATAAGTGATATAATACAGTATTTGTCTTTCTTCACCTGACAGCTCACTTAGCATAATGTCTTAAGGTGTTTAAGTATTTAAAGCAAAGTAGTGACATCACTTATTTGATATGTATATGGAAAAGACACTCTTGGTATTGGGGGAAAATAGATTTGATTAGGATGAGAGTAGCAGAAATGAAATAAGTTAGAGTACTGTTGTTATCATCCAAGTTAAATTCATGAGTGTGTAGACAGAGAGGGGAAGGATTCAAGAAGCAATAAGGAGTTGGACCTGCAAGACTTGGTGAGGGGTTAGTGAGAGAATAGAAGGGGACTAGAAAGAACAGACTGGCCTCTGACCTTTAGGTCCCAGTGCATGAGTCAATGTAGGTCAACATAATCACAAGTTTTAAAAATTTATTTAAGTTGACAATCCAGTAATTAAAACACATCCTGTCCTCTCATCTTGAAAAATATAAATCTGTAATAACAGATTAACTATAGGGTTAATCTATGATTTTTATATAACAATGTTGGTAAAAATCAGTGATAATTTAATTACTATATAGTGCATATCTGAGTGTTTTTGTCAGCATTTTTTCATGAAAATAATGTCAAGGGATTAAAAGCTAAAATGTAATTGTGCTCAAAGTATATGTAATTTAATATATTTTTGATAAAATTATAAACTTAAAAAATTACTTTTCATTTTTGGGGGAAAGATTTTTTTTCTCCTAAAGCAACCCAATCATCTATTAAAATTAAGATGTGAAATGTAAATTATAAAGAATATTCTATTTAAGATCAATTCTAGCATTTAATGTCTACCTGGTTGCCAATATGAAGAATCGGTATCATACTTCATGCCTGTTTCCTCCAGACCTTAACTCATACAAAGTTAATATTACAAATTCTTAACATTGATAAATGTTCCACAGTCTCCACTGAACAGTTAACAATCNTATATGTAATTTAATATATTTTTGATAAAATTATAAACTTAAAAAATTACTTTTCATTTTTGGGGGAAAGATTTTTTTTCTCCTAAAGCAACCCAATCATCTATTAAAATTAAGATGTGAAATGTAAATTATAAAGAATATTCTATTTAAGATCAATTCTAGCATTTAATGTCTACCTGGTTGCCAATATGAAGAATCGGTATCATACTTCATGCCTGTTTCCTCCAGACCTTAACTCATACAAAGTTAATATTACAAATTCTTAACATTGATAAATGTTCCACAGTCTCCACTGAACAGTTAACAATATGATACTAATGCTTGATCACCTCTGGAACTACAAATTGGAACATGAAGAGAACATGAAAATGGATGCTTATCCCGAGAAGTTATTGCAAGAATCCATTGTACCCATGCCTGCTGAAGGAACATTTTGACAAGTTCATTAATTTGTCTTTTCATTTACCTTAGCATATCCACAGCTTAAATCCTCATCGTTCTCTTTGGCAAGGCCCCTTTCTGAAGTTAGTAGTGACACAGTTCTCACACCTTCCCATCATTGAGAAGTAATTCCCTTTGATTTCAAGAATATAGGGCAAAAGATCTGTGAAACGTTGTCATGGAAACTGAAGGATGCTAGCCAAGAGAAAAGATATTAGTGGCACAATTCACCTTGTGCCAATCTGTGTGTCAGACCCAGAAAGACAGAGATGCCCATGACTTCCCTGAGAGAGAGAGAGAATATTTGTGCATGAGAGAGAGAACCCGGAATTTTTTTTAAAGATGTGTGTACTCAGTCGCTCAGTTGCGTCAGACTCTTTGCGACCCTGTGGACTGTTGCTCACTAGTCTCTGTTGTCATAGAATTTTCCAGGCAAGAATACTGGAGTGGATGGTTCAGAATAGATGTTTCTCTTGCCTTGGTTCAGTGATGCTTGGAGGACCACCATGACATTTTTACCGTAAGTGTCTAGGCTTCTGGCGGGTTCTTAACCAGGATATGGATTATCATACCAAGAGGAACAGATTTAGGAGAAAATTATAGGTTCAGTTTGGGACAAGTTAATTTTGAGATGGTGATAGTCAAACTAAGAAATTTAGCTGAGTTAGAAATATATTCTGGGCCTCTGAATGAATGGGAATGAATCTGCAATATAGACATAAGAGCTGTTAGCTTTGTAGTTTCTGGGGGAAAAGGAAGACTTCACGATTTTACTCTCACAGTCTTCTTTTTCTTCTAGAGGAGAAATCTGCTTATCAGATGTCAGATACTGAAAAGGCCATAACAAGCAATGAGTGAAATTAACCTGCAGGTTAAATGGCTAGCTCCCTTTGAAATCTCCCTCATGCCTCCTCGACTCAGAGTTCAGGAACTTGGCCATTTCAACAACCCTGGAGGCTACTTTACTTTCTTTTTCTTTCTTTGAATATCTTCTACGTCTTCCTGCCATGAAATTAGAATGTGATAATACTGAAAATCTGCCTTAGGTTGAGGAGGTATGTGTGGGAGGAGAGTTTGAAACAGAGAAGGTGACAGGTTGAACTTCAGAAGTCTCAATATAAAATGATTACAAGCTTTGAGGTTTAGGACAAATATAGCTTTTGCCCAAAGCTTCTTTCTCCCATTTGTCATTGTTCATTGTGTATAGCCTCATGAGAAGGGTGATATAGTGTAGGCTCAAATTTCAATACTCCTGGATTATCAGTCCAACTGATACTGGTGAAACCCCATCATAATATGAATTACCAGGATTAAGAAGTAAAAGTCCTATTATTACCTGCATTATTGATAATTAAATAAATTCAAATGGTAACATTTGAACTCATGTACAATGAAAGAAGTTTTCCATTCCAATTTAGGTCTGAGTTCCACATATCAACACAAACAAGAACCTTCCCTGCTTATTGATCAATGCTTTAATTTTCTCACTAACAACATATTGAAAGAAAACAACATTGTTAATAAATGTCAGTGCATACATTTGTGTGCACATGTATACGTAAGAATAAATTCCAAGAAGTAAAATTTCTAAATCAGAAAATATCTGCTCTTACAATTTTGTGATTGCCAAATTGTTCTGCAAAGAGACTTAGCCAATTTTCACCAGGATTTGAAATTTTTAGATGAATGTTCAAATTATTTTCACTTTTTTAATCTTGNACGTAAGAATAAATTCCAAGAAGTAAAATTTCTAAATCAGAAAATATCTGCTCTTACAATTTTGTGATTGCCAAATTGTTCTGCAAAGAGACTTAGCCAATTTTCACCAGGATTTGAAATTTTTAGATGAATGTTCAAATTATTTTCACTTTTTTAATCTTGGGAGATAATGATGGCATCAAGTTTTTGTTTTAAAGTGCATCCTATTGATTATGAAAGAGGTTTATAAATTGGTGGTATTTCTTCTTTATATAGTCTATACATGTATCTGTAGGGTTATTGAGTTTTTCTTCTAATGTGTAGAAATGTTTTATATCTTTAGGAAACATAGCCCTATTTTTAGTTTATCACTTGCTATGTTTATCTTTTCATAACATTTTTCCTGGATTGATATTTAATAGTTTTGTTATTTACAACTTTAACAACATTTTCCTCTGTGAAAGTGTTAGTCACCCAGATGTGTCTGACTCTTTGCGACCCCATGGACTGTAACCCAGCAGGCTCCTCTGTCCATGGAATTCTCCAGGCAAGAATACTGTGGGTAGCCATTCCCTTCTCCAGGGGACCTTTCTGACTCACGGATCAAACCCAGGTCTCCTGCATTGCAAGCAGATTCTTTATCATCTGAGCCACCAGGGAACCCATTTTCCTCTATAGCTTTCTCTAAATTGTTAAATATTATTAAAATATTTAACAATATTTTCCTTTGTAGTCCTTTCCTCTCTAGTGTTTCTCATGAAGAAAGTCATAACCAACTCTAATATAATGAATAAATATGCTCATCTTTTTCTATCTCCTATGACATTTTCATATTTTCTACTTTGATATATCTAAAATATATTTTGTTAAAAGTGATAATGTTGAAATATAGCTCTATTTGTTCCTAGTGACTAGCAGTCATTCTGAACACTTTAAGAAAGAAAAATAATCCATCTTTTTCCTATTGAAGTGAAATGCCACATTTAGCTATTCGTTAAATCCCCATATGCATTTGCTTCTATTTCTGCACTCTCTATTCTGTTCCTTTGATCTATCTATGTTTCTCACACCACAAAAGATCAAGTGAACAAAAGTTTTGAAATATGAAGGATGTAAATAAAACTATAACATTTATTTTATAGAAATATACATACCTATACACAAATATACATAAAACCAGCAAAGTTTATGTACAGATAGTCTATAAGAAAAGAAACACAAATGCCTTATGAAAATTTGAAACATGCCCAACTTCAGTCATAATCAAAGATGTGCAAATTAACATTACAATGATGTTCCATTTTTGGTCTATTATGTTGGCAAAANTCACCCTCCCTCTATCTCTAATTATCTTTTCCCTTGCCTCCTTAGCAATGAAAGCACTCCATGCTCATTTGTATCCCCATAAGGAAATGATCCAATCTGAAAAGACTTGTTGCCAGGTTTGAAGACAAAAGTCCTGACACCATAAGTCTGCTCCCAAATGACTTCTTTGCATATTGTTATAAAATTTTTTTCTATTTCCATTCTGGGAGCTAATGGCATTCACCAAGACACAGTGAAATCTTGGGTCTGCTGCAATGTCTTGCCAGACTGATGAACTGGTAACTGTCCAAGCTTATCAAAATGCTATTGTAATGTTAAGACAGCTGCAAGACGGTTTCCGGGAAGCCTAATTACAGTGGCTGGGAGATGAGTTTGAAAGGATAAAACGCTGTTTCTAAATAAGATAAGCAAGTGGAACTTTACAAATGTACATTCCCATCCTCCTTGTCTCCTCTGTTGCCAACAGGCAGCCAGAAAGCCAGCAGGGCTCTTTCTAAGGCTGTCTTTCCGTTAGGACTTGTGTGGCGTTGGCACTGAAAGGTGAGACAGAAGGGCATGCAAAACGGAGCTGAATGCCACCCTGGAACCACGTCTCTTATGCTGAGAACATACTTGTTGCTATGCTAATGGGACAGGATCATATTTCTCTGACTAGTTAAAATTTTCCAGCACAAATGAGGCAGAGTAGTGGGGCTGTTACATCATGCAGCTTTCTGAAAGGGCTGGTGGCTCCGCTCCATTTACACCTCCTCCTCTTGCACATGGCCCCTTTCCTGGTGAGAAGATGCTTCTGCTTTTTTACGAAGTGGTCTTGTCTGCTTGGGAAACATTATGAGACTCGATTAGGATGCATAATAGCCAGATTTCTCAGGACTCCTTCAAGATAAAGATGTCTTGGCCATTTTCCCAACATGTCCTTCAAGTGCCATCCAACCCCCCTCCACCGCTCACTGCCCCAGAGCTGCTCCGCCAACAGTAGGGGGAAAAATACTGCACTGTTCAACTGACAAGAAGCATCTGAGTCAAAAGGTTTGGTTTAGGCTTCCCTCCACCCCCCAAGTTAAATGCAGTTCCACCATGTGGAAAAGACAACAGCAGAGGACTAGAAAGGTGGAGAAAAGAGAAGAGGAAGCAGAGAGTTGAGTTTGGGAAGTTTATTGAGGATAAAGTTTAAAATAAATGATGAATATAAAGTGACTGATACAAAGAAGAATGCAAAATCAACCCAGACACCTTTTGTTCCTCTAAAGTTCATCCACTTTTCTTAAGGATTACTGCCATCTTAAACTAAGCTAGCATCTTCTCACAACTGAATTCTAGAGTCTTCTTCGCAACTGGCTGGCTGGTCCTGGACTGGTCCAACTCTGCTTCAAAATTAATTGAATCATTTTCCTCTCTGCAGACAAAGTCACATTTTAACTTTTGCTTAAACTCTCAATAGTCTATACTGCTCTTAAGACAAAAACAAAACAAACAAAAAAACCCTCCTTAGCACAATTTACAAGCTTTATAGATTCTGGCCCTTCAGTACCTCTCTGAGAAGGTTCAGCTCACACCATCCCAGGCTTTCTCAGCTCTGATCTCTCAGTCTCTTTTAAGCATCACTTTCCATTCAATTTCAAGATACTTGGATGTGCCTTTCTCATCTACCTGGAATCCCTTTTCTTTCGCTTTGCTTTTTAATTCAGTATATCTCAGTTCAAGTACTTCAGAGAGTCTTCCCTGATCTAACTAGGCAATAATCCTATTATATTGTTTTATTTGTATCCTGTCCTCACCTTTCTGCAAGCGAGATATTGTTTTCATATTCATTATGTGAATATTCAATCAATGCCTTTTCCCCCAGTAGCTTCATAAGGTCAATGACAATGGCCTTCTGGTTTATAATTATATCCTTAGGGTCTACTTAGCACCTGGCACTTAGCAGCATCTCAGAAACACTTAAGTATGAAAGATAAGGAAAAGAGGAGGCAGGGAGGGACTTGCACAGGCTTAATACAGTATATTCCCTGAAAGCACAGGACCCAGTCCATGACACTGTAATAAGTCCTCCATAAATAATTGCTGCTTTATTGAAAGCAGTTAGAAAAGGTTAATTGTCACAGGAAAATTGTGAGTAGAGTCAGAAGTATCATCTCGGGTAGAGCAAAAGGTGCCTCTAGGAGGAGTGAAGGATGCCTGTGAAATTCATCAGGGCCCGGATGTGGCTTTCCTTCTTTTGGTGGATTTTAGAAAGATAAACCAGACTCAGTGTGTTCTGAGAAAGTAAGATCTTTCCATTGAGGAAGTAGACCTTGATTTCATCAGACATGGGGAGTAAAAGGATGGACTGCATGGCCTCCACCAAGCCGTGAGTTCTCCAAATAAATTATGCAAATACTACAAGTGAACTTACTGAAGAGGCAGTTGGAGAGTGTTAAAAAAAAAAACACACAAAAACCTTCCAAAAATTAGACAAAGTATAATTCTGACTATATTGTTATTCTCTCCAGTAGGAGGAAAATTTAAGTCACCAAATAAGGGAACTGGCATATTAAAGAGTCTAATACTTTATCTGGTGTATTATTATATGGTAATTATATCATCAACGTTCAATCTAGTGCATGTTATACAGCAATATTCTGTGTGACATTTGCTGAACCGAAACAATAGCAGCTCCCAGAACGTTGGTGATCTGAAACAGTGCCCACTTTGCAACACTCAACCTGTATTTTGGGGATGCATGCTCCAGTGTATAGTTCCTTGGTGGCTATAGTGACTCTGGACTCCTAATAAGTCGGATGGCACCTTGCTCTGCCGAGATGCTGTCCTGAATGATACATTTTTGCATTGTCAAGTTGTTGTTTCCAAAGTGTATGAGCTCTACGAAGACCAATAAAGTCAACTCACAATACTAAATTATGAATCTTCCTATTGTAGTCTATGGCTAAGGCAAAACAAACAAATATAAAAACTTTTACTTAACAAAATTAGTGGCTGTATGTTCCATGTAAATTTTGGCATTCAGATTAAACCATGAACTTGGATTTAATGAATAATTTTGCAAGCAAACTTGTCTAAGCTAAGAAGGGCTCATGCATTATACTCTTGAAATGTGGTCATTTTAAAGAAAGAGGAAAAAGTAAGGAGATGTTCAAATGTATTTACATCATTCTTAAGTGGTTAATTATGGTATAAACACCATAATTTTATATACTGAAATAGACAAAAAATCCTTAGAGACATGTTTAATCATTTGGATCTAGTCATTCAGTGTTTATTCATTCATTTTTAGTCCATTAGAGTGCAAATTAGATTTGATTTGCTTGCTCTGATTGGCTTAATTGCCCCAGTTACAGCTGAAGTACAAATAAAATTGTAATAAATTGAACAGATGTTTAACCTACTCTACCAAGATCTTAAATAGTCAATTCCAATTGCAATTTACATTCAGCAATTTAACAAGACCCCTAGGAAATGTATTTGATTATTAAAACAAGCTGTTTGTTTCTGTGTGTGATGAATACAAGACCACTGTGTCATGTGCTTTGGCCTGGTGTAATTTTTTGTATTTAATTTTGCTTCTTTCTTTTTAGAGAACACACACACACACTGAATATCTGGCTAAAGAAGTTATTTGGCCAGTTCTTTTTTAAAAAGTGGATATCACATTCCAAATGATGAGAGAAGGGAAATATTTCAGAATTATGAAATATTTTATTAAAAAGCAACCAAACCTATTATATTTTCCATAAGCATCTTCACTGAGAGCTTTTTTTATAGCCAAAGGGAACTCATCTTAATAAAATCATCAATTAGAAAACAACAAATTCCATTATTCAAGTTCTAAATGTCTCGCCCTTAGCCCATGTGGAAATAAAAAACATTCTTACAAAGCATGCATGGCATGGCACTGCCTCTATAATCTTTTCACTTTAATTTAATGTGGCTGTTAAGACAGTGCATAACTTGTGTGTGATCTGTTCCTAAGGATGCTTGGCAGAAATTGGCACATTACAGCTCTTGTATTTCCTCAGGAAGGAATTTAAGATGGATTTTATGTCTAGTTCCATAAATTTATAATGTGAATCTCCAGATTCCCAGTTATTATATACTGAGGGCATGCTTAGATAACAGGAAAGTTAGCTTACTAAAAAGATAAGCTTGTACTATGGATGTAGAATCAACAAACTGAAAACCAAATAAACATTAAGAACCAGCTAAACTACGGTGTGTAAAATAGATGGCTAATGGGAAGCTGCGCTATAGGACAGAGAGCCCAGCGCACTTCTTTGTCACAACCTGGGGAGGGATTGGGGAGCGTGTCAGGGAGGCTCAGCAGGGAGGGGATATATATACTTACGGCTGATTTGCGTTGCTGTTGTCAGAAACCAACACAACCATCATTACAAAGCAATTATCCTCTAATTTAAAAAACAAACAAACAAAAATCCAGCTAATCCTGAAGCCAAAACTCAAATGTCTACAAAAAATCAGGGACATGACCTGAACAAGTGGGGACAATGATGAATTGGAGAATGCCATCTTCTTTAAAGGGACAGATCCAATCAGCTCCAGCCAATCATGACCATTATAGAACGCAGGCCAGGGATTGAAAGATTCTGAGTTTTCATGAAAAGCTCAGAATCCAGATTTTTGTAAATTCTCTTGATTTAAAAAATGTCAGCACCTACTTCAAAAAATAATAATATTTTTCATGTTAAACAGCAATAAAAAAATGAACCAAGTATATCCCAAGTTTACAGATTGCTGTTTACTCACTGATCTATCCAATCCCAACGTTTTAGAGTTGATGATACCAAGTCCCCAATAATTTAAAACCATATGTTAAAACCCCTGTTTCCAGAAAGTTAAAACCACTCACTTTGGGTTCAAATCACAATTATGGTCCAATGTAACTATACAACCTTAAGAAAACTATTTAATTTGTCCAATCTTCTGTTTCACAACTACTAAAATAGAAACAGCATTAGTATCCACATCATAAGCTTTTTGATAGGATAATGTGGGAAAATCTGTAAAGAGTCCTTAGCAAAATGCTTAGTACCTGGTAGTGAATAGAAATTATATTCAGTAAGCAGAAATTATATTCAGTAAGTAGAAATTATGCTCATGTGCCAAGAGCATTATCATTTCAGATCTTTCTGAACAAAATGGAAATAATCTTAATAATAAATCCCAATCTTATTGATACATTTTATTAAAAATATATTTCAGACCAAATACCATAAAATTCCTAGAAGAAAATGATGGGGGGCAGGGAGAAGCCCCTTGATATGGGTTTTGACAATGATTTTTTTGGATATTACACTTAAAGCACAAGCAACAAAATAAAAAATAAACAAGTGGGATTGTATCAAACGAAAATGCTTCTGCACAGAAAAGGAAATCGTAAAAAAAAAAAAAAAAATGAAAAGACAAGCTACAGGGGAAAATAATTACAGATCCTATTATCTGACAAAACACTAATATTCAAAATACATAAAGATTTTATGCAATTCAACAGCAAAAAAAAAAAAATCAATTAAACTTGGGCAAAGACATTTTTCTAAAGAAGATATATAAATGGCCTAAAGGTATTCAACATCACTAACCATAGGGGAAATGCAAATAAAAGCCACAAGGAGATATTACTTCATGCCTGTTAGAATGGCTATTATCAAAAAGACAAGCAATAACAAATGCTAGTAAGAACGTGAAGGAAAGGGAATCCTTGTACACTGTTGGTGGGAATGTAAATTGGTACAGCCAGTATGGAAAAATGAAACATGTATATCACCAAATGTGAAATAGATCGCTAGTCCAGGTTTGATGCATGAGACAGGGTGCTAAGAGCCAGTGCACTGGGACAACCCTGAGGGATGGGATGGAGAGGGAAGAAAGTGGGGGGTTCAGGACGGGGGACAAAAAAAGCCAAAACAAAACAGTATGGAGCTTCATCAAAATATAAAAAACAGAACACCCCTCAGTGCAGTTCAGTTCAGCTCCGTTGCTCAGTTGTATCCAACTCTTTGCTACCCCATGAATCGCAGCACTCCAGGCCTCCCTGTCCATCACCAACTCCCGGAGTTCACTCAGACTCATGTCCATGGAGTCAGTGATGCCATCCAGCCACCTCAATCTCTGTCATCCCCTTCTCCTCCTGCCCCCAATCCCTCCCAGCATCAGGGTCTTTTCCAATGAGTCAACTCTTCGCATGAGGTGGCCAAAGTATTGGAGTTTCAGCTTCAGCATCAGAACTCCCCTATGATTCAGCAATTCCACCTGTGCAAAAATATCTGAAGGAAATGAAAACACTGTGGCAAATATACATCTGCTCCCCATGTTCATAACACCATTAACCACAACAGCCAAGCTACGGAAACACCCACAGTGTTCATCAACAGATGAAAGGATAAAAAAAGAGGTAGTATTTATACATACAAGAGAATACTATTAAAAAAAAGAATTCTTGCCATTTGTGACAATGTGGATGGACCTTGAGGGCATTACAATAAGTGAAGTAAGTCAGGCAGAGAAAGATAAATACTGTATGATCTCACGTGCATGTGACATCTTAAAATAAAGGCAAACAACAACAAAAATACCAAACTCATAGAAAAAGAGTTCATATTGGTGGTTACCAAAGGTAAGGAGCAAGACTGGGAAAGAGAAATTAGATGAAGGTAGTCAGAAAGTACAAGCTTCCAGTTGGTACTGCTGGGGATATAATTAATGTACAACACGAAGGCTATAGCTAACACTTCTCGGAGGCTTATTTGATAATTGTTAAGAAAGTAGATCTCAAGAGGTCTCATTACAAGGACAAAAACATATTTTCTTTTTATTTTGTATTTATACATTAAATGATGGTTGTAACTAAACTTATTGTGGTAATCATTTTTGTAACATATGTAAGTTAAATCATTATGCTGGACACCTTAAATGTATATATTACTGTAAGTNTAGATCTCAAGAGGTCTCATTACAAGGACAAAAACATATTTTCTTTTTATTTTGTATTTATACATTAAATGATGGTTGTAACTAAACTTATTGTGGTAATCATTTTTGTAACATATGTAAGTTAAATCATTATGCTGGACACCTTAAATGTATATATTACTGTAAGTCAGTTGTATCGCAGTAAAACTTGGAAAATGTGTTTTAAATTGTGATGAGAGGTTATACTGAGGAAATGCTCCCATGTTTCTCCAGAGCAGAGTCAGAATTAAAGAGTGACAGGAAAAAAATAAATAAATAAAGGGGGAAAAGAGGCCACAGAATAAATAACACTGTATTCCCAGAAGACTATTTTAAAGGCCTCCCTTGCAGTAAATTAGAGGGCCTTAACTAAATGATATCTCCCCCTCCCGACAGCTTTGAAAGAGACAATATGAAGGTCTACTATCCAAGGGGAAAGTAAGTGTTCGTGGCACATTTTGAGGCAACATCAAAAATAAAATACAAATAAAAGCTTTTAAACTAACTGTGCATTTGGAAACTGTTTCATTCAGTCATGTCCTTGTGTTCCCTCTGAGTTCATGGTGACATAGTCCTTACTCAACCTGCCTTTACTGTGCAGGACTATTTTTCACTATGTAAATATGATGCAACATTTCTTGTAATATACAACCTATATGAAACCTAAAAGTTACTTCCTAGTTATATCATTCCAGTTAAAGGAATGAAAAAACTAAATACTTATAACTGGCATATCAAGTATGATACTTTGTTATTTTCCAAATGGTCAAAAAATAGGGGGTTTGAGTAACTGCGAATCAAGCTTGCAGAGAGAAATAGAGATTAGGGTTTATACAATGAAATTCTCCCTATTAAATATTCCTCTGAGCATAAATTATGGTACACCATAGTAAAAAAGGACTAAAATTCTATAACAATTTTAATCTGTGGGAGTTGAAGAGAGAAATTGATGTTTTCTCATTAAAAATGAATTACTAAAAATNTACAATGAAATTCTCCCTATTAAATATTCCTCTGAGCATAAATTATGGTACACCATAGTAAAAAAGGACTAAAATTCTATAACAATTTTAATCTGTGGGAGTTGAAGAGAGAAATTGATGTTTTCTCATTAAAAATGAATTACTAAAAATAGAAGCATTTTTGAAAATAACATTCTAAACTTTTTAAAGAAAAAGAAAATATTTTCTATGATTTTATAAGTAATTTTTTTCTTGAGTTTCATGGTGCAGTAAAATGAACCAATACCATCATGTAAACAATGACATTTGATATTAGATTCGGAGCATTATGAGTGATGGGTAACTTCAAAGAAGGTTCTATTGACTTGTATTAAAAGGAAGCCCTCCTGGGATCCCATAAGAAATAATCAAAATAAAAATCAATAGACAATCAATCCATCTCTATCAATGAACCAATTTTGTTCTTTATTAAGACTGAGTAACATCCCATTGTATATATGTATCACAGCTTCTTCAGAGAATGTCATACTCTCTAAAGTACGCCAGAAAGTAAATTAAGTCAGAAACAGCAAAACAAATACATTAATGCATATATGTTGAATCTAGAAAAAAAATGGTATAGATTATATCATTTGCAAAACAGAAATAGAGACACAGATGTACAGAAGAAACATATGGATACTAAGGGAGAAAACGGTGGTGGGATGAACTGGGAGATTGGATTTGACGTGTATATACTATTGATCAGTTCAGTCCAGTTGCTCAGTTGTGTCTGACTCTTTGCGACCCCATGAATCACAGCACACCAGGGCTCCCTGTCCGTCACAAACTCCTGGAGTTCACCCAAACTCATGTCCATTAAGTCAGTGATGCTATCCAACCATCTCATCTTCTATCGTCCCCTTCTCTTCCTGCCCTCAATCTTTCCTAGCATCAGGGTCTTTTCCAATGAGTCATCTCTTCACATCAGGTAGCCAAAGTATTGGAGTTTCAGCTTCAATATCAGTCCTTCCAATGAACATCCAGGACTGATCTCCTTGAANATCTCAAGAGGTCTCATTACAAGGACAAAAACATATTTTCTTTTTATTTTGTATTTATACATTAAATGATGGTTGTAACTAAACTTATTGTGGTAATCATTTTTGTAACATATGTAAGTTAAATCATTATGCTGGACACCTTAAATGTATATATTACTGTAAGTCAGTTGTATCGCAGTAAAACTTGGAAAATGTGTTTTAAATTGTGATGAGAGGTTATACTGAGGAAATGCTCCCATGTTTCTCCAGAGCAGAGTCAGAATTAAAGAGTGACAGGAAAAAAATAAATAAATAAAGGGGGAAAAGAGGCCACAGAATAAATAACACTGTATTCCCAGAAGACTATTTTAAAGGCCTCCCTTGCAGTAAATTAGAGGGCCTTAACTAAATGATATCTCCCCCTCCCGACAGCTTTGAAAGAGACAATATGAAGGTCTACTATCCAAGGGGAAAGTAAGTGTTCGTGGCACATTTTGAGGCAACATCAAAAATAAAATACAAATAAAAGCTTTTAAACTAACTGTGCATTTGGAAACTGTTTCATTCAGTCATGTCCTTGTGTTCCCTCTGAGTTCATGGTGACATAGTCCTTACTCAACCTGCCTTTACTGTGCAGGACTATTTTTCACTATGTAAATATGATGCAACATTTCTTGTAATATACAACCTATATGAAACCTAAAAGTTACTTCCTAGTTATATCATTCCAGTTAAAGGAATGAAAAAACTAAATACTTATAACTGGCATATCAAGTATGATACTTTGTTATTTTCCAAATGGTCAAAAAATAGGGGGTTTGAGTAACTGCGAATCAAGCTTGCAGAGAGAAATAGAGATTAGGGTTTATACAATGAAATTCTCCCTATTAAATATTCCTCTGAGCATAAATTATGGTACACCATAGTAAAAAAGGACTAAAATTCTATAACAATTTTAATCTGTGGGAGTTGAAGAGAGAAATTGATGTTTTCTCATTAAAAATGAATTACTAAAAATAGAAGCATTTTTGAAAATAACATTCTAAACTTTTTAAAGAAAAAGAAAATATTTTCTATGATTTTATAAGTAATTTTTTTCTTGAGTTTCATGGTGCAGTAAAATGAACCAATACCATCATGTAAACAATGACATTTGATATTAGATTCGGAGCATTATGAGTGATGGGTAACTTCAAAGAAGGTTCTATTGACTTGTATTAAAAGGAAGCCCTCCTGGGATCCCATAAGAAATAATCAAAATAAAAATCAATAGACAATCAATCCATCTCTATCAATGAACCAATTTTGTTCTTTATTAAGACTGAGTAACATCCCATTGTATATATGTATCACAGCTTCTTCAGAGAATGTCATACTCTCTAAAGTACGCCAGAAAGTAAATTAAGTCAGAAACAGCAAAACAAATACATTAATGCATATATGTTGAATCTAGAAAAAAAATGGTATAGATTATATCATTTGCAAAACAGAAATAGAGACACAGATGTACAGAAGAAACATATGGATACTAAGGGAGAAAACGGTGGTGGGATGAACTGGGAGATTGGATTTGACGTGTATATACTATTGATCAGTTCAGTCCAGTTGCTCAGTTGTGTCTGACTCTTTGCGACCCCATGAATCACAGCACACCAGGGCTCCCTGTCCGTCACAAACTCCTGGAGTTCACCCAAACTCATGTCCATTAAGTCAGTGATGCTATCCAACCATCTCATCTTCTATCGTCCCCTTCTCTTCCTGCCCTCAATCTTTCCTAGCATCAGGGTCTTTTCCAATGAGTCATCTCTTCACATCAGGTAGCCAAAGTATTGGAGTTTCAGCTTCAATATCAGTCCTTCCAATGAACATCCAGGACTGATCTCCTTGAAGTCCAAGGGACTCTCAAGAGTCTTCAACACCACAGTTCAAAAGCATCAATTCTTTGGTGCTCAGCTTTCTTTACAGTCCAACTCTCACATCCATACATGACCACAGGAAAAACAATAGCCTTGACTACATGGACCTTTGTTGGCAAAGGAATGTCTCTGCTTTTTAATATGCTGTTTAGGTTGGTCATAACTTTCCTTCCAAGGAGTAAGCATCTTCTAATTTCATGGCTGTAATCACCATCTGCAGTGATTTTGGAGTCCAAGAAAATAGTCAGCCACTGTTTCCACTGTTTCCCCATCTATTTCCCATGAAGTGTGGGACAAGATGCCATAATCTTCGTTTTCTGAATGCTGAGCTTTAAGCCAACTTTTTCACTCTCCTCTTTCACTTTCATCAAGAGGCTCTTTAGTTCTTCTTCACTTTCTGCCATAAGGGTGGTGTCATCTGCATATCTGAGGTTATTGATATTTCCCCCAGCAATCTTGATTCCAGCTTGTGCTTCCTCCAGCCCAGCATTTCTCATGATGTACTCTGCATATAAGTTAAATAAGCAGAGTAACAATATACAGCCTTGACATACTCCTTTGCTTATTTGATACTGTGTGTAAAATAAATAACCAGTAAGAATCTGCTATGTAGCAAAAGGAACTCTACTCAATGCTCTGTGGTGACCTAAATGGGAAGGAAATTCAAAAGGGAGTGGATGTATGTGTGTGTATATATATAAAACTGATTCAGTCTGCTGTACAGTAGAAATACATATGACATTGTAAAGCAACTATATTCCAATAAAAATCAATTTTTAAAACAGGAAATAGAATTAAATCACACCCTGAGGGCTTCCCTGGTGGTTCAGTGGTAAAGAATCCACCTGCCGATGCAGGAGACAGTGGCTCAATCCTTGGTCCAGGAAGATCCTACATGTGGCGGAGCAACAAAGCCTGGGTGCCACAACCACTGACCCTGTGCTCTAGACCCCCTGCTCTGCAACAACAGAAGCCACTGCAATGAGAAGCCTGCACAGTGCAACGTAGAGCAGCCCCTGCTCATCACAACTAGAGAATGCCCAAGGCAGCAATGAATACCGAGCTCAGACAAAAATAAATAAATAAAATTATTCTTAAGAAACCACACCCTGAGCAACTAAGTCAGAAAATCATGGAACTTTCTCTCACCCNGAAGTCCAACATGAAGCAGGCTTAGCATTAAAATTTTGAACAAGAATAAGCTGATTACATGACATGATGTCTCATCTGTGTGTCACAGTTTGTTGTTGTTGTTGTAAACTGTGCCTCACTCAGAGAGTGAAGAATGGAGCTCATGAAGTGCTGCTCACACCAGCTTCAGTGTTTTGTCATTTGAACTGTGCCATCTCTCCATCTGTGGAGTGACCAGTCACACAGATCATGATGTGAAGGGCAGCTGTACACCATCAGAGCAGCACTCAATCTAGAAACACCAAATGAACTCCAAAAAATGAGTTTTTCTGCGGGGAGATGGCCTCATACTACCTTTTAGTTTGATCATATATTATATTGTAACTTATGCGATTTTCTATATTTTGGTACAATATGCATTACTCAGCAATCTTTCTCCAAGAGCAATGCTTCACAAATGTTGGCTACATTGTAATCTTTGAAAGCCTTGTTTAAAAAATATATATATATATTTCTGAACTCTGACCCCATAGTTTCTACTTCAGTTAAGTTTAAGGTAGAGACAGAATTTTTATCTTGAACTAGTTTTTAAGTGATACTGATTCAGTTGGTCCAGGGACCACACACTGAGAATCTCTTTCATTATAGTAATTGTTGAAATAATATACCAATGAATAAATGAAATAAGCAGTATCATTACATTTACACTGAATTTTTTTTTTTTTACAATTTCAGTATACATGGAGATACTTTTATATAACACTCTGAATATAAAGTGACAACGTTGGTTATCTGGTAGATGTTTTCTATACCTAACTTTAGGTATCCAAATATATGGCCTCAAGTAGACAATTGATTTGATTACTCTACATTTTACTTTTGACACAGATTTATTTACATGAACTTATTGGGAGTGAGATTGTATTTTTAATTGAAATGTTGAATTAATAATTTAAAAACAAATCAGACTGACAGATCCTATGCTACCCAAAGANTGGCCTCAAGTAGACAATTGATTTGATTACTCTACATTTTACTTTTGACACAGATTTATTTACATGAACTTATTGGGAATGAGATTGTATTTTTAATTGAAATGTTGAATTAATAATTTAAAAACAAGTCAGACTGACAGATCCTATGCTACCCAAAGATATTTGCTTTAGAATATTCTTGTTTTAAAAGAAACTGCTCCAGGTTTATAGATATCAGGAAATTGTTGACTTTAGGATTTGGTTATAAGACATCTATTTTTCCTTTTATCATTTTTAAATTACTGTGATTTCAATTATAGGCCATCACCTATGCCTGTTTAGGGTGGTACAAGCTTTGAGGTTAGGTTGTTTCTAGCCATTGATTACTTAAGAGACAAGTATCAATAAAACACAAAAGAATTGACACATAAACTCTATTCTGTCAATTTAAGAGAAGTTCAGGCTTTCTAAAAAATATTTTAATTTGCTATAAAAGGTACCAAATGATACTATATTTTTAAAGCAAAAAATAAAAAATAAACTAATGAACAAAAACTCTAGAGCAACAACAAATATAAATAGTAAAATTTTGTTATTTATTACAATGATTGTACTATTTGCTGTTTCTGCTCATTTAATTAAATATAAATATAATAATTTTTATTTTTGTAAGGTATAGAAGTATTCAAAATACACAAAAATATATAGCAAAAAAATCCACACACCACATACACAAACATAACAGGATAATTGAACAGGTGATAATTTAGGTTCTTTGGATCCTTCAGTTGGTCTCTGGTTGAAAAGGAACAGATGTCTACTCAAGCTTACTCAAATGAAGGGGGAAATTGCATCTTCACAAAAATCTGCAAATGCTGAAAAAATAGGCCTTATATAATAAAAGAAAAAATGGGTTAGCTCCAGGAGCCCACCAACTGGATTCTCCGGGCCTTCACTCTGGTTTCTCTGACTTTATGCTCTGCTTACTGAATCTGCATCCCCCACCCACTGTTTCCTAACTGATGGAAACTGATGTCTCAGTGTCTCTAAACAGTCAAACTTAAAATTCCAAGGAAAGAAATCTAACGGGTAGCCCAGTCTGTGGATAAAATCATCTGGGGCCAATGGTTTGCTAGCTGTTCATCTATGGTCACATCTATGGTTAGAAAATATATGGGCACATGCTACATGGAAAGCCCCTCGTCAGGGATTCTTGCATAGTTGAGTTAAAATATAAAGGTTGGGTGGATACTATAGTCAAATGAAGCATTTTTAGAAGAAGCCAGATTGGCCAAGGCATAACACCCTAAACAGAGCTGGTGATTCATGTACTGACAAAACACCCAGATTACAGAGGGAATACCAAAAGGGAAATAAATGGCCTCTTGAGAATGAGATTAAAATTTAAACATAGACTGATGAAATTGCAAGTAACAGCAAGCAAAATGTAGAACCCATGGAGGGAGCCAAATGCCTCCTGCAGTGAGGTAGTATATCATAAGGAAAGAAGTAGACAGGCCTACCCAGGAGAAAACACAGAAGTGCCTGGGGTCTGTTGGAGAGAAAAAAATTTCCTCTACCCTTCTAAGTTGCTTCCCTGGTGGCTTAGTTGGTGAAGAATCTGCCTGCAATGCAGAAGAACTTGGTTTGATCCCTGGGTTGGGAAGATCCCCTGGAGAAGGGAAAGGCTACCCACTCCAGTATTCTGGCCTAGAGAATTCCATGGAATTCTCCAAAGAGTTGAACACAACTGAGTGACTTTCACTCAGTCTAAGTTTTGGGGGCTGATCTAAGAATTAAATTGACATGAGATCTAAGAGTTAAATTGACATGAGGTTAATGGAGAAAATAAAGTAAAAGTTTCATAGCTTGTATTTGCAGGAAAGACCCAGAAAAACTGGGTTACTCACCCAAATAGCCAAAATTCTCACTTTATTTACTGTCTTCAGCCAGAGAAAAAAGGACGCTGCAGAAGGTGGTTTGACATGAAGATGGAAAAGCAAATATTTGGTGAATGAATATTTATTGGTCCATACAGAGGCAATGAGAAAGGGAGTGGACTCTGATCTTTAAACCCTGCCGAGTCTCCTCCACCACATCTAGACCACATTCTTTGCAGGTATGGCTCTATTCTGAAAGAGACGCTTCAGCTAAATTATGTAGGCAAAAAAAGATTTCCTGGGTCTTCTTTTTCTCAAAGATAATCAGCTAAATTAGTCTTCTTGCCAAAGAGACATTTTAGGATGTCAAATTTTGCTTCCTCACTAGTTTTATGATGAATATCTTACCTTTAGACTTCATAGTAACATCGTGTTATAACTTTAATAACTTTCATAGAATAAAAAATGCGCCATATGTAAGCTTACTAATATCATCTTGTTTGGCCCAATTAAGGATCTCTTGTTAGGTGCTTTTATCTTTACTATAGGAAGCTTTAAATTTAGAAATATATAGATTTTATTATCTTAAAATTAAGTTTTAAATTTACCTTTCTAACCACTTTTTAACAATGGGAGGAATAAAGACTGGTTACATATCTTGCCACTTCTGCTTTTCACCATCTAAAATTGAACTATTTAGTGGTTGAGAGTGATTTAGCTCAATTCAGTCACTCAGTCATGTCTGACTCTTTTCAAACCCATGATCTGTAGCACACCAGGCCTCCCTGTCCATCACCAACTCCCAGAGTCCACCCAAACCCATGTCCATTGAATCAGTGATGCCATCCAACCATCTCATCCTCTGTTGTCCCCTTCTCTTCCTGCCCTCAATCTTTCCCAGAATCAGGGTATTCACATCAAATAATAGAACCCTCTCACTAAAGAAAACTTTTTATGTGTATAGTTTTAAAGTAATTTGACTTTTACCAATCCTTAATATTGACCATGATCATAATCATGGTTTTTAACGAAAACATGCTTTCATCACTGGGATTTTTTTTCACCTAATTATCCCTTTGGACTTAGTGTATTAGTTAGACAAAATAAATAATGAAGATCATGTATGCTTTTCTATTCTCAGAAAACAAGCTTCACTTTCCTGTTTTTTTTTTTTTAATTTTTAATTAGCTAATTTATTGTCAAAATATATTTAAAGAAAATTCAACAGTGGAATAGGCACCTTGTCAACTAAATGATTTTCATGAACACCAAATTGTAGTTAGATAAACTTTTGTATACATAAAGAAAAAATGATGAAAACTGTTAAGTCTACAGTATTGGCTGCTGTTCTATTCCNTTTTTTTTTTTTTTTTTTACTGTATGTAAAAACTTTACCTATAATTCAAAGCCATGCATTGCTTGGCTACTTATACTTGCACTGGGTGGATAACAAGGAAGAGAGAAAGAAAGAATATTGGAAAGGTAAGGCTGAGGTCAAATTTCTGAATTATTTTGGAGGCATTCTTAGGATTTCTGGCCCTGTGATCCTTGAAATCTGTTGTGCCTCACATTTTACTTTATTTAATTTTTTAAAGGCATCTTGTTCTTCTTGTAAATATTCTTAGTTAAAAGATTTTTGATGAGACCTTGGAATCTGTAGTTTGAAGAATCGACTGATGATGTTGCACTTCAGTATTTGGAAGAAACTATCTTTGGCAGTGGAGAGTCGATGAAGGGTTTTGAGCACAGAAATATTAAGCAGAGATATACTTTAGAAAGATTACTTTAGGAAATAATGGGTTTGTGAAATCTGGGACTTAACACAGAGAAACAAGTTAAGAGATGATTGCAAATGGCCAAGAAAGAGTTAATGAGGGTCAAAGTTAGGATGATGGCATGAGAATTGGAAGGACAAGGAAGACTCAATGGTTCAATAAATATTTACCAAATGCTTACTATAAGCAGGTATTGTTCTAGGTATTGTGAATACAGCAAAAAGAAAAACAGAAAAATTTTTTTTTACTCTTGTGGAGGTTATATTCTATTGCTATAAGACATAAAGTAAACATATTATTTACACAGATAGATAAAGATTGACAGATTAGGTGCTATGAGGAAAAATAGCAGTGATGGGGACATACAGTGCCAGGTGGAAAGAGAGAGAGAGGTTAAATAAGATGATTTGGGATGGTTTTACTGCTACAGTAATATTTTAAATAAATTTGAAGGAGGTGAAGTTTCAAGACATATAGTTATCTGGTGAAAGTCATTCCTGACAGAGAGTAACATAGCAATAGAAAGATCAAAGCATGGAAGTGTCCTAGAAACAGCAAAGCGTGATACTGTAGCTGGAATAGAAGAAGAAATGGGGAGAGGAGTAGAGTGTTAGGTGAAATGAACAGTGGGGTGCCTGACTATTCAGAACTCTGTAGTTTCTTATAAGAACTTTGGCTTTTGCTCTTGACTGTGATAGAAAACCAGGAAGGGCTTTGAGAAATGGAAAGACACATTGTGCTTTATGTCTTAACAGGATAAATCTGACTGCTGTTTCAATAGACTTGGTGGCAGTGTCGATGGAAGAAAGAGAAAGACTAGTTAGAAGGATATTGCAATAACCCAGTTTCATATAGTGATACTTTGGACAGTGTGATAGCAATCGAAATAATTTGAATTATCAGTTTCTTAAACTATTCTGAAGATATGGACAACTAAACTTTCTGATAATTGGATGTGATGTGTGAATGATAAGGAGGACTTAAGGATGTCTTCAGGGAAAGATGGAATGATTAGTAAAACAGAAGAGTCAAACTGCACGTGGAGAAAATTGGGAAGACTATCAGGGGTCTAGTTTTGACATGGTTACATTTGAAATGAATATTAAGGCATTGAAGTAAAGATGTTGAGTAAGAGGTTGAATCCTATAATTTTGGAGTTTGAAAGGTCAAGCCTTGATATAGAAATTTGGCTGTTCTTAGTTCCATAGATGAGATCACTAAGGAAAGAGTCTTGAGAGAGAAGAGAAGCATCCTAGGGACTGACATTTGGAGCATTTGAGAAACAAGACATTTCCTTCTCCAGGGAATCTTCCCACCCTGGGATGCAAACTGAGTCTCTTGTGTCTCCTGCATTGGCAGGCAAGTTTTTTTTGTTTGTTTGTTTGTTTTTGTTTTTATCACTGGTGCCACCTGGGAAGCCATAAGGTAGACAAGGAGGAACAAAGAGACAAAAAAAGCACCAGTGAGATAGGAAGAAACTTAGAGATTACAATGTCTTAAAAGCCAGGAGACGGAATTTTTTCAAAGTTGGAAGAGTAATCAACTGAATCAAACACAGCTGGTATTTCAAGCAAGAATTCTAAAAACTGACCTTTGGATTAAATAATAATGAGATCTTTGTTGACCTTCACAAGAAGAGATTCCATGTGGAGGTGAGAGTGAGAGTAGTTCTGAATTGCATTCAAGGGATAATGGGAGTAGACAAATTGGAACAGCGAAGAGTTTTATTTTAAAAGAGCCAAGAGAAAATATTAGATAATACAAGGAAGAATTTGAAAACGTATAAAGGAAAGATTTTTTTTTTGTAGTTACCCATCCATGCCCCCAACAAAATTGGTTAATATGTCTAAATTGGTGATATCACATGTGCTAAGAAGTTATGAAAAGGTTTAGTGCATATCATGGGTATATCTGTTGATAGTAGTCAGGTACAATAACTTGAGCAAAGGGAGGGACTTCTGTTTTTATTTCAGTTAGAGTATGAAGTCTAGAGTAAGAGCTTCTGTGTAGATTGGGTTTGCATATGTCAAAGTCCTGCTGGTGCCAAGGGAAGGTGAGTGAAGTCTTTCTTACTGACTTTCTTAGCTGTGGTGCAAGAGACATGGATAGATGGGGCTTGAAAACTGTCAGTGGTCAAACACCAAAAATGGAATCAGAATGTTACAAAAGAGCTTAGTGACAAGTTTGGCATAGAGATTTAGGAAAGTTATAAAGAAGTATCTCTAATTTGAAGCATAATGATTGAAGATATTGATGGCATTTAACCAAGACAGGAAACACCCAATGTGGATCAAGTTACATCTAGAGGTACCAGCCCATTCTGGTCCTCAGGAAGAAGCAAGAGGAGCAAAGGAAGAGAAATTGTGGAGAGCCAAGACAAAGGAGTAAGGGCTGATAGTGTGAATTTTGACATTTGAGTCTTGAAGAATTATTCTTCCAAACTTCCATTTTTCTGTATGCAAATGTTTATCATTTAGTTAAGGACTTTATAGTATGAAATCAGATTAAAAGGATCACTTTTTTTAATTTTAAGGAGTTTGCTCTTTCCTTTTTAAGTTAGCTAAATTCTTTAGTCAGCATCATATTTAAAAGAATTTATTAAGAAATTTTGGTTCTGAAATGAAAATAGATTGGAAGTGGTTATTTTTCTTTCCAATAAGAAAACAACTGAACAGATAAAAAGTCAATAATTTTAAAAAATTCGTCACAAGGCTGAAGTTGTAAATTTCTCCCCCAAAATCTGGGTGAACAGGTGTAACCAGAGAGTCACAGACAAACTCTCCTTACATGAGGTGGGAACCACTAGAGCCATAAACTAATAGTGAAACCAAGCAGGACTCTGTAGGACTCCTGGGCACAGAAGCCTTTCTGTCTCCCGTTTTTTTACTCCAGCCTCCATGACCTGCCCTGAGTTCTAAAGGATAGATTTAAAGAGTGGAAATCAACCCTGAATATTCATTGGAAGGACTGATGCTGTAGCTGAAGCTCCAATACTTTGGCCACCTGATGCAAAAAGCCAGCTCATTGAAAAAGACCCTGATGCTGGTAAAGATAGAAGGCAGGAGTAGAAGGGGACAACAGAGGATGAGATGGTTGCATGGCATTATAGACCCGACATGAATTTGAGCAAGCTCCCAGAGATGGTGCAGGACAGGGAAGCCTGACGTGTTGCAGTCTGTGATGTCATAAAGAGCTGGACATGACTGAGTGACTGAACAACAACAACACTCCTGGAAGGGAAGGGATGCAAAAAGGGAGAGGCAGCCCAGGAAGCAATAGTATAGCCTTGGGCCAGGGCCCTGGTTCCACTTCAAGGAATAAAAATATCCTAAACTCTCTTTAAGATGTTGGCCTTCTTCATACCACAGGAAGACCACTTTAGTCTACATGAAAAAAATCAGACTAACCCATCAAGAAGCTCTGGTCACCTGAGGCCAGATAAGAGGACCAGAGGCCCTGCACACAGCCTTATCTTACCCTGCTCTTGAATCCTTGCTATAAAACCCTTCCTCAAATCCTCCCAGGTTAGGACACATAGTTTTTGAGAGGCAGAACCTGCTGTGTCCCCCATTGCCTGGTAAAGCAATAAAGCTATTCTTTTCTGCTGCTGCTGCTGCTAAGTCGCTTCAGTCGTGTCCGACTCTGTGTGACCCCATAAACAGCGGCCCACCAGGATCCCCCGTCCCTGGGATTCTCAAGGCAAGAACACAAGTGGGTTGCCATTTCCTTCTCCAACACATGAAAGTGAAGAGTGAAAGTGAAGTCGCTCAGTCGTGTCCGACTCTTAGCGACCCCATGGACTACAGTCTACTTCACCTAAAACTCTGTGAGATTTGATTTGACATTGGTATACAGAGACTGAGCTTTTGGTATCAGTTGTTTAGTTGCTAGGTCCTGTCCAACTCACTGGAAAAGACCCCGATGATGGGAAAGATTAGGGCAGGAGGAGAAGGGAATGACAGAGGATGGGACGATTGGATGGCATCACTGACTCAATGGACATGAGTTTGAGCAAACTCTGGGAGATAGTGAAGGACAGGGAAGGCTAGCATGCTGTAGTCCATGGGGTTGTAAAGAATTGGACATGATTGACTGAACAACAGGCAAGAGACTGAGAAACTATGGGAGCTTCTGTCTTAAAAATTCCTCTGATTTTCATGAGTTTTAACCTGTAGGAATCCATCAAGCTCTTATATTGAAAATTTGGAAAAGATCCCCTCCCAGTTGTGCTAAGGGGCCTACAAGAGCAATCACTGTGAAATATCTAGAGCTTTCTCCATAACAATGGTTTCACTCAGGAGGAAAAGCATTTACCAGCGATTGGAGGCAGGGTACTCCTCAAACTCAAGCCTGCTCTATACTTCTAACTCACTGAAAATGACCCTGATGCTGGGAAAGATTGAGGACAGGAGAAGAGGGAGACTGAGGATGAGATGGTTGGATGGCATCATCGATTCAATGGACATGAGTCTGAGCAAGCTCTGGGAGATAGTGAAGGACAGGGAAGCTTGGAGTGCTGCAGTCCATGGGGTCACAAGAAGTCGGACACAACTGGATGACTAAGCTACAACAAATTCCTAGCCAGATTAACATAAAGGCATATTTATCTTAGTTCCTATTATTGTGTACAAGGCATCCAGTTTTCAACAACAAATGGATATGTCCAAGGACTGCAAAAAACAAAATGAAAAAAAGAATTGAAGAGACAAAGCAATCATCAGAACCAGCCTCAGATATGACATAGGTATTTGAACTAACAAATTGTGAATTTAAATATCTATCATTAATATGTTAAGGACTCTCAAGGAAAAAGTAGACAACATGCAAAATAGATGAGAAATAAGTATAGATATGGAAATTCTAACAAAGAAGCAAAAGGAAATGTCATAAATCAAAAGCACAATAAAAGAAACAAATTATACTTTTGGATGAGCTCATCAGTAAACTGACATAGTTAAGGAAAGAATTAGTGAGCTTAAAGACAGTTCATGAGGAAATTTCCAAACTGAAATGCAAATAAAACATCCAGAACAGAACACTCAAAAAACTGTGGGTCAATTTTAAAAGCTACTGAAATACCATACTCTTCATGCCCTGAGTGACTCCCATCACATTTAAAAGCTGAGCTCTCTGTTTGATCAGGTTCTCTTATTTCTCAGGCTTCATCTCATACATTCTACTACCAGTTGTTAATACTCTAGCCTGATTGACTTTCTTTTTATCAAACGCGTTAAGTTTGTTCCTACATTATGGCATTTTCCCTAGTTATCTATTATATCTGGAATATTCCTCCACAATAACTGGCCTGGTTGCTAGCTACTTACCTGAAAGTCAGCATTAAAGTAACCCTCACAGGTGTACATGGATTGAAGCCTTTGCCATCTCCACTGACATGATTTTCTAGAGATTGAGTCATCTCCCTCTTCCTGGCACAGTGAGTGAGACACCCTTACAAACAAAGATTTCCCTTACAAACATAGATGTCTCTTACAAAGAGTAACTTGCCTCTTGGTTTTCAGAACTTCTTCAGTGCCTGTCATTTATTAAAAATCAGCAGCTAAAAATAATCTTTATGCCAAAGAGATACATTTTGGGGTGGCAAATTCTACCCCCTGTACCCTCTCTCATCATTCAGTCTACGGTAGCAAGCCAGTCACTCTCTTTCATAGTGCACTATTTATTTTTACTATATTTGTCTTCATAATATTAACCACTATGAAAATTATTCTTGTTTATTTATATTTCTGTTGATTTCATCCAATAAAATAAAGTGTGAGTGTGAGGATCGTGTCTGTTGGTTGTTTTATTGTCCTACCTATGGTGATAAGATGAACAAAGCACATAGTAGATGTTCATACATTCTATGAAATGAATAAAATGTTTTTTTAAAAGAACATCCTTGTTTTCAAATTTGATTTGTTTTTCAAAGTAAAGTACTGTATACTACTCATCTTCAAAATCCCCAGATGTCAAAGGAACTGCCTTTCATGTAGCACTCAAAGCATGAGATCATTGATGTGTTATTATAAATTTAGTACATTCATTAAAACATTGGGCTATATTCTATATTTAAATTAAAATATGCAAATTAATTCCTCTGTGTCTCTCTTTCTCTATCCAAGTGTTGAGGTGCTTTTCTCTTGATATTGGAATTACAGTGGTTTTCTTTTTTCTTTTTCTTAATTTTTGGAGAAGGGATGGATTTGTATGGAGTAGAAACTTTATTATTTGATATACTTATGACCAGAGATAGTCAATAGATTGAAAAATTAATTTAAGGAAGAGTCATAATAGTTATATATAAATGCTGCTTTACTTCATGTCATTAGTCATCTAATATTTAGCATACATTATAGGTGCGATCCAAGGGGCTTACCATACATAACAAAAACGTTCTTACCACTTGAGAAATTCCAAGAGTTTAAGAGATTGCTTTTCAGGGACAAAGGCAAGAGTGTTTGGGGCAAGATCAAATTAATTATTACACAGATTATAACTATGGTAAGAGAAGGCAATGGCAACCCACTCCAGTATCCTTGCCTGGAGAATCCCAGGGATGGGGGAGCCTGGTGGGCTGCTGTATATGGGTTTGCACGGAGTCAGACAGAACTGAAGTGACTTAGCAGTAGCAGCAGTACATCTGACACAGATAATTGTGTAATGAACATTATGGTCTCTTTGCAATCCTAAAATTCACTTCCTAAGGATAAAGTGCATGTACATCCTGGGAAAAGTCTAAAAGAGAGAACATTCAGTTAGTCATAATAGACTTGTATTATTATTATACTTTTAGGGAAACGTCCTCTTAATATGCTTTCTAAACAATTGAGGAAATGAGTAAGTTGAGGTCATGAAGATCTTGTAAGGAATTTCTATTTTTTACAATAATTATGAATTCCTTAATTATGATGATACATATTAAAGAACATGTTTTAAATGCTTAAAGGAAATTTTTTTGAGTTTTGAGATAGTGAATAAAATTAAATATTTATGATTTTTCCTGAAAATAGTTGATCTTCAATTGCATTACAAAAGTATCCCTTTTTTTTTTCCTTCTGTTCTTATTGACTACTGTCTCACCTCTCCAAAGTTACAATACATCTTGTTGGAGGTGGAAAAATCTTTAAAGTCCTTGTAGAGTTCAGGCTTTCACTTTTCAGATGAGGAAACCAGAAGATGTGAACTAACTTGCTCAACGTCAAGCAAATTCTAGCAGAGGGCTTATTGCAATTCAGAGTTCCTGAGTGCAGTCCAGGGCTTTTATGGGGAGTTAAAAAAAGGCAAAAATTATGACAATTGCATATGTCCTAATTGAGAGATAGCATGACACATGATAAAGAGCTTCATTTTTTAATTAGTTCTACAATTATATCTCACCTCTTGTTATCACTGGCTAGGTGCTTTTGATCAAATTATTTAACCTACTTGAACTATGGTTGCTTCCCAGTTTAGAGATTATTAAATGAGGTAACTTCTAAAGTAACCCAGCATTGAGAGTACTTCTATGAATAATTGTGCTGCATGCCATTTAATTAATAAATGTCTAGTAAGTCAGACTTTCGACTTTTTTATTTGAATTGGAATATGAGCAGATATATTACATTTCAAAGCTGAGCCCTTTTGATTTCCACATCCAACCGTCTGAGTTCATACTTTGCAGTTCGTTGCTTCTTTAACTCTCCCATGGAGACTGTTATTGCTGCATCATTCAAGCTGCTGAAATGAAAGATTTCCATTCTTCTGGAGTATTTTAAAAATCACTGAGAACAGTCACTGCGGCTTAACACTCTGCAAGCATGCTCAAATACCATGGCTGGTGTCTCATGCATCTCGTGTGAAATCTAAAATACACTGAGATAAAAACACATAAGAATGACTGAAAAGAAAAGGCAATATTACTGTAATGACTTCTTAAAAGGATTTACCATATTAACAAAAATATTACTAAGTGAGAAGCCAATATGAAAAGGCCACATACTGTATGGTTCCAACTATATGACTTTCTGGAAAAGGCAGAACTATGGAAACAATATAAAGATCTGTGGTTGCTAGGAAAAAGGAGGGAGGTGAACAGAAGAGTTTGGGGCAGTGAAAATACTTTGTATAATATTATAATGATGAATATATGTCATTATACTTTGTCCAAAATCATAGAATGTACAACAAAAAAAGTGAAACCTAAAGTCAGCTATGGACTTGGGATAATGATAATGTATCAGTGTTGCTTCATCCTGGGTCATAAATGTACCATTCTGGTAAGTGTTTGTGTGAGAACAGGGGACATAAGGGAAATCTCTGTACCTTCTCAGTTTTATTGTAAACTGAAAAGTGCTCTTAAAAATACACTCTTTCTAAAAATTAAAAAATAAGCAATTTGGAAACAAAAAATAAATACTAAATTTTGGCTGAATGCTGAACTTTCAATTGAATGTAATTTTTAAGATTTCACNGAGGTGGGAGGGGGATTCAGGATTGGGAGCTTGTGTACACCTGTGGTGGATTCATGTCGATGTATGGCAAAGCCAATAGAGTATTGTAAAGTAAAATTTAAAAATAAATAAATTAATTAATTAAAAATAAATTTTAAAAAATAAATAAATAAAAAAGAGAGAAATAGTTTTATAATGGAGAGTACTTAGAAGAAAGCTTAAATTCATACATACCACTGAACAGATAAAACTAATATTCAAGAGAATAAATATTCAATTTTACTCACATATGCACCCATATATAACACCTCATCTCACAAGCTAGTGAATGCCAAAGAATGCTCAAGCATAATTGCACTCATCGCACAAGCTGGTTAGTTGGAGAAGGCAATGGCACCCCACTCCAGTACTCTTTCCTGGAAAATCCCATGGACAGAGGAGCCTGGTGGGCTGCAGTCCATGGGGTTGCTGAGTTGGACATGACTGAGCGACTTCACTTTGACTTTTCACTTTCATGCATTGGAGAAGGAAATGGCAACCCACTCCAGTATTCTTGCCTAGAGAATCCCAGGGATGGGGGAGCCTGGTGGGCTGCTGTCTATGGGGCCACACAGAGTTGGACGTGACTGAAGTGACTTAGCAGCAGCAGCAGCATAGGTGTTTAGACACCTATGCACTCATCATATTGCACCAATAGTTTGTTGTTGTTCAGTTGCTGTTTGCTGTGGTTGTTATTCAGTTGCACCAGCAGGGTAAGTCATAAAAATACCTGTTAAAGGGGCCCTCTTGGCACATTTCTAGGCAGAGCAGCTTATCAATATGAATATGGATGAAGTATCTCCAAGTAACTTTCTTAGAATCCTCTTCATTAAGTCAAGGACTCTTGAGTAGATACTTTCCTTTGTCCTAAATCCTCTTGATCCATTGTTGTCAGGGAAAGTTGAAACATATTTGAGCTTGAGATGAAGATGCTTAGTTTACAGATGAGCTGATTTGATGTAGTTGGGGTGAAAATCCTTTCCATCATGAAAGGTCTTTGCTTCAGCAGAGATGTTTTCTCTATTTGTCTGCTAAGACTTAGTGAGTGGTAAAATCTTGGTAAATCCTGGTAAAATCTTACCAAATTAGCAAGGGTGCCTTTTGGTTTTGTTAAGGGAAAGACCCTTTGGTCAGTTGTTAACCAATCCACTGAATTTTCAGCCTGTTTAATCCACATAAATGCAAGTACAAGTAAACCAATCTGCAGACACTCTCAATAATGTATGTAGCTACTCATTTACTCTCCTTGATAACTGAACCACAAACGTAGGTTAATTATTAGCCCAATACCACTAATATATTTTATGTCTCCTTCTTGTAATTGTTGTACCATCATTCTTATTGATTGCTCTTGTTATGGTCACAAGAACGATTACAGTTAGTACTGTCCTAGGTGACCCATAACAACTAATCACTATAGGTACAAGCAGAGTTTGAATGCATGTGGGGAAGGTCAAAGCCAGTTCATAATTCAACTAATGAACACTAAGCTCCTGCTAAAGATTTCCTTTTATGGGTGATTTAGGATTTCTATTAGAAAGGTGTGGGCCTCAAAACAGCAGAATCTGAACATAGATCTTAGAGACAAAAATTTACACATGGGAGAACTCTAAACAGAAGTGTTATCTACCAATCAATATTTTGTCTAACGTTGTTGTGTAAAAACAAAATATGTTCTATCCTGGGCAGATTTATCAACCTTCCCCGGTTCTACTGCTATATGTAAACTTGCTATATTAGTTTGCTAGGGCTGCTGTAACAAAACACTTCATACTGGTTGAATTAAGCACCCAGAAAATTATCTTCTCAGAAGTAGCAAGGCTGGACAAGTTGCTGGGAAGATGAGTTTTTCTGAGGGCCATGTGGAAGGGATCTGCTCTAAGCCTCTCCCCCTGGCCTATAGTTGGTTGTCTACTTCCTGTGTCTTGACATTGACTATACTTGCTGGTGCCCTAATATCTTCTTTTAAGGGCTTCCCTGGTAGCTCAGCTGGTAAAGAATCTGCTGCAATATGCGAGACCTGGGTTTGATCCCTGGGTTGGAAGATTCACTGGAGAAGGTAATGGCAACCCACTATAGTATTCTTGCCTGGAGAATTCTATGGACAGAGGAGCCTGGTGGGCTACAGTCCATGGGATTACAAAGAATCACACATGACCAACATTGTCTATACATGTCTGTGCCCTAATTTCTTCTTCTGAGGACATGGGTAAGATTGGATTGGGATCTACTTAAATGATCCCACTTTAACATAATTACCTCTGCAAAAACCCTATCTCCAAATATTGTCACAATCTGTGGGGTACACAATTCAGTCCATAATACCAACTTTCTTGGTAGTATTTAAAAAGAAATCTCCTACATCTCACGCCCCTGTATCAGACATAGTGTTTGTATACAATGTATATAAGTCAAATACATTTTTAAAGGTGTATTGGAAAAGACTTTGATGCTGGGGGGGATTGTGGGCAGGAGGAGAAGGGGATGACAGAGGATGAAATGGCTGGATGGCATCACCGACTTGATGGACGTGAGTTTGAGTGAACTCTAGGAGTTGGTGATGGACAGGGAGGCCTGGTGTGCTACAGTTCATGGGGTCGCAAAGAGTCAGACACGACTGAGTGACTGAACTGAACTGAACTGATACTTCTTAATGAGGTCAGAGTTCCCAAGCTATTGCAAAGGAATTTGAGGGTCCTGTAATAGATGGACACAGGTTTCTTTTATTCAACTACTTAGTGAGCACCAACTATGTATCATGCACATTTCTAGGCTTGCAGGATACATAAATTAATAAAACAGATAAAGCCCACTGCCATTACAGAAGTTACATTCTTTCTGGGAAACACAGACAAAATAGACAAAAATAGTAGACACAGTAAACAAGTAAATTTTATTGCAGGTTACAAAGTGCTAAGTGATATGGAAAACAGCAGAGCAGGCTAAGTGGGAATAGGAGGTGATGGGGGTCTAGGGTTGATGAAAATTATAAATGGGACAATCTCAGTGGGCCTAACTGGGAGGCTGACATTTGAGTCAGGGTGTGGAGAGGAAGGGTAGAATAGACAAACATCTAGGGAATGAACTTTCTAAGTGAAGACCCTGGTTTCCACTATTGCTCACCAAACATTCCCATTTACTGGACTTTGCTGGCATTAACTTTTACTGGAAATGGAGATTTCACATGCATCCTCACAAAATACATCTGAATCCTCATCATCAGCCATCCCTAACTGTAGGAAGACAATTGCCTCATCCAACAAGCTGCATGCTATGCTCTCTGTTTAAAAATGTCCCATCTTAGATAAAAGAATCTAGTCTTCTCCTAAAATCCTCTTGATGTCTGCAAGAAGTTAACAGCACACTCTAATACATATGTATTTCTGCTAAGCCTTCTGAAGTATGCCATTCATAGGCACAGAGCTTGGATCTTATAGAACAGATGAAATATTAGGCAGTTTTTGCTGCCACTTAAGAAAGCTTTGTCAAATTTCAGCCAGGAAAATGGGGCTCTGTGCCAATGCAGCTTGTTTATTTAATTGTCTATCTCTTTGGATAGTGTGTTCCTGGTACCAGTTTTAAAGTAGTTGGGCCCCAAATGGCAGCCTCGGTAGAATTACGGCATAGGAAGGGCTTGTTCTAAGAAAGAAGAGAGTGTGGACAAGAGCAAATGCTCTTACTGCAGTTGTTCACTACTGCAGCTAGTTATTGCTCTAGCTTTTTTAAAATTTCATTTAAAATTCACTGAATATCACAATGTGAAGCTCCTGATGGTGAAACATTTCACACTTGTTAAAACTTCAGTGGTTTAGAGATTCACTGTTTTTATTTCTTCCAAGCCAGATAGGCAAATGACTTTTGGTTTATCATCACACACACACATAGCAGAAATAATGAATGGGTTACAGCAGTGTTTCTTGACGCTTAGCGTATATGGGAAACCTGGAGAACCTGTTAAAAAACAGACTGCTAAGTCTCCAGTGCCAGAGTTTCTGATTGATACTCTGCAGATGCAATAGGAATCTGCATTTCTAACAAGTTGATCAGTGAGAACACTTTGAGAGAGATCAGTGGAGTACCCTTCTACTTGAAGTCATAGCCTCATTTGCAACACACAGCTCCAGACAACTAGAGTCAGAATATTTTCCCATCTGAACATAAAATAATATTCCTGTGTACCTGGAATATAAGGACATAGTCCCAATATTTTCAGGGGAATTTCTGCTAATTTTGCTAAAATCACTACCTATGCTTCTAAAAATCTTTACTTGTTATGCCCTGGAACTTCTAGGTCTTCCAGAAGTTGCTGCTGGAATAAAAAGAAGAAATAAAGATTTTAGCAAGATCCGTTTTAGTCAGTCTTATTCTTCCCATAATTTCCCCCGTCTTTGTCATTAAGCAATCAATACTGAAGATTCAAACATAACAATACATGACAGAACAAAGTCATCACTGAAGCTTGAAGGCCCACTTGCATCCAAATTTCAGTTAAGTTTTTTAAAGATGCATAATACCAATTATGAACCAAATGGAATGAATCTGAGTAAAGACACCATGGAAACCTTAAAATACTATGACCTAGAATGTTTATACTCTACAGTTGGGCATGTATTTGAAATGTGGCTTCCTGTCTTTCCATTCAGAAAATAGTGTGTTCAGAAAGAAAAGCAAGAAATAGAGAAGTTTCTTGTACTTTCTGATATATTTTTTCACTAAAGGATAAAGTAAATAGTAAGGATATAGAACTTATGAATCTAGACAGGAAATAAAAATGAAGGGTAATCATGTGAAAAAAGTAATCTGACACAGTTATACCATGAGAACAGAGAGCTGGATACAGAAATAGATCAGTGGACAGTGATAATCAGTTGATTAGAAATGGCTTTTAAATATGATTTTTCTTCTGAAAATCAAAGGATTCTATATTTGTGTGGTAAAACTATAGCCCTGGTCAACCCAAGCATCTTCAAAAGGACCCTATTTTTTTTTTAAATTATGTTAAAACTTTCTTATCTGCATGTAGTTAAGCACACAAAAAGCTACAAAGAAGAGTCATGATGTTGATTAGGGTGGAAGGTAAAGATTTTTAATGAGTAACTTCACAGCTAGGTATACTGTGATTGTTTATCCCAGGGTCAAATACAGTATGCTTACATACCCCTTAGAGGCCTACCTGATTGACCCAATGATCTTGGGAAGGTGTGCTTGAAAGCACTTGTCAAAATTAATCTCAAAGGCACTGAGGTGCTAAAGCTCTCCAACTAAAATCTCCAGAAATAGATAGGAAGTAGAGTAATAATATGATTTGGTTGTTGAATTGGTCATGAGAAGGAAAAATAAAGAAAGAAATACCCTCGAGCATGAATAAGTCTTCATTTAAGAGTGTCCCATAACTTTTGCCTGACCTATTGCTAAGTTGACCTATTTTTTAGTTAAACTACAGTTATTTTGATACCAGGGATTTCTGGTTTAGAATCCTCTGAATTGAATGATGACACCCATAAAAAATTATTTGCTGATCTATTAACATAGACAATAAGATTGACACACATATGCCTGCTCTAATGAATATTGTAGTGATAAACAGAAATAGCCAACCAAATTTAAGAAGATTGAAAAGTCTGGGTGAATTATAGGATTTGAAACATACAACTGGAATTATCAGTTTTCTGATACTACAGCTATTTAACCATTTTGAGAGACGATAATGCAGATTATAAGGTCAAGTTCAAGAAATTCTGATCTCCATGGCAACCATGGGTGCTAAAGTCACCCACATGGTTATGAAACTTCTTACTTTCACATTCTGGAGTCAGAGTTTAATTAGTTCTCTATCCTATTGGGAATAAGAAGAGTAGGGGAACATAAAGGCAGTCAGTATCTACTGACAATTGCAATCTGTCACTTCCATTTTCTTGAAGGCTAAATAATAAAGACCTTTCTGGGACCAGAGATTGGGGTTTTACCTCTTTTGTTGTTACAATAAAATGCTGCCACATTTTCTTAATATAGTGGGAAATAACCCTTAGAAAATGTCAAAGAAAATTTTCCTTCCGCTGTTCAGTTAAATTGTGCTATTTTTGCCAATGTACCATAGATCTCTAAATTGCTAATAGAGTTACTTAGTAAGATTGAGATTATATCGGACAGAACACGTATAGACTACTGCATTCTAATCTTTAGTCTCTTTTATCTATAATACTTTATTTTTCAATTTGTCCCAATTGTGTAGTTTAACAGTTAGGGTAGAACTATAAAATATACATAAAAGCAAAGAGGAGGTCACTCTGACAATGTTCTGTTTTTGCATATCTTTAATTCTCCAAGAATGACAGGCAAATAAGGATCTCTCTTCAGTTTATGTCTGTGAAATATTATATCAAAGATGTTTTTATGGCTAGTACACAATATATGGTATTTTTACTTTATCATGAGCCATAGCAAAAATCTAAAGCAAAGTAAGCAATAGTTTTGTAGGTAATTCAATATAGAAGAATCTTTTTAGCAACTGGTGCTAGAAAAGTTGAATATCAAAATGTCAGTATGCAAAAACAAACAAAAAAGGACTTTAATACATAGACTCATACAGATATACAAAATTCATTAGTGTAAAATGGATCAAAAACCTAAACTTAAAGAGGTAAATTTATACAAGTACTATAAGAATATATTGGAGATAATATTGGTGATTTTGGTATTGTGGAAGAATGGAGTATAGGGACTATTTGGACTAAGACATGCTTAGTGTTTACTTGTCCTTTATAAACTTGAAGTAGATACACACCACTGGTCATAAGTAGCATTCAAAATATTTAATAAGAGGTCAGCATGAGTATCAACTGTTTAGATTGGATGTTAATATTGAATTCTAGGAGAATATCACTTTAACTACTGACTGAGACATAAGTTGCTATGTCTTTTCCAGATATTCATAATTCATAATTCTGGAAGAAGTAAACATTTTGATTCTAACACAAACTGGAATCAAGATTGCCGGGAGATATATCAATAACCTCAGATATGCAGATGACACTACCCTTACAGCAGAAAGCAAAGAAGAACTAAACAGCCTCTTGATGAAAGGGAAAGAGGAGAGTGAAAAAGTTGGCTTAAAATTCAACATTCAGAAACCTAAGATCATGGCATTTGGTCCCATCACTTCATGATAAATAGATGGGGAAACGAAACAGTGACAGACTTCATTTTTGGGGGGACTTCAAAATCACTGCAGATGGTGATTGCAGCCATGAAATTAAAAGATCCTTGTTCCTTGGAAGAAAAGATATGAGGAACCTAGACAGCATATTAAAAAGCAGCGACATTACTTTGCCAACAAATGTCTGTATAATCAAAGCTATGGTTTTTCCAGTAGTCATGTATGAAAGTGAGAGTTGAACTATAAAGAAAGCTGAGTGCCGAAGAACTGATGTTTTTGGACTGTGGTGTTGGAGAAGACTCTTAAGAGTCCCTTGGACTGCAAGGAGATCCAACCAGTCCAACCTAAAGGAAATCGGTCCTGAATATCCATTGGATGGACTGATGCTGAAGCTTAAACTCCAATACTCTGGCTACCTGATGTGAAGAGCTGACTCACTTGAAAAGACTCTGATGCTGGGAAAGATTGAGGGCAGGAAGAGAAGGGGACGACAGAGGATGAGATGGTTTGATGGCATCACTGACTCAATGGACATGAGTTTGAGCAAGATCCGGGAGTTGGTGATGGACAGAGAAACCTGGAGTGCTACAGTCCATGGGGTCACAAAGAGTCGGACATGACTGAGATGAACTGAACTGATGCTCTTCATACTTCTGTTCCCCTCATCTGAGGTTGCCATTTGTTGGCTGGGGATTGGTGTAGTGTTGATTAATTGACATGCCTGATTGTATGTTTATTTTCTAGGAAATCCCAGGGCTGCAGATTAGAAGGAAGATGTCAAATTTTCTCTTCTGCTTCTATCATTTCTCTATTCTCTTCTTCATTTATCTTCTTCACAGGGTGTTTGCCAAATGGGCATTATCAAATATAACAACAGAGAGTCCTCTTGGAGATGTTAATGGACTTGGTAGCAGATTAACTTTAATTTTGGACACTCAATATGACATCTATGTTTTTATTTAATGAGATATTAAAAATTATGGTGGATGGGAAAGAGTTGCTGCCTTTTTCTTTTTTTCTTTCCTCTAAGGAAAATACTTTTTGTGTGTTTGGCTAAGAAATAGGTGGATGATAAAGTTGAAATGAAGCAAACAGAAAATTTTCAAATGTTCACACTTTGGTGTATCAAAAATTATTCAAAGGGAGGAGAAAGATAGTAGAGTCCAAAGAATTCTATTCCTCTATGCATTAATTTTGTCTCAGCAGCTTCAATTCTATGAGTTGAATCTTCAATATCCAAATAAATAAATGAAAAAAAATCTGGCTTGTACATTCTGAATATTGTGTTCAAATGAGCTGTTATTGGGATGGGGTTGTTTGGAAGATGTTAAATGTGATTTCTGGAAAAAAACATTGCTATTTTCAACACTTTTTCCCCCACAAATAAGTAGCTTCTGAGTCAGTGACAAATCTGCTTTCACTTAGGCATGTAGATTCTTTTTAATATGTTTGTTACTTTTACAAAGCTCTATCCAGTTTGCTAGCATACAAAATCACCTGAAATAGTATTAATTAACTGTTTTATTTAATCAAGAGCCCTTGTATCAATGACTCTTAATGAGAACTTTTAATACCAACCTGGTAGAACATGTGTCCAATTTCATAAACCTCAAGAAGGGCCAATAAAGTGCAAGGCCCTGTTAGGCACAGTGAAGAAAGAGCACAATTATTCTTGCCTTTCATTAATTTATAACTAATTAGTATGCCAGTCATGTCAAATTCAGCATAAATAATTTTGCTGGAAATGTGACAAATGTGTGAATTTTTAAGATACAGATTGGTAACTGTAGAGATATAGATTAGACAAACTACCCAGCTTTGTCTATTTTTTATTTATTTTTTTAAATTTTTGTTTATTTTTATTGAAGTATAGTTGATTAACAATGTTCTAGTTTCAGGTGTACAGTAAAATAATTCAGTTATAGATAAATATATTTATTCTTCTTCAGATTCTTTTCACATATAGATTATTACAAGATATTGAATATATCATAGTTCCTTGTGTTAGACAGTATATCCTTTTAGGTTATCTATTTTATATATGGTAGTGTATATGTATATTGCTTTAATTAAATTACCATGTAATTCATCATTCAAACTGATACAGTTTTGAGAGGTAAAGGAGTGAGTGAATTGTTTAAAGACAATAGTGAAAACCTGGACTATCCTAGGGAAAATCAAGGAATATAATCAACTAATTCTGATAAACATATTTTATGTAGGAAAAAATTGGTCCTAAAGATTTCATCATATTGTAGAGATCAAAGGTTGTCACATATCTGTATGGGGCATCCAGACTCCTTTCTAGTTTCATCATGAATATGTTCTTGGTATCAATGTATTGCAAGCTGAACTCTCCAATTACCTCTTTTTCTCAACTGGATGTGTGTCTTTGCCTTCTTTTCCAATCATTTCAAATATAGATCACATCTGCTATCTAACTTCTTCCTTCTTCCACAGCTGTATTATAGGAACTTCACTGGGAATCCAGTGTTTAGGGCTCCATGCTTCCAGTGCTGGGGTGCAAGTTCAATCCCTGGTAGAGGAACTAGGATCCCACATGCCATATGGCCCAGACCAAAGATAAAAATAAATAAATAAAAAACAACTGTCTAATGGATTATTTTATGAGACTTTTTTTTAATCTCCAAATGAAAATTGTGAGAAGGCAGAAACATTAAATTCAGTTCATCTACTCAATATGTTGAAGGCACTATATCCTAGACTTTGCAGTAAAAACAAGGGCATTAAGATATTAGATCTCATCCCTACTGCGTGGTGTGACATGCTCAGTCCTGTTTGACTCTGTGAATCTATGGATAGCAGACTGCTAGGCTCCTCTGTCCATGGGATTCTCCAGGCAAGAATACTGGAGTGGGTTGCCATGACCCAGGGATTGGCCTTGTGTCTCCTGCATTGGCAAGCAAGTTCTTTACCACTGTGCCACTTTGGAATCTCATGATTCCTACTGCTATAGACTCGAATGTCTGTGGTGTGGTAGTGGTGGTATTAGTTGCTCAGTCATGTCCGGCTCTTTGCAATCCCATGGATTGTAGTTCACCAGGCTCCTCTGTCCATGTGATTCCCCAGGCAAGATAGTGGAGTGGACTGCCATTCTTTTCTCCAGAGGATCTTCCCAACCCAGGGATCAAACCCAAGTCTCCTGCATTGCAGGCAGATTCTTTACCATTTGAGCTACAGGGAAGCTCTTGTCTGTGCCCTCCCCCAAATCTATGTGTTAAAATCTTAATCCTCAAAGATGATAGTATTAGAAGTTGGGGCCTTTGGCAGGTAATTAGGTCAATAAGGGTAGAGCCTTCATGAATGGGATTAGTGAGATTTTAGGAGAGACCTCAGAGAGCTTCACTCTGAGTTCCTCACATGAGGACACACAGAGAAAGTGCCAGCTATAAACCATGAAGTGATCTTCACCAGAACCCGACCCTGTGATCTTGCACTTCCTAGTCTCTACAACTCACAGTGATAAATTCCCTTTGTTTATAAGCCACCCAGTATATGGTGTATTGTTTTAGCAAAAGAAAAGTTAAGACACCAAAGGGAATATTTGACAAGCTAAGACACATGCAAAAGATTATACTTTTACAGACAAGATTAAATAGTCAAGTAGATAATAGAGGGAACAAAAAAGCACAGGTTGAGTAAGACAAGAGCCATTAAAAAAGCAAAAAGCATAACTCATACAGAAGAAATAATCATATTCATTTTGAAGAATCAAGAAGTGTTTTTCATTAACGGAAAGACATTTGTGACAAATCTTGGGTAGGTATATCAACAGAATGAGTTGAGGAAGAGAGAAAGGATAGCAAGTCAGGGGGATGAACAGAAACATATTTAACAAAAAATAATAAAAAAATAAGGGTGAATAAATATATTGTCATCAAATGGAGTAACTGATCTAGTGATGAGGAAGCTTTAGGAAAAGATTTGTATCATCTACAATAAAACAGCAATTTAAGCAATAAAATTTTTTGTAGTAATCTATGTGGAAATTAAGAACAACACCAGAAAATGTCAATTTTTATGATGCAGAAACATACACACAACAACAACAAAATTGCGAAAAAAAACTAAAAGAGAGCTAAAGAAGAAATTGTCTTAAGAATCTGGTTAATGAAAATCAAATTTTTTAGAGAGATCTAGGAGGATTGGACCAAAAATCCATAGTTATATTTTATCAACTATATATTTTAAGACCAATTTTTTGTACAGGGATGAAGATTGATGGTAGATCTGAAGAGTTTAGACTTGAACTGGTAAGAGTAAATACAGCTTGTGTAGAATTCTTGATCCATAAAGTTGGCATTCAAAAGAGAAAACATCATGATCGGCATCGTACCAGCAACAATTAGCAATAGTTAACCGCAGCCAAAAGAAAGGCAATGCCAAAGAATGTTTAAACTACCGCACTATTGCACTTATCTCCCATGCCAGCAAAGTAATGCCCCAAATTTTCCAAGCCAGGTTTCAAAAGTACATGAACTGAGAACTTCCAGATGTTCAAGCTGGATTTAGAAAAGGCAGAGGAACCAGAGATCAAATCGTCAACATCCATTGGATTATTGAAAAAGCAAGAGAGTTTCAGAAAAGCATCTACTTCTGCTTTATTGACTACACCAAAGCCTTTGAATGTGTGGATCACAACAAACTGTGGAAAATTTTAAAGAGATGGGAATACCAGACCACCTGACCTGCCTCTTGAGAAATATGTATTCAGGTAAAGAAGAAACAGTTAGAACTGGACATGGAAAATAGACTTGTTCCAAATTGGGAAAGGAGTATGTCAAGGCTGTATATTGTCACCCTGCTTATTTAACTTAAAAGAAGAGTTCAGTTCAGTTCAGTTCAGTTCAGTCGCTCAATCGTGTCCGACTCTTTGTGACCCCATGAATTGCAGCACGCCAGGCCTCCCTGTCCATCACCATCTCTAGGAGTTCACTCAGACTCATGTCCATCGAGTCTGTGATGCCATCCAGCCATCTCATCCTCTGTCGTCCCCTTCTCCTCCTGCCCCTAATCCCTCCCAGCATCAGAGTCTTTTCCAATGAGTCAACTCTTCTCATGAGGTGGCCGAAGTACTGGAGTTTCAGCTTTAGTATCATTCCTTCCAAAGAAATCCCAGGGCTGATCTTCAGGATGGACTGGTTGGATCTCCTTGCAGTCCAAGGGACTCTCAAGAGTCTTCAACNAAAATATAAAGTCTGAGAGTACATCCTGTGAAATGGCAGGCTGGATGAAGCACAAGCTGGAATCAAGATTGCCAGGAGAAATATCAATAACCTCAGATATGCAGATGACACCACCCTTATGTCAGAAAGCCTCTTGATGAAAGGGAAAGAGGAGAGTGAAAATGTTGGCTTAAAACTCAACATTCAGAAAACTAAGATCATGGTATTTGGTCTCATCACTTCAAGGCAAATAGATGGGGATACAATGTAAACAGCGAGACAATTTTTTTGTACTCCAAAATCACTGCAGATGGCGACTGCAGCCATGAAGTTAAAAGACCCTTGTTCCTTGGAAGAAAAGATATGAGGAACCTAGGCAGCATATTAAAATACAGTGACATTACTTTGCCAACAAATGTCTGTATAGTCAAAGCTATGGTTTTTCCAGTAGTCATGTATGGACGTAAGAATTGCACTATAAAGAAAGCTGAGTGCTGAAGAATTGATGCTTTTGGACTGAGGTGTTGGAGAAGACTCTTGAGAGTCCCTTGGATTGCAAGGAGATCCAACCAGTCCAGCCTAAAGGAAATCAGTTCTGAATATTCATTGGAAGGACTGATGTTGAAGCTGAAACTCCAGTACTTTGGCCACCTGATGTGAAGAACTGACTTTCTGGAAAAGATCCTGATGCTGGGAAAGATTGAAGGCAGGAGGAAAAGGGGATGACAGAGGATGAGATGGTTGGATGGCATCACCAACCCAATGGACATGAGTTTGAGCAAGTTCTGGGAGTTGGTGATGGACAGGGAAACCTGGCATGCTGCAGTCCATGGGTTCTCAAAGAGTCCAACATGACTGAGCAACTGAACTGAACTGTGGCCTTAAGGATAGTTGCATTGTCCTCACATTGCACTAAATAGATATTAAAATCTTTAAAAGAAAATAAGAGGGTAGCTCACCACTTCTCTCCTTTTCACAAATCTTCCCAAGGGTCAAAAACTGACACAGAAATAAATGGCTGTGGCATTATTTACAGAGATACAGGCTAAATGTGATCCAGTATGTGGATTGGGATATATTTAAATATGATCTGTGGCAGGAAAATGTATAGATATAACCACACAACTAAGTCAATTCAGTTTAAAAACAGGAAAGCTGCATTTAAATCAACCAAAAGCATTAAAATTTGTTTTAAGAAATAATTACTATTCATGACAGGGTTTTAAGAAATCACAATCTCTAAATATGTTTATGTGGTTTGTTATTTTTATTTGGTCTCTTCTTTTTCTAGTTTTAACTTTTTAATGGAAGTATTCCAATATAAAATGATATTGTTTTAAGTGACTATTCTTTTAAAGTTTCAGAAACTTTAGCTAGCACGTGTAAGACAAATGTAATTATTTTGCCAGTGGACTATGTAACGTGAGTGACTTGAAGTGGAAATATTGATTTCTATAGAATATTTCCCAATAACATTGTGATCTGGGAACTCTAATCACAAAACTCTCAATCCACTTATAAATATATTTGGAGATTGGTCTCTTCTAAATTATTGCCTCTAGTAAACATTCTATTATTTTCACATTGACATAAATATCACTTAAAATAGTTCCCTTTTATATGAAAATTCTTGTGTGAATATTANGTGATCTGGGAACTCTAATCACAAAACTCTCAATCCACTTATAAATATATTTGGAGATTGGTCTCTTCTAAATTATTGCCTCTAGTAAACATTCTATTATTTTCACATTGACATAAATATCACTTAAAATAGTTCCCTTTTATATGAAAATTCTTGTGTGAATATTAAAGCCATTCTTAAGTGGTAAATAGCAAATAAGTTATTTTCTTTCAAAATGAAAATGATAAACCAGATCCAAATGTTTCATTTATGATTCATTTCTTTTAAAACTTAAGATGACTCAGCCATTAAAAAGAATACATTTGAATCAGTTCAAATTAAGTGGATGAAACTGGAGCCTATTATACAGAGTGAAGTAAGCCAGAAAGAAAAACACCAATACAGTATGCCAACGCATATATATGGAATTTAGAAAGTTGGTAACGATAACCCTGTATGCGAGACAGCAAAAGAGACAGAGATGTATAGAACGACTCTGTGGGAGANGAGGGTTCCCTTTTCTCCACATCCTCTCCAGCATTTATTGCTTGCAGACTTTTGGATCACAGCCATTCTGGCTGGTGTGAAATGGTACCTCATTGTGGTCTTGATTTGCATTCCTTTGATGATGAGTGATGTTGAGCATCTTTTCATGTGTTTGTTAGCCATCCGTATGTCTTCTTTGGAGAATTGCCTATTGAGTTCTTTGGCCCATTTTTTGATTGGGTCGTTTATTTTTTTGGAGTTGAGCTGCATAAGTTGCTTGTATATTTTTGAGCAAATGAAGCAACCGACAAACAACTAATCTCAAAAATATACAGGCTTTATCTTTTAAATGTTGTGTGACTTTGAGCTGCCTAATTTTTCTAATCTCACGTTCCTTCTCTCTAAAATATGATAATACCTGCATTATATGACGAGACTTGAATGAGGTAATATTGGTAAAGATACTCCCTCCAGATCCTTCTGTTCCTCTTCTTTTGCTGTTTTTCTCCTCTTTTCTGTCTCCCAAGTAATCTTTAGGCTGAAAATGAAGATCAACAAAGTCAGAAATGGATGAAAAAACTGCAAGAAGTTCCAAAATGCCAGTTATGCAAAAAGGAAAGGCCATTTGAGTCCTCATTTGCACATTCAGTTCAACTCAGCTGTCTGGGGTTCCTTCTGAACTGAGACAGGATCAGTTCCTTCTGAGCTGATCCTATTCCTGTACTAAATAACAATTGATGCTGATGTGTCTTCAGCAGGTGCCCTCTCTTGTCAACCAAGCTTTTGCTTCTAGAAAACTGACTTCCCTTAAAATTCTCAACTTTTAGGAGGTGTTCATATTTGTGCACTCTTAATTTACATACTCCATGCTCAGAATTAGAATTGTGCCTTGTTTTTACCAGGATCTTTAATCTAGTCCCTGAACTCCAACAAGACACTGAAATGATATTTTCTGCTTATTAAACAGCATCCCTGTTGTTAACTGTCAAGTCCCAAGAGATGACAATCAACACATTACACATTCATGACTTTCAACCTGATTCTCCTCAGAAATCTTTTCCCTTGTATTTAGTCATTTCTTCCCAAATTCCTCAAAAAAGCCTCTTACTTCTAGAGGACAAGAAGACTCTAAAACTCACTTAATACTTGATTCTTATTTTAACAAGAAATTAGACCACTTGATAAGGACACTTTCAACTTCTTTCCCTACATGTAGTTTTATACAAACCTTGATTCTTGTGTATATATTTTTAAGGGCTGCCTTACAAACACAGGGGCTTAAAGCAACAGAAGTGTATTCTTTCATAGTTCTGGAGGTCAGAAATCCAAAATCAAGTGTCAGTAAGGTCAAACTCCCTACAGAGGCTTCAGGGAGAATCTCTTCTTTGCATCTTCCAGCTTCTGGTGGTTCCAAGATTCCTTGGCTTGTGACCAAAACCCTCTAGTCTCTGCTTTTGTTTCCATGTTGCTTTCTTCTTTTCTCTGTTTCTGTGTCAAACCTCCCTGTACTTTTCTCTCATAAGAACACACATGATGATATTTAGAGCTACTTAGATAATCCAGAATTTGTTCATCTCAAGATCCTTAACATAATCATATCTGCAAAGACTCTTCTTCCAAATTAGATAATGCTCACATGTTCCCAAGATTTGAGGTGAGTATATTTTTTTAATTTTTAATTTTTTGGAGGGAAGCTATTAATAAGCCTACCACATTGTGTTTTCCTCTCTCTTTTATCTTCAGGTGCTGTTATGTGCTTAATCACTCATTCATGTTCTACTCTCTGCAGCCCCATGGACTGAGGCCTGCTAGGCTTCTCTGTCCATGGAATTTTTCAGGCAAGAATACAGGAATGGGTTGCCATTTCCTATTCCAGAGTATCTTCCCTACACAGGGATCTAACCCCTATCTGCGTCTCCTGCATAGGCAGGCAGATTCTTTACCACAAGTGCCACCTGAAGAGTCTTTATCTGCTTCTTGGCCTTCACTCTTGATCCCATTCTACTTTAGTTTGGTTCTCTGAATAGCAAAACCCAAGACAGGGACTTGGTTATTTGGAAGGTGATTCAGAATTGAAAATATCTCATCCTACCCTGTGGCTTCTCTTTTCACCCACTACCTGTCAGTCTGGGCCAGAGTTCTCTTTTCCACATGATTTCTTGGTCCTGTTATTCAGAGTTTTCCTTAGCAAAGCTTTAGTCTTATCCTATTATATTAGTGTCACTTCTATTTAATTCCTTCAATAAATACATTTTAATTTTTCATTTCCCAAAATATATTCTATATGAGCACATGTTTCAAAGCCTTAGGTCTACCTACATTGATTTTCTTAGGGATTTTCTGCAGAAACCTCCTGGCTTTCTCTCACATAGACTAATATATGGGGATAGCTCTCTGGTATCTGTTTTTGTTGGTCTCCTGAAAATAAGATAAGACATCTTTTTTTGCCAGGCTTTTGAATCATCCTTCCAGAAAAGTGGTTTCACCACATCAGGTCTGCATACATGCAAACATTCAGTTTCATTCAATTAGGTGCAAATATGAACAAGACAGACTGTCCTAAAATAATTCACTATGCAGAAGAGAGAATGAAACAAATGAACAAATCGCAGTGAACCCAAGGTAAGGTAGACTTTTAAAAATAGAAGAGAGGAAAGGATAGTACAAATGAAATTCCTAGTCCACAATATCTCCTAGAATAGTGCCTGGGCTAAACTGCAGTTGTAATAGAAATTATCTGTTTATATCTTGGTGGTGGGTTATGGAGTAAAACTAAGTAGAAGGCTATTGGTGAGGTGAACTAAATGGATAAATATCTTTTCTTGGCCAGGGTTTAGACAGCCATATAATTAGAGAACACAATGAAAACAAGAGAAGAGAAGATGGACAACAGTGGAGCATTTGCTGTGGTCTGTGTTATCTGTGGGTTGGCCTTACGCTTCACCAGCGCTGGTTACTAATGAGATGACATGGACATTACCATAGCAAATCCCAATGGCTTTGAGTTATTACCCATTTATCAGCACAATTCTGGGCATACTTAGTGGGTCCTTTCCCTCAATATTTCTGAGATTCCCTGGGGGAACATTTCTGTGCCCTTGATTTAAGTTTGCCTTGCAGATTGATCGCTGCCAAGAGCTGGGGAACTACGACACTGTTCTCAGCTACAACTCCTAGCCCTCAAAGCCTCACCTGCTTGTTTTCTTTCCTCCAACAATCTTGCCATGCTACAAATGATGGGGTTGATAGCGATCTGAAGGTCCAGAAGGTCCCCATATATTTACATCTCTCTGAATCACTTATTTAAGTGATTCCAACCAATTCTCTGATGCTGCTGAGCTTCACTCTCATTAACTCTAAATCAGTCTTTACTTGATCCTGCCCTTCCTATAGTCTCACAGATGCACTGTACTGCAAATTCAAATCTGTGCATGTGTACACACACACACGGAGAATGTTTGCTGCAGGAAGGATTTCAGTATCAACTAGATCCAGTTTCCCTTTAGCAAGCTAGATTGGTTTGAAGTCTAGCTCACTGATTCATATTTCCTACTTTTAGGGAGGTAGTATTATTTTTTATATATAGACATAAATATATCTCCAAAACAAACTTTAGGCATCAAATAAATGTTTTTTAATGACTGAGTGAATGAATTGGATTTTCCTAAGTGATTTTGATGTCATTTCTTTTTATTTGCTTTTATAGGGATAAGCACCGTCTTACAGATTTTAAAATTATATTTGTAACATCCAGAGTAAGAAAATGTTAGGATCCCACTGATTTTTCTTTATGGCAAAGCCAATAGAATATTGTAAAGTAAAATAAAGTAAAAAAAAAAAGAATTAAAAAAATTATAATTAGTAGATGTAAACAGACAAATGGTGTTGAGTTCATTATCTCTTTGCAGAGTCAACATTTGTAAGCAACATAAACTTGGGTGAATGCTTGGCTTGAAACAGGCCGTATCTGTACCTATGGCTAATAGATACAAGATTCAGTCTAATGACTCAAGCTAGGACAATCAGGGTTTATTTTTCAGATTAAAAAAAAATTCTCATGGAAACCCATAAAGACAGAGGTGGTTGAAACTAAATCATCATATGATAGAAGTTGCTGCTAAGATATCTGGAGCTGCCCTAGTTTTTGTCATTGTCATGCTTGGAGACTCAGTCTTTGTTTTAATTCTAACAGTGACCTTAATGTCCTTCTAATAAATCTCTGTTTTGCTTAGATTAGCCGGTGCCAGCATCTGCTATTTGCAACCCAAAGAAACGTAAAGAATAAATTATGTGGTCCTAAAAATAAATGACAATGTGTGGAAGAGGGATGCTTTATTCACCAGCCAACAAAATTGGAAGCCAAGTCCCAGAATTTAGTTAAAACGTCTTGTCAGGAAGTCCTGACTTGATAGAATTGGGTATGCAGGTTTATTGGAAATCCCAAGGACTTTGGTGTTAGAAAAGCTACCTCTGAATCATAGCAATGTTTTTTCTTTGTGGGATTTGGTCAAGTTAATGTTAATTTAAAAATATAAAGAGATACAAGAAGGCATATAGAAATATAAAGTTAACATAACAATAAATAATATTAGGTAACATTAAGAAATATTATTTTATACTTCTATATATTGGAAATGCTGATACCTGATCAATGCTATTATGAGAATTAAGGAGAGGGTAGTTTGCAAGACAGAGAGCCAATATTTATAGTGTTTGTGTAGAAATGGTTGAAGATAAGGACAGAAAGACATATTGGAGCTACATTTTGCAAAACTGGGAGTTGATTTATTTGGGAACTTGAAGGCATTGCACTGAAGGTCATTGAGCAAGGGGGTGATATGATTGTTGTTGTATGGCTTGAAGGTTAATGTGACACCATGATATAGGGTGGACAGTTTGGAGATGGTAACTGGCGGACTCTCAGGAGACATTACAGTAATCTAGGTGGTAGCAATGAAAGCCTGAACTAGGCTGGTAGCAGAGGGAACAGTAAAGGATGAAGGTACTAGAGACACATAAAGTGTAATGAGTTGGCTGTGGTGGTAACTAAAGGAGAAATATATAAATCAGAGATTCTCGAATTTCCAATCCTGAGGGCTTGAGATTAAAAAAAAAACAAAATACGATTCAGGATGCTAGAAATACTTCACGAGATATAATTAAGCAAAATAAAACTATAACATTTTTACATTTTGTAACATCTAAAGTTTTGTAGCCATTTTTATTTGTGTTTCTTCATTCGTATTGGTTTTCAAATCACTGCAAGGAGATCCAACCCAGTCCATCCTAAAGGAAATCAGTCCTGGATATTCACTGGAAGGACTGATCCTAAAGCTGAAACCCCAATACTTTGGCCACTTGATGCAAAGAACTGACTCATTTGAAAAGACCCTGATTCTGGGAATGATTGAAGGTGGAAGGAGAAGGAAACAACAAATGATGAAATGATTGAATGGCATCACTGACGTGATGGACATGAATTTGAGTAAGCTCCAGGAGTTGGTGATGGACAGGGAAGCCTGGCGTGCTGTAGTCCATGGGGTCACAGAGAGTCAGACATGACTGAGTCACTGAAATGAATTGACAAATCACTCAAAATTTATGTAGCAAGCTGATTATGTTTTTCTGGAATTGTGTTAAAAGAAAGAGTTTGGCTTTTCCTCAGACCTCCAATGCTTTCCTGTGTATCACATACCACTAAATTGTGGGTATCTACTTCAACCTTACTTATGATTAACTGAGCAGTTCCTTTGTACCTGAAGTACTGCCCATAATTTTACATGAACTATCTTATTTAATGTTTTTAATCTTTACAAGCTCCTTGGAAGAAAAGTTATGACCAACCTAGACAGCATATTAAAGAGCAGAGACATTACTTTGCCAACAAAGTTTCATCTAGTCAAGGCTATGGTTTTTCCAGTAGTCATGTATGGATGTGAGAGTTGGGCTATAAAGAAAAGCTGAGTGTAGAAGAATTGATGCTTTTGAACTGTGGTCTTGGAGAAGACTCTTGAGAGTCCCTTGGACTGCTAGGACATCCAACCAGTCCATCCTAAATGAAATCAGTCCTGAATATTCATTGGAAGGACTGATGCTGAAGCTGAAACTCCAATACCTTGGCCACCTGATGCGAAGAACTGACTCATTTGACCCTGATTCTGGGAATGATTGAAGGTGGGAGGAGAAGGAGATGACACAGGATGAGGTGGTTGGATGGCATCACCGACTCAATGGACATGAGTTTGAATAAGTTCCAGGAGTTGGTGATGGACAGGGAAGCCTGGCATGCTGCAATCCATAGGGTCACAGAGTCAGACACAACTGAGTGACTGAATTGAACTGAATCTTTACAGCAACTCTTTGAAGTAGACACTACTGTTCTTTCTCCAAAAATAGGGAAGCAGAAGTTCCAAAGGTGCCCATTATTCAACCCATGGCTGGACCCACTTCCTAGAATGAACTTCTTTTATTTTTTCCAGTCACAAGAACAAATCAACATCAGGGACTTTCCACTTGAGAGAAATGAAAAACGGTTCTGAATGATTATTCTTTCTTTCTGAAACCTAAATTACCTTTCCTTAGAAGATTTACTAGCATTGAAAGTATCCAGCATAATATGTAATAGGCTGTTAAAGGTGATTACTTTGAAATAAACAGAATTAAATTACAGATAGAAGTTATAAAATCTATTTTTTTATGGCAGTGTTTTTCTAACACTTTGTACCACAAAACACTGCATCTAAGTTACAAAGCAACCAGTGAAAATTGTCCTTTAAAGCAGTTGGGCCTTATGGGTTGGAGTATTTATGCATGGCACAAAAATATTTGGAACTGTGTGACATTGCAAAAGTGACCCAGAATTTTTCCTGATAGATTCTTTAAGTAGTGTGCTGCTGTCTTATCCTCACTTGATCTCTGCAAAAGATAAATACATACTTCATGTGCCAAATCTGACCCAAACTTCATCTTAAATTTGTAACTACTTTAATCCATTTGAAAAAGAGGTTACTGACTGCTTAAAATCACTAAAGCTTGTTTCAAGGCACATTTTGAAAACAAGTGACTCAAGTATAGTCTTAATTGTACATTTTACATTTATATGCTGTAGCTGAGAATTACATACGTTAAAAAAAAAAAAAGATGATCTTTAGAAGTTTAGAGTTATCTGTTAATATCTAGATNTAATTTCATGGCTGAAATCACCATCTGCCGTGATTTTGGAGCCCAGAAAAATAAAGTCTGGCACTGTTTCCACTGTTTCCCCATCTATTTCCCATGAAGTGATGGGACCAGATTCATGATCTTCATTTTCTGAATGTTGAGCTTTAAGCCAACTTTTTCACTCTCCTCTTTCACTTTCATCAAGAGGCTTTTTAGTTCCTCTTCACTTTCTGCCATAAGGGTGGTATCATCTGCATATCTGAGGTTATCGATATTTCTCCTGGCAATCTTGATTTCAGCTTGTACTTCTTCCAGCCCAGTGTTTCTCATGATGTACTCTGCATAGAAGTTAAATAAGCAGGGTGAAAATATACCTTTTCCTATTTGGAACCAGTCTGTTGTTCCATGTCCAGTTCTAATTGTTGCTTCCTCACCTGCATACAGATTTCTCAAGAGGCAGGTCAGGTGGTCTGGTACAGGCTAGAAGGACTTAAAATAAGTTGCCCAAAGCCACAAGAGTCTGCCTGACTCTCTAAGCAAAGTCTTTTGAATAGTTTGAATAATAATAATTTGATTTTAAAATATAAGTATAAAATAACAAAACTCATTTCTAAGATATCCCTAGAGAATTTCCATCCCCTTCAATAAAAGGAATTCTCAAAGCCACTGAAATGTTTATAACCTATTAAAAATTATTTTGAGGAATAAGCTCTAATTAGGTATATTTTGTTTGGGTAGAGTTTGATGAATTAGTTTAATTATTTTACTGCCACCTGTTTTGTTCAAATTGTAGGATAAAAAACAAAGCTGAAGTATGACTTCTACTTATGTGGAATTTAATTACAAACCACTTTTATTCTTTTTGTTTCCAGATTTGTTCTTTTTGTTTTCTCTAGATAACATGGTCTTGAAGCAAGTGACTGACTTAAAAAAGAAAAAAGATTATAGGAGTATAGTCACTTACAATGTTGTGCTAATTTCTTCACAGCAAAGTGAATCCACCATATATATATATACATATATCTCCACCCTCCTGGATCTCCTTCCATCAGGGTCACCATAGAGCCCTGAGTAGAGCTCTCTGAGCTACACAGTGGGTTCTCATAAACCATTTATTTTATACACAGGAGTATATACATTATTTTTAATTCTTTTTTATTACAGAATTTTGCAGAGGTATTTCTGCAAAAGACTCAATTAAAGAGAAAAGAAGAGACTCAGTTAAAACTTGGAATGAATCAAGTTAACTTACTCAGTGTTTTCAAACATAGAGAACAACATGTATGCGTACACACACACACACCACACATGTATGCATCACACACACCAAAAATGAATCCATATACTTTTGGTATACACCAAGTTCTTACCATAAGTGAATTTTCTGAAAGCCACCCAAGAAATTATTTATGAAGGCTGGTAACATGATATTAATTATTAAAGTGAATAACTTCTAAAATCTGTTATTCCATTAAAAGTACAGCTACAAAATATTTTTAGGTCCTCATTTGATATCAAGCTGTTAATATCTTGCTTTGTACTGGATATGATAGAGGAAATGATACAGCTATGATCTGAATATGATATGATTGGAAAGAGGAAATGATACGAAATTGATATAATACAGGAGAAAGTTCATCTATACTCTTTTTCTTTCTGTCTTAGAGCAGGGTAGCTATATGAAAAGGGGAGAAAATATAAGTTAAAGCAAAACAACTCTAATCTTTCCCCATGAAAAAACCCTCCAAAACCTATTTCCCTCAGTAGTATCTTTTTTGTTGTTAAATTCATGAAAGAAGAAATGCTTAATGTACACAATATATTTGTACAGCATTGATTATATTTGAAAATTGTGTACACAAAATACTCAAAGATAATTGAATAAAAACCATGGGTAGTCAATATATAAAGTTACCAATCATATTATTGCAGTATGGAAATTGGAGTATTTCTAAGGGTTTAATGTGTCTTTGCCTTAAAGTGCAATCATGAGAGATCAGAAAAACCAGATTCAGAATTGCTGGTTAATACTCTTTAAAATGTATAGCTTCCTAGGCACTGTGGCTAGTATAATTTTAGTAAAGTACCCTAGAATCAGAGAAAGCCATGATGTCACCCAAAATCCAATAGGAACTAATCTAAAATATAGAGATGACAAAAAAAAAAGCATACAATATGAAATTCCATCTACACAGTTCAGATCGTAAAATATAACTTTCAGAAACATTGCATGAACTATACACGGGCATGCAATTTTCAAATTTGAAAAAAATAAAATGTCTTAGGAGAGCCAAAGGGTTTCACTGGTACCTCAGTGGTAAAGAATCCACTTGCCAATGCAGGAGACATGGGTTTGATCCCTAGTGGGGACGATCCCTGGAGGAGGAAATGGCAGCCCACTCCAATATTCTTGCCTGAAAATTCCATGGATAGAGGAGCCTGGTGGATGTATGAACACCAACCACAACTACTGAAGCCCATGTGCCCGACAGCCCATGATCTGCAACAAGAGAAACTACTGCAATGAGAAGACCATGCACTGCACCTAGAGAGTAGCCACCTCTCACCACAACTACAGAAGAGCTCAGGCAACAACAAAGACCTAACACAGCCATAAATAAATGAAATTATATCTATAAAGAGAGAGCCAAAAATGCGAAATCAGAATATTAAAATTGGATGAGTAAGTAGACTACTCAAATGTGATGAACTAATTAGACTAATGTGTATGTAACTTGAATTAGGAGTGAAAACTGTAAAACCACACACCTTTGTAATGTGAAATGAAAATATCTCCTTCCATAACAATAAATAAGAAATGTCACAGCCATCAGTGACTTCTGGCCTCCAAATGTGAATGAGGGCTCCCAAAACTGTGATGGAGCAGATACTGCCACCCCCCACGATGACTGCTGAGGAGCAGGGAGAAGGCAGTAAGCAGCCATCTACCACTCCTTAAAGTGAACAAGGAGAATCAGCCCCACATAGCTGAGGTGCGGATGAATGGAATGAATTCAGTGAGCCCGGAGGCTTGCGTTTCCCCATACACAGAATGTTAAATTCTTTAACTTGATACTTGATCTTTGATGTTCAGACTGCCTGCTCCCTTTGTTGCAAACATGTATGTAGCCTCACTGCCCCTACCTCCTCCTTGGAACAGTTTTCTCCGAGCTATTGAGATACTGTCTCCTGGGCTCAGGGTCCTAAACATTCCCACCAAATAAAATAGCTCTCTACTTTCACGTTGTGTGTATATTTTTAGACGACAGTAACTATGGAATCTGTTTAGTGAGCCTTTCAGCATTTTCCAGTTTTGTCTTGGGAGAAAAACAGAAAACAAAGCAGGTGAAAACCACTTCCCTGCCAAATCTTTCTTTGGTCAATATACAACCTTATTTGTCAGACAAGAAAATCCGAGTTTGCTTGGGAAAATATGTGGAATGAAATTTTCTCAGTTATGTCTGACTCTTTGCTACCCCACGGACTGTAGCCTGGCAGGCTCCTCTGGCCATGGAATCCTCCAGGCCAGAATACTGGAGTGGGTAGCCATTCCTCTCTAAGGGATCTTCCCAATCTAAGGATTGAACGCAGGACTCCTGCATTTCAGGAATATTCTTTATCGTCTGAGCTACCGAAAGTATATTGGCCACTTTATTGGGTAAAAACATTTTATCAAAGGTTAATATGATAAAGCAAATCAAGCTACAGTATGAATACTTTTATGTGAAGGAAAAAAATCTGTCTGCTTTTAGTAAAGTGCTTGTGCTCTTTATTTTTGTTATAGTATCTCAGTTGTAATTTCAATTTAAAATGTTTAAGGAAACAATTAATTATAGGTTGAGATTTTAAACTGAAGTAAGACTATGTCTACTGTTGAGAACATGGAAATAACTTTGAAAGTTTAATATTTACTATTAATATATTTATATTTCACTAGGGGTAAAAGGGAAGCTTGGCGTGCTGCAGTTCATTGGGTCACAGAGTCAGACATGACTGAGCAACTGAGCAACTGAGCAACAAGGGGTAAAGAAATACTTAAGAATTTGTGAAAATTTTGTTTGTTAGAAGAGTTTGTGCTGCTGTTTTCCATTTTGTGCACATATACACACAAGGTCCCACCCAGCCATCCTGAGCTCAAAGGAGATAAAGTTTGCTTCCCTCATCAGTCTGCAATGCAAGAAACTGGGGTTTGATCCCTGGGTCAGAAAAATCACCTGGAAGAGGAAATGGCAACCCGTTCCAGTATCCTTGCCTGAAAAAGCCCGTGGACAGAGGAGTTATAAAAAGTCAGACATCACTGAGCATACAATTTGANGGGAAGCAGGTAAAGAATCAGTCTGCAATGCAAGAAACTGGGGTTTGATCCCTGGGTCAGAAAAATCACCTGGAAGAGGAAATGGCAACCCGTTCCAGTATCCTTGCCTGAAAAAGCCCGTGGACAGAGGAGTTATAAAAAGTCAGACATCACTGAGCATACAATTTGAATATTTAAAATGATAAATGTAGATTAAATGTTTTGGTTAAATGCAGTTATAAATTAGGCAAAATATTAATCAAAAACCACTGTTATGTATTTTTATAGCTTATTCATGGTGTTGTATGGTAGAAACAAACAACATAGTAAAGCAATTATCCTCCAATTAAAAATAAATATTGCATTAACTAAAATAAAGAATCTTGTCATTCAAAAAATTTTAAAGTATTTACTATATCTAGATAATTATTTGAATAAAATATAAAACAAAAATAAAGTGATTGCTAAATATATTGTATTTACAATTACAAGAGAGGATTATAAATTGAATGTAATTGAGTGGCACAGTGGAGGATCAAAGGCACTTTTCTTCCTGAAACAATTAGAAAACTAGGCAAGTGATGTGAAAACAATTTTAAAGAAATTGGTCATTAGGCAATGAAGGCCAACAAGCCTGGAGATGAGAAATAAATGAGGTGATGAGCTCTTGGATTGCTCCAGGTTACTTCCAGGAGACAATTTTACAGGTTGTACCAAGGGAAACACATTCCAGACTTTTTCGTGGGTTACAGAGACACCATTGGGTGTCCAGGGAGGCCAAGGCAGCCACATTTTGCAGGACAGAATACCAGACAAAAAAGAGTTGCCTGGAGAAACAAGCAGAGCCCTGAGAGGGATTCCCTGGAGTTTTCAGCTAAGGTTTGATCAGCACATATGTGCACAAACTATTCAAGGCTGAGGAAGAACTATCTGAAAAGATCAGAAGGAATAATACTTGAACTCAAATAGGGTCTAGAACAGTACTGTTTCCAGCAGCTAGAGTGGAAAATCTTACAAATTACAGCCCATGGCATAGATCACTAAGAAAGTTCTTGCATCAGTAGTGGGGAGAGATTAACCCTTGACTATGCCCTCATCTTGCCAAACAAAGAGGCACATATAACCTGCCAGGCTCCTCTGTCCATATGGATTCTCCAGGCAAGAATACTGGAGTGGCTTGCCATGCCCTCCTCTAGGGAAATTTCCAACCCAGGGATCGAACCTAGGACTCCCACATTGCAGGCGGATTCTTTACCATCTGAGCCACCAGGGAAGACCAAGAATACTGGAGTGGGTATTTTATCCCTGCTCCAGGGGATCTTCCCAACCTAGGAATTGAATCGAAGTCTCCTGCATTGCAGGTGGATTCATTACCAACTGAGCTACCAGGGAAGACCAGCGGGGAGAGATGAACGCTTTACTATACTCTTTACTATACCTGAGTTACCAGGGAAGCCTGGCATGCTGCAGTTGATAGGGTTGCAAAGAGTCAGACATGACTGAGTGACTGAACTGAACTGATACCCTGATCTTGCCAAACAAACCTTAAGCAGACCTAAAAAGATCAGATTGCTTGCAAATTACCTAGTGGTTTCCCATAAAAAAGCTCAATAAGTTTATTGGCATGAACTCATCTTAAACACCCTAAAGGCAAAACTTACAATTGCCGGTATCTAAACAAAAATCTTAACCAGATGTTCAAGCTGGTTTTAGAAAAGGCAGAGGAACCAGAGATCAAATTGCCAACATCCGCTGGANGACTGGGGTAAGAGGGGTAGGGGATGACAGAGGATGAGATGGCTGGATGGCATGACTGACTCAATGGACATGAGTTTGAGTGATCTCCGGGAGTTGGTGATAGACAAGGAGGCCTGATGTGCTGCAGTTCATGGTGTCGCAAAGAATCAGACACGACTGAGCGACTGAAATGAACTGGAACAAAAATCACCACACATGCAAATAGGCAGGAAAATGCTAGCAGTAATGAAAAGAAAATTCAATTGAAACTGATCCAGAATGGCATGGGTCAATTATTAGATAAGAAACAAGTCAATAATTTGCAAAAATCAAATTGATTCCTATAAAAGTACTCAATGAATTAGAAACCGAAGAGAATCCAAGAGGTATATTTGAAAAATCTATATTTGATAATCTATTTTTTAATGCACAAAACCTTTGAACTGATACTTCAATAAAGATGAGACACAGTTGACAAATAACTGCATGAAAGACTCCACATTATAGAGTGAATTGCAAATTGAAAGCACAGTGAGAAACTCCTATATGCTTATTGGACTTACAATTAGTTTAAAATTTAAAAACTGACAGTATCAAGTGTTGGTAAGAATATGAGGCAGAAGGAATTATCATATACTACTAAGAGGTGGAATAAAATGGTACAACCACTTTGGAAAACAATTTCTCAGTGTCATAAGAAATTAAACATAACCTGTTTACCACATGACTATTGTTATGACATATAGCTATTTCCAAAAAATAAATAAATGCATATGTGCAAACAAAGATTTGTATAAAAATGTTTATATCAACTTTACATGTAACAAAATCTGTTAAGAATCCAAACGTCCATCAACAGGCAAATGCATAAATCAATTGTGGTATATTCAGATAATGTAAAAATGCTACTCAGAAAGAAAAATGAATAAGCTATTAATACATGAATAAATTCAAAAGTAATTAATTATTTTGAGTTAAAAAAGCCAAACATCTCTCCTTTAAAAAATAAAACACAAAACCAAGAACCTATTCCATATAGAATTTCATTCAAATAAAATTTTAGAAAATTTTATTTTAAAATTTTAGAACTAATATCTGAAAGTAAGTCAGTAACTGATTTACTGAAAGCAAATGAGTTATTGTCCAAGAATGGGAGATGAGGTGTAGAGAGAGAGGAAAAGGAAAATTATAAATATGAACAGGAAATGTGAGGAGAAGTGATGGGTGTATTCATTATCTTGATTGTGGTGATACTTCATGGGGGTACTTGTCTAATATACAATTTAAACATACGCAATTTATTTCATGTCAATTACATTTCAGTTGTTTTTCCTGGGTAGCTCACTGGTGAAGAATTTGCCTACAAAGCAGGTTTGATCCTTGGGTGGGGAAGATTCCCTGGAGGAGGAAATGGGAACCCACTCAGTATTCTTGCCTGGGAAATCCCATGGTCAGAGGAGACTGGCAGGCTACAGTCTATGGGATTGTAAAGAGCCAGACATGTAGCAATTAAACAGCAACAAATACTTCAGCAAAGCATCTATAGAATTTTCATTTCTTAATTCATTACTTTAATAAGTTGATTTTTAATTTAAAAAATAAAAATATTTCTATAAATAAAAACTTTCATGTACATTAAAAAATTGATTCTGTCAGATGTAAGCCAGCCTAATTAAGACTTTTGGTCATAGGGTTCAGAAATTTGTTACCAAGTCCCAATTGATTCTAACTCACACAGGTTTTGAGAATTATACATTTAGACAGAAGCTTTATAAATTTTACATTTGGCACAAATCAATTAAGCATCTTTTAATTCCCCTAACAATTTCATAATTTTAGCTTAGAAGTTTTTCAAAGGATGAATAATAATTGAATTGTTGGAGAAGGAAATGGCAATCCACTCCAGTACTATTGCCTGGAAAATCCCTTGGACAGAGGAGCCTGGCAGGCTGCAGTCTGTGGGGTCGCAAAGAGTCAGACATGACTGAGTGACTTCACTTACTTTTGAAATTGATAAAATAATTCTCACTGTGTTTTTATTTTTTTATGAACCCATGATGACAAGAATATACTCTTTAGAGAGATTCTGATGGGTATTAGTGCTCACTATTCCTCATTGCCTAGGTCTGAATGGGATGTACACTATTTTCCTAAAGCACAGAGCTGTGTCTCAAAGTCCTGATTTTAATTCAGAGTAGTAACTGGCAGGAAGTGGATTCTGGAATTGTTTACAAATTATCTGTTTAATAATTGTTATTGAATATGTAGTAGGGACTGTGCAATCAGGCTAATTCAATGAAGGGTGTTTCTTCTGAAATGGGATTAAAGCTTGTAAAGATTCATTAATGTAATGCATGTAAAGCACTTTACCATTGCTGAACATAGTGATTGTCTAATATTAGCTATTAGAAGTATGGAGGCAATATAGCACAGTTGAAAGTCACTAAATCATGAAGCAGAAAACTAATGCCCTATGTAAAAGATTTTGGGAAAATTTGTTATCCCATTCAGAGTTTCTTTACTTCATCTATGAAATGGATTTAATCCCATCTCTGACTAGGATGGATATGTTGAAGTCTTTTCCAGGACTAGGTTCTGTTCTACCAAAAGAGGGCCCCAAATGACAAAATGAAAAGTCCTGAGGGATTAGATAGAGACTTGAAAAAGACACATGAAAACAACATTCACAAGATGCATCTTGGAGGCGTTGAGTCTCTTGATGCTATTGAGTTATGATTTGCCACGTGTCCCCCAAATAATTCCCTTTTGAAACATTTTGTAATAAGATTGAGTTACAATAGAGGCAGGTAGAATGAGTGGCACTTTGGTCATGCAAGAGCTAAAAGAAAAAAAGTAATGAGTTGAGGAGAACTGCTAAACAGATTGAGTACCAAGGTTGCTGATCCATTCCTGATTCCAATTAACCTTAATTTGTTTAGAGGTTCAGCAACACCAAATGAATATAGCTGGACAATTAGCAGACCAGCAACATGAGTTCAGCTCACCAAAGGCTGTTTATCAGCTGGGCATGATGAGGGCTCATTTCTGCTAATTCTGTGATAAATGTCAGGGCACGGCTCTGTCTTGTACAGCTCCTTAACTTGGAAGTTATAGAATGTACACATTCTGAGATACTGAGTGTAGGAATTGTAGGAGGAATGACCTGCACTTCATCAAAGGATCTTATTGGTAAGTACAAGCTATTTACAAGTGAATATTAATAAGACTATCTCTTAAGCCCATGAGGTTTAGACTATGATTAATTCTTTGCCACATACAGTGCTTAGCAAGGACTAGGTGTCCAACAAATGCTAATGAAGATGTTTCTTCCATTTTTAAACTTTACTAAGTATTTCCTTAGTGAATATTCCTTGCTCTTACTAGAAAATCTTTTCTACCTGTTAGGATAAACATATGAAAAACCCTATTTTAAAAACAGGAATTTTGAAACACAGATCCACTAACTTGTCAAAGATAGCATCATTTCCTTCCTGGGCAGCCATCATCTGATGTCTTGTTTAAAGGTGAAGCCTTTTGGTCACTATCAGAACAAACTGTAAGAAAATCTATTTCATATCATTACCGATTACTAAATCTGAGTCAAAATGATTCAAATGTGTGTCCAAAATGATAAATACAAATATGCAAATCATATTTGCAACACACTGTTGATTCTTTATGAAAATTATGCAGAAAGTGGACATGGGTTCTCATTAGGACATGTAGAGACATGGTGAGGTCTTAAAATGAGAATGGGAAGCAGCAACTAATTTCAGCTTGATAATAACTTGATGTATGGCCCCGGGCTACTTATTTAAATTCAGGGAGCCTCCAGTTCTGTCAGGGTGCTAATAATATATGCCTACTTCCCACGTGTGTTGTGTGGATTAATTATTTAATGTTTGTCAAGTGCTTTGAAGATGAAGGCTAAAGACTAGATGATGCAAAGTTTATTACTTGGAATAGGCTATATGAGGAAACTGCATTCTTTGTCAGTGGTGACTGCTGATGTGCAGAAAGGGGAGTTTGAAGGGATACCAGTTGAAAGTGTGAAAGAATTGAAAACTTGATGATGAAGCAGCCACTTCTCAAGAAATCAGGAATTTTTAATCTGTCCTCTACTTTGGAAGAAATGTGTTTGACAGCTGAGCATAACAGGAATATATTTTAAAGTTATGTCTAGAAAATATCTCTATCACCGAAGCAGTGTCAGTTTGATTTTCCACCATATCTACATTAACTGCACAATGAGAATTCATCCTCTAAATGGCTCTTAGACAGCAAGAATTCCCCTGCACAAAGAATTTACTGTTTTATGTTGAATCTACTTTTGAAGTAAGAGTTTAGGCACATTAAAATTGTTGGTTTGAGTAGAGTTTTAAATTAAGGAACTGATAATTTTATGATTTCTGAAAGTGGCAGAAACTAAAAGTATTTTCTAGCTAAGTAAACAGACAATCATTTTATTCTTTCATGTTCATCTATTTCCTAAGTGTGTAAGGAATTTACTCAAATTAATAGATGAGGGTTAATGAAAACTCGATGAGAAGGATTCTAGAAGGCTTTACAGCAAGCAAATGTCAAGGTTAGTAATTGCTAATTTGGTTAATTCAGGACTAAAACAGCACTGTGTTTTAGCTATCGTGAGTCACTAGCCACAGATTGAGTGACCAAACCCTTTATTTTGGACTCCTATTAGAAAAATCACAGAAATACTGAAAAATAATGTTACAATGTTACATTATGCACATGAAGAAACCAAGGCCTTGAAATTAAAATGACTAGACCAAGATTTCATTGATAGTTGATAGCTGAACAAATATCCTCATATGTATACATTATTTCTCCACACTGAATCCAACTATTATATTCTAAAGGTTAAAAATAACAAAAATATGACAGGACAAATATATATGATATATATAAAATACATGCATATATATGAGATGTATACTTTTAAATTATTACAAATTTAATTTAATTAAATTTACAAATTTAGATAAATTAGATTTTTCTGACAATGTTATTTGATATGGAATTAATTGAGATTAATTAATTAAACTTATTATTTCTGTTCAGTAGGTAAATCATGTCCAACTTCTTGCTACCTGATGGACTGCAGCATGCAAAGCCTCCCCTGTCTCCTGGAGTTTGCTCAAATTCATGTCCAGTAAGTGTATAATGCTATCTAAACACCTCATCCTCTGCTGCACTCTTCTCCTTTTGCTTTCAACCTTTCCCAGCATCAGGATCTTTTCAAATGAGCTGGCTCTTCACATTTTTATTAAAGAATAACATATTTCCACTCTGTTTCACAGTAATGACAATATTACTTCCAGTTAATAATTATATTATTGTTTTAAATTAACTAAAAACTTAAACATGTTATATCATTTACTGTTTATAATAATCATTTCTGTTTAGTATTCTTTAGAAAACTCATAGCTGTTATATCGGAGAAGGCAATGGCACCCCACTCCAGTACTCTTGCCTGGAAAATCCCATGGAAAGAGGAGCCTGGTAGGCTGCAGTCCATGGGGTCACTGAGGGGCAGACATGACTGAGTGACTTCAATTTCACTTTCTATCACTACAAATATCATGTGTTACATTTTGTGATGTTTAATTTTATGTGTTAACTTGACGGGATCACAGAGTGCTTAGACGTTTGGTCGAATGTTATTCTGGGTGTGTTTGTGAAAATGCTGCTGGGTGACACTCACATTTAAATCGTTGGGCTGATCATTGGTTTCCCCAATGAGAGTGGCCCTATCCAATCAGCTAAGGGCCTGAACAAGACGTAAAGGCCAATTCTTCCATGAGTAGGAGGAAATTCCTGACTGCAAAGCTGAGACATCAGTCTTTTCCTGGCTCTGAATTCAACTGAAAATTCAGCTGTTCTTGGATGTTGACTCTGCTGGCTTTCAGGCTTGAGCTCATACCTCGAGTGCTTGTTCTCAGGCCTTGGTCCTCACACTATAACTACATGTTGGTTCTCCTGGATTTTTAAATTTTTGACTATAGGTCTCACGATGTCTCAGCCTCCATAATCATATGAGCCAACCCCTTATAATAAATTTCTTTATATATGCACTATATATATATTTATTTATAAACATACATAAATACACACACATATAGATAGGTAGCGGAAACTATTGGCTGTGTCTGGAGAGCCCTGACTAATGCAGATTCCTTCAACAAACATTAATTAATCATTAAGTCTCTTCACACCCTGCCTTAAATATATCTCCTGAGTGCTTGTGTTAGGATCTAGAGAAACAAATAAGTAAATGCCATCCTCTCTGCTCACAAAGGATATTCTAAAACAAGTCAAGGCCACAGAACGTACATGTGGAATATAAGGAACCCCCTATATCACGTGCTGAATGTCAAACAAGTAAAACTCACAGTAAATACTATTAGAATCCTGAGGGAATATTGCCCACTTCATGGATAGGGAGGCCATCCATCCCACTTTAGCAGGGACAGTCAGCCTTATGCCTGCTGTCTCAGTCCTTTTATTTATTGCCCCATTTCACTCTCAACAGTATTCTAGTTAGACAGTAAACTATGAGGTCACCTTACTCACAGATGGAATGGAAGAAAAGTTCTCTTTAAAAGGTGAATTGTGGACCATGTCTTAAAAGAAGTAACAGACATGAATCACTGATTCAGCATTTTGAAATGTGTCTTTTATCATTTCTTTAAATTTTCAGCTATCAGCTGCTTCAGTCTCACTGTCTGCCTTCATTCTAGAAAGTCCTCTGAGAAAACAAGACATATTTCACAGGAAGGGAACAGAATATTTCACTGATGTCCCAGTTCTCTTTCTCCAGGAGGATGGCAGGCGATTCAAGTTCAGCATTACTCTGCCAGTGTGTTCGGTAGGGAGGCAGGGGGTCCCATAAGCTCCTTCATTTTTACAGTTGCTAAAGCAATTACTAGTTAGGAATTAATATTAACCAGAGTAAATTAGGTAAAAAGTCACTTCCATTCACTCAAAATAATTGCCTGCTAAATTAAAATTGGCTCACATTTGAGGAAATAATGTAAAAGTGTCTTCAGTGGATATATTTGAATACTTATCAACACAGATGAAAAGGGGACACATTTGGGGAATGCTAATATAACATTTAAGTATGTTTTACATGAAAATCATGTTCAATTTTTCAGAGCAAGATAAAAGATCCAACCTTTGGCAAATAACGCCACATCCTCTGCTAGAATTTTCTCTGCCTACTATCAGTTCAATTCAGTCACTCAGTTGTGTCCGACTCTTTGCGACACCATGAATCTCAGCACGCCAGGCCTCCCTGTCCATCACCAACTCCCGGAGTTCACTCAGACCCACGTCCCTGGAGTCAGTGATGCCATCCAGCCATCTCATCCTCGGTCGTCCCCTTCTCTTCCTGCCCCCAATCCCTCCCAGCATCAGAGTCTCTTCCAGTGAGTCAACTCTTCACATGAGGTGGCCAAAGTACTAGTGTTTCAGCTTCAGCAACATTCCCTCCAAAGAAATCCCAGGGCTGATCTACTTTAGAATGGACTGGTTGGATCTCCTTGCAGTACAAGGGACTCTCAAGAGTCTTCTCCAACACCACAGTTCAAAAGCATCAATTCTTCGGCACTCAGCTTTCACAGTCCAAATCTCACATCCATACATGACCACTGGAAAATCCATAGCCTTGACTAGACGGACCTTTGTTGGCAAAGTAATGTCTCTGCTCTTCAATATGCTATATAGGTTGGTCATAACTTTTCTTCCAAGGAGTAAGCATCTTTTAATTTCATGGCTGCAATCACCANCAAAGCAGGAGGAGAGAGTGCGTCTCCATGAAGGACTGAAGTATCCAGGCTCCTCCGTCCATGGGATTTGCCAGGCAAGAGTACTGGAGTGGGGTGCCATTGCCTTCTCCAGAAGTATCCGGAGATCTCTATTAATGGGAAACCACTGGCGTCCCTTTGTTGTTTTTTGTTTAATCACTCAGTCACATCCGACTCCTTTGTGACTGCATGGACTGTAGCCCACAAGGCTCCTCTGCCCATGGGATTCTCCAAGCAAGAATACTGGAGTGGTAGCCTATCCTTTTTCCAGGGGATCTTCCTGACCCAGGGATCGAACCCGTGTCTCCTGCATTGGCAAGCAGATTCTGTACCACTGAGCCACCAGAGAAGTCCCTTTACTTGCAAATAAGTAACAAAATGACATCATCTCCTCCAAATAAAAGTAACTGTTAAGGCCACATGGCCAATTTGATGCTTAGGTTTAAAATGCATTTTTAAAGGCTGGGTTAGGGAGGAGAGGCTAACCACCTTTAAATATCTTCTCACCTCCAGTTCCTAAAAGAGGCCAAAGAAATTCCAGAACATTTAATGGATAGCTGAGATATTTTTTTTAAGCAAAGCCAAATAAAGTGGCAGTGAATGACCTCGTTTGTGCCCCAGTCTGGCTTGTCTTCTTGTCTTGGATGGTGGGGGTGCTCCTGTGGGCCTCATTCCCATTCACTTTGGCTAGAATTTAATACAATCTCTTCTAGTGGGGACTTGGCCCATATCCACTCATAGGGCTGGGCTGGGTTTCTGATTTCTCTCCCCTTTTCCACCCACGTTTTGAGCGGACGGCAGCTGTGCCAGTTCCATGAGTTCGAGGTGGTTTGGTTTTGTTTCAGTTCCACATACAAAGTTGTTCCTGGGTACCAGAAGGAGTCCAGCTGCACCCTTTGTAGGGGTCTAGGACCCACCATCTCCAACCCGTACCATCTATTCCTGGTTTGGATGCTCCTGGGCTGCTCAGTTCGGCTTCTACTGGACATTTTGCCTTTAAGTTCTGTTCATTTCTGAACATTGAGCTTTCTTTTTCTTGCTTTTGACCCTAGCCAAGTATTAAGGAAAAACATTTTTTATCTAGAATTTTTATTTCTTTAGAAAAGGGTCAGAAGGGCTTCCTGTGCCTGCCCTGTCTACCATTATGAACAGAAGTCAGCAAATGGTACTCCAAACCCAAGTGTTAAGTTTGAAAAATGTCAAGCTTTCAAAACAGATGAACAAATGGTTCTATGGCTACCCATAGACCCTTCACCTAGATTTAGACAATTGTGAACATGATGCCACATTTCCTCTCTCTCTCTGTATATTGATATTTTGCTGAAATGTTTAAAAGTTGTAGATTTCACACTGCAACTCATAAATATCTCAGCATACACCTCCTTAGAAGGACATTCTCCTTCATAACCACAATACTGTCATCATGAATTTGACAATAATTCTATGTATTCTAATATACAGCCCATTTTCTAATGTTCCTGATTATCACCCAATTATCTTTCATAGCTTTTTAAAAGGAAGTCTAGGAGTCAATGAAAGTTCACACATTGATTTAGTTTTTGTGCCACTAATCTAGCTAAGTCTCTAGCACAATCCTTCCATCTTTTTATATTTTTCACGACACTGCTTTTTTGGAATAATCCAGGCCCATTGTCTTGCCAAATGTTTCATATTCTGAAATTTTCTTATTACTTCTTCATGTTGAGAGTTTTTCAATTGTCTTAAAATATTGTTGCTATTTAGTCGCTAAGTCGTGTCTGACCCTTTTGTGACCCCATGGATTGTAGCCCACCAGGTTCCACTGTCCATGGTCCAGGCAATCATACTACAGTGGGTTGCCATGCCCTCCTCCAGGGATCTTCCCTGCCCAGGGATCGAAATTATATCCCCTGCATTGGCAGGTGGGTTCTTTGCCACTGAGTCACCTAGAAAACCCATCTTAAAATATGCATAGCATAAAATTTACCATTGTAAATATTTGTGTGTTTATCATTGTGAGTTCAGTGCATTAAGCACATTTGCGCTGTACAACCATCACCGCTATCTATTGCCAGAACATTTTCCCATTCGAAACTGTTACTCTGTACCCATTAAACACCACTTCCTCATTTTATCCTAACCTGATCCTTGATAACCACCATTTTACTTTCTGTCTCTATGAATTTGACTATTCAAGCCACTTCTCAGACTTCCCTGTAGCTTAAATGATAAAGAATCTGCCTGCAATGCAGGAGACCAGGGTTCGNTGGGTTCAAGCTCTGGTCTGGGACGATTGTACATGCCTCAGGGCAACTAAGCCCACGCATCTCAAGTACTAAACCTACACCCTAGAGCCCGTACTCTGCAACAAGAGAAGCTATTGCAATAAGAAGCCTATACACGGCAACTAGACAGCCCCCCACTCACCATAATTAGAAAAAGCCCATGAGTGGCAATGAAACCCAGTGCAGCCATGCTAACAAACTAAATAAATAATGTTAAAAAACTAAAATAAATGCTTACAAAAAGAATCTTTATAAAATGTTGACTTTTAACTACCTTTTGCCATCAAAATATTTGCATAATTAACAATGGATATGCATAATAGTATATCATTTAAACACATTTAAAATAATAATTTTGGACCATATTTCCTGGTGATCCAGTGGTTAGGACTCTATCCTCTCACTGCCAAGTGCCTGTGTTCAGGGTTTCAATCCCTGGGCTCAAAGCTAAAATCCCACAAACTATGCAGTGTGACCAAAAGAGAGAGCAAGAAATTGTTTACGTCAATTTAAGACAGCATCTAATTGCAAGCATGGAAGATAAATTGCATTAAAATTTATACTAATTGAATAATATGACAATTTGACTCATATTTTATTGAATTGAATATTTATTTCCTTTTTTTGTGCTAAGAAATATATTTAAAGCAATTATAATTAAATATATTTAAAGCACATCTAATTAAAGCAATTGTTTTCCTTTTTTTTTGGAATCTAACTTTAGCTGATTTCATGTCTTAAAGTATATATAAATAATTGGTTTTCTTTTAGTATTTAAATCCTTACAACCTTTTTCAATTGAAATAAGTCATGAGGTGAGATGTAACCGAAAGTTGCTAATAATGGTTTTGAAAGAATGGAATGTGCTTGGCTTAGAATCATTTTGGTGGCTTAGACAAGATTGTTATCTGGAACTTATCTTCTCAAATTAAAATTTCCTAAGATCAGCCTTATTTGGTAGCTCAGTTGTTAAAGAATCTGCCTGCAATGCAGGAGAACTCAGTTCAATTCCTGGGTAGGGAAGAGCCCTTGGAGTATTTTTGGTCTTCCCTGGTAGCTCAGACAGTAAAGACTCTGTCTGCAATGCAGGAGACCTGGGTTTGATCCCTGGGTTGGGATGATCCCCTTCAGGAGGGCATGGCAAGCCACTGTAGTATTCTTGCCTGTAGAATCCCCTTAAACAGAGGTGCCTGGTGAACTACAGTTCTTTCTCACTGTAGAAGGGAAATATTTTTACTAAATACAAAGCATGTTGAATCCTGAGAGATTTCTGGCTCAAATCTTTGTATACTTTCTAGAGAAGGAAAAAAAAAAAAGGTTAGTAAAAATATTTCAACTGAGGCTTTTGAAGAAAATCCCTAGTAGAATGAAATTCTTTATCTGAGCCAAGTGAATAAAGTACGAATAAACTGATAGACAGAATGACACACTCACAGATTATGATTTAGGAGAAGAATTTAGGTCAAAGAGTAAAAAGGATGTTTCATATACAATTTTCAATACATAAAAAAAAGCAATTGTGTTTTGAGTGTGTGTTTGTTCCAATGCTAGAGATGTTATTCAAACAGCTTTGGAAATTATGCTATACAGAAAAATGTGTACTAGATGGCAGTCTAAGTATCCTTTTCATTTATGTCTCAAGCTAATTTTTGGATTGCAATCCAGGAGTGGGGGAAAGAAGAATGTGTAACACATTAATTTACCAAATAAATGCTTTTATTATTGCATAAGTATAATGTTTAAATAATTAAACAAATGAGTTGTGATTCAACTTTAAAATGTCATAATGTATCTTTTATTGGTACATTATCCAGAACTGTAGCTGCATCTTAATGCAGAAATACCCTGTGAGACACGTTGACCCAAGTTAAAACTGCGTTTATAAAATCTATAGTCCCTCTGCCTTTATATAATTCCTCGTTGCTTGTCCTCAACATCTTTTCTTTTTTTTTTAAGCAATGACCAAGTGAAATTAGAAGCAAAGCACATCAATATTTTAGAAACTTTCAGGAACTTCAAGACTCTGAGAATGCAGGCGCAATCAAGTTGCAGCCGCATCTTAGATTATTAGTGAGTGTTTGAGTTATGTATGTGGATTTACACTGTTCTTAAAGCTGTATAACTTTATTCTTAAAATCTTATGTTTATTGCCGTTCCCTATTTCCAGATTGGTAGGAATTTTTTATTCTCATTTTCTTTGTATATTTGCCAAAATGGTGGCTCAGACAGTAAAGAAACCGTCTGTAGTGCAGGAGATTCAGATTTGATCCCTGGGTCGGAAAGATCCCCTGGAGAAGGGAATGGCTACCCACTCCAGTATTCTTGCCTGGAGAATTCCATGGACACAGAAGCCTGGCAGGCTCCAGTCCACGGGGTCGCAAAGAGTAGGACATGACTGAGCAAATAACACTTTCTTTGTATTAATATATTTGTCTTCCATTCAGGTTCTGTGTCTTTAAATGAACGCTATGCAGAGTCAAAACATATTTAAATTAAAAGCCAAAATTATACGTTTGGAGGAGGCTTCCCTTGTAAAGCAGTTGGTAATGAGTCTGTCTGGAATGCAGGAGAATCTCATGGACAGAGGACCCTGGCAGGCTATAGTCCAGGGGGTCGCAAAGAGTCCAACATAACTTAGCGACTAAACCATCACGTACCTTTCGAATTTTAGTTTGTTTTCACTACATTTGATCATGGTCTTTTTAATTTTTTTTGTCATTTTTACAGAAGATGTTTGAGGGTGCTGAAATTTTTTCCTCATAGGTAATTCAAGCTGACTGTTTAAATCCAATCTGCATACTTGTTTCAAAGACTTTTGAAAAGCCACAGACAGCCCCTCTGGTTCTATTTGCACAAGCTCCAAATTTCTAAGATGCGAGGCAGTTGGTGAATCTGGAAACTAAGTACCGTAGGCTAATAGAGCGGCTGAGGAATTTAGGGGGAATGATGGATGTTTAAGCTTGGATCTGAGAAGGCAAGAAAAGTACTAGCTAATACATCTTTTGAACTCACTAAATGCCAACTGTTGCAATAAACTCATTACATGCATTATTTTATTTAACTTTTCACCATTTGTGGTAGGTAGTACTACAAATATCACTTTATAAAATCAATAAACTTTGCTCAGCTTGGTTAAGCTATGGCCAAACATCATAGAAAAATTAAGTTCTGAAGCCAAAGCACAAATCCAGGTTTCTAGTCCACTCCACAGATTTTTACCTGAAAAATTATACCTGAAAAATTTAACTGAAAAAATGCTATAGTCAAAATGACAGGACTCAACGAGCTATGAAGTTCTAGGTAGAGGTGCTTGAAATCAGTTAAAGTATCACCACTGTGGTTTCTGATAGAACATTGTCAAATAAGGTCCAGAGATTTACATTCATTGAAGCTACAGTGTCTCATCCTAGGGACCAGGANGACAGGACTCAATGAGCTATGAAGTTCTAGGTAGAGGTGCTTGAAATCAGTTAAAGTATCACCACTGTGGTTTCTGATAGAACATTGTCAAATAAGGTCCAGAGATTTACATTCATTGAAGCTACAGTGTCTCATCCTAGGGACCAGGACTAATAAGAATTATGCAAATTGACTGAACAATCAGTTGACAATTTTCAGAAAGAAACAGAAATGTATATCAGGCAGTGAGGAACCAATCCATACAAGTATATACAGCTACCATAAATACTAATACAATTTGTACAACTCATGACTACTTAGAAGACCCCACAGGCAATCTCTGGAGCAGGTTTTCATACTCTGTGCACACATTTTAAAGAGAAATAGCAATAGTGCACAGATCTTTTAAAACAAGTGTACCACAATCGCACTCCCTGCTTCCCACTTTAGAGGCAACCATTTGCAACTCTTCCTCTTATTACCTCTGCTGCTGCTGCTGCTGCTGCTGCTGCTGCTGCTAAGTCCCTTCAGTCGTGTCCGATTCTGTGTGACCCCATAGATGGCAGCCCACCTGGCTCCTCCGTCCATGGGATTTTCCAGGCAAGAGTACTGGAGTGGGGTGCCACTGCCGTGTCCATTAGTATTACCTCTACATCTCTACTATTTTTGAATTTTTCTTTTTTTAACTTTATCAATTTACTTCTTAATATGGAAGAAGATGATTGACTCGTTTTTATGCATAACCTGTCATCCCTTCCCTGTCTTTCTATCTCCCCATGTTGCCATTATCTTTCCATTCTAATTTTATTAAGATGAATATTTAATATTCATATTATGATAGCTATTATGATTATATAACTGCCTTCCCAAATGAGCCCTGTAGCATGCCTTGAGTACTTTTCATTCTTGGGCATGTTATTTTTCTTAGAGTTAATAACTGTCCTTTTAAAATGTTTAGTTTTCCAAACACATCAGACCCAGGTTTGATTCTTGGGTTGGAAAGAGCCCCTGGAGAAGGAAATGGTAACCCACTCCAGTATTCTTGCCTGAGAAATCCCATGGATAGAGGAGCTAGGCAAGCTACAGTCCATGGGGTTGCAAGAGTCAGACACAACTTAGCAACTAAACCACATACATACTTATTTGGCCCCGATTTGTTCCTTAATTTTACAGACACCTCTCACATCATTTGTGGGCTTCCCAGGCACAGTGGGTAAAGAATCTGGCTGCAATGCAAGTGATTTAGGCAGATGAGAGTTTGATCGCTGAGTCAGGAAGATCCCCTGGAGGGGGGAATGGCAATCCACTCCAGTATTCTTGCCTGGAGAATCTCTGATACATCAAAAATCTCAAAATCTCTGATGAGAGCAGCCTCGTGGGCTACAGTCCACAGGGTCACAAAGAGTTGAACACGACTGAAGCAACGGAACAGGTATGCATGCATATCATTTAGTCACAGTTTTTCTATGAGTGAGTGAAAGTTGCTCCATGTCCAACTCTTTGTGATCCTGTGGAGTATACAGTTCATGGAAGTCTCCAGGCCAGAACACTGGAGTGGGTAGCCTTTCCCTTCTTCAGGGGATCTTCCTAACCCAGGGATCAAACCAAGATTTCCCAAATTGCAGGAAGATTCTTTACCAGCTAAGCCACAAGGGAAGCCCAAGAATACTGGAGCGTATAGCTTATCCCTTCTCGAGGGGTTCTTCCTGACCCAGGAATCAAACCAAGGTCCCCTGCATTGCAGGCAGATTCTTTACCAACTGATCTATTGGGAAAGGCCTAGTTTTACTATAAATTTCACAATTTTTTGAAGAAATTCTTTCCAGAAGTTTCTTGTTCCAACCTAGTTTGGTTCATCCCTAGGTTTGATGGTTTTTTTTTTTAATTTTTAATTTATTTTTTACTTTATTTTACTTTACAATACTCTATTGGCTTTGCCATACATCGACATGAATCCACCACAGGTGTACACAAGCTCCCAATCCTGAACGTCTCTTTGGATCATCCCCGTGCACCAGCCCCAAACATCCTGCATCCTGCATTGAACATACACCAGCGCCTCGTTTCTTACATGATAGCATACATGCTTCAATATCTCCCCACACCATCACAATAAAATTCTGTTAAAATCTCTCAATTTGGATCCCCAGTTTCCTGGATCCTATTTTTCCATATTTCTGTTTTCCATCCCGATTTTGCTGTATCAGTACCCAGGAGCTTCCTAAGCATGGAGTCACACTTTCTAATTCGCAAGAATGAGAATATCTCTGTGTATGTGTGTGTTTGGTGGGCACGCATAATCACTTGACTCCTTATAGGATTGTCTGTGGGAAAACATTTCTCGCTGAGTCTTTTAAGACATTCCTCCACTGTTTTCTAGGTCTCAGTATTGTTGCTGAGAAGTCTGTCTTCACATGAAGCCTTCTACCTCAGAAATCTCATGGAGTCTCTTTTTTTATTCTGTTTTCTAAAATTTCAGGGTGGGGTACATTGCTGAGAAGAACTGCTGCACTACAAAAATCCAGGGCACCATTGCAAAAGGCACACGTCCAAGGAAGGTCATTCATATTATCAGTGACACTTGCCCCTAAAGTTGTGCAGTTTACAACCTGACTGACTGTATAAGACAATCTTACTGATTTTGACTATATTTATCTATTGCGCTGGGCTCTGGGGGAGTATTTCGATGTGGATTCATGACTCTGAGACCTACAACATTTTCTTGAATTGTTTTGTCTTTTTCTTCCTCTCTCTCGATTTCTATGCTGTCTGTGCTTGAATCAACTATTATTTGGATGTTAAAAACCCTAGATTGGCCCTCTAGTTTATTATTTTTAAAAATTTACTATTTTTGATCTAATTATTCTACTTCCTGGGAAGTTTCCTCAGCTTTATCTCCCATTTATATTACTGATGTTTTCATTTCTAACATCATATATCTATTTTCCAAAGACTCATTTATTTGTTCTCTGAATGTTTCTTTTTTTCAACATATTCATATTCTTCTTATTTCTCTGATAGTATCTATCCAGTTGCGTGTCTGTGTGATTTTCATCTCTCTTTGCAATCTATTTTCTGTTACTTATTTCTATTCATTTTGGCCTTTATCTTTCATAACAGAGGTATGCTTCAAATGTCTGTTCATTTTTGACAGTAGTCTCATATTTAAAAAAGGGCACTAAAAATCCAACTGGGTTCTCTATGCATATGGAATAGACTATGGGCTTCCCTGTGGGGTAATCTGCCAATGCTGTTCCTTAGGCAAATTCTTCAGAACTTTTCTGTGGGCTAGCCAGACTTCCAGGAAAAATCAAGTAGCTTTCAGTACAAAATCAAAACTTTCAATTCTGAGATTCTGGTTAGATAATAGGGCTTCTCTTATGGCCCAGATGGTAAGGAATCTGCCTGCAATGCGGAAAACCTGGCTTTGATCCCTAGGTTGGGATGATCCCCTGCAGGATGCATAGCAACCCACTTGAGTATTCTTGCCTGGAGAATACCCATGGACAGAATGGCCTGGGGCTACAGTCCAAGGGGTGGCAAATACATTTTGTGTCTAAATTTCCCCTCAATTTTCTCATTTTTTAGTACAATACTCTGAACTTCAACTCAGATCAGAGATATTCTAATTTGCCTTCTCATATTAACAAACCAACATTCATCTGCCTAGCTGGTATACATGTGAGGAAGGGAGGCAGCAAGTTCTCAGCTTTGCAGATGAAAGGAGGTGATCTGGAGGTTAGTCTTTTGACTGATCTTCCTGCTTTTATTCTACCACTTTTATTCCAACTTCCATAAGTACCCAATACTACCAATTCCTGAGTCATTGGTTCCTCAGAAAGAACTGGGTCATCCTAGGTATTCTCAAATTTCATTGTTAGAATTTGTTAGATTAGGATTTGGTTTTCTTGGATCTTTGAAATCACTTACTGTTTTTTCCATATGGCGTCAACTTCCAATATGTTTCTCTCTTTGTTCTTTGGGTTTATTCCCTTTTTAAACCATCTACCTTAAAAATGGAACTTCAAAAAGTAGGGGATATATCTCTTGTTTTCCCTTACTCATCTTGAATGAGGTGTCACATAGTTTTATTTTTTTAACTTACTGTATTTAAGTAACACTTAAACTGTGTCTTATTTTCCATTAACTGGGAATATGTTTTGTATTACATATTAGAACTACATTTAAAGTATTATAAGCATTACTTACATAAGTTATCTTGATTTATCTATCACAAGTAATATTTCCCTCAGGGCTTCCCTGGTGGTGCAGAGGTTAAAGCGTCTGCCTGCAATGTGGGAGACTTGGGTTCGATCCCTGGGTTGGGAAGATCCCCTGGAGAAGGAAATGGCAACCCACTCCAGTAGTCTTGCCTGGAGAATCCTATGGATGGAGGAGCTTTGTGGGCTACAGTTCATGGGTCGCAAAGAGTCGGACACGAGTGAGTGACTTCACTTTCACTTTATAACTTCCATATCTCTCTTGATCTTTTCCTTTATCCATGCATATTGTACACTTTTCCATTAGAATTTTTGACTTTTATCATATTTAATTTAAAGTCCATCTGGTCCACCTCTTTGTCCATTTCCATTTACTGTCTCCTCTCTTGATCATGAATCACATGATGTATGTGATCATGTGATCCTTTTGTCGATGTTGTTACTGCTGCTCTTTGCTTTATTTTGCTAGGAATGGAACAGACATAAATAACTTCTCTCCTATAAAGGGCTTGGTACATTGTGGAATTTACTTTACTCAGAGTTCTTTGTGTTGTCAGTTCTTCAAAGAAATTTTTGAAAATTATAATTTTGCAGCATTTGTCTCTTGAGACTTGTACCATTCAAATGGTAGCATAAAGCTTATAAATTATTTGGAAACAGTGAACTTTGAGTGCAACATGTTTCACCTACAGACAGGTAAATACACTTTCACACTGAAGGGTAGCCATGCCTGTAGCCTTTGAACTTTTGAGGTAGGATGGGATAAAGTAGACAAACAGATCAGTGTGAGATTAGCATCCCATAGTAGCAACATGAATGCCCATAGTAATTTGAAAAAATAATGTTATAGTGGAAGTGCAGGTTGTCAAACAGCTTGACAGAGAGGATTTGCCATTAGAGATGCAAGCAGTCTGTGTTTCTGTTCGTATTCACAAAGGTTTGCTTCAAGTTTCCAGTATTACTAACAGCAGTTAGAACTCTCAATTTCATGGAATTCTCCGTATCAACGAACTGATGTTGATTTGAATGACATAGAGAAATTTTTTTAAGATGATAAAACTCTATGTGTATTTATTTTATAAAATAGCACTTTTAATAATGAAAATTTTGACTTTGAAAAAAATTACAGCATTTGTGAATCATCTGTATATCAGTCTTCTATCACAGCTCAAATAATGGCCTTCTAGGCTCTTTTCAAATGCATCAGCAATATATGTGGAGCTGGAATTAAAATGAGAGAACTTAACATAATTACATACTTCAGCTAGTTCAGTGAGCAGAAATTGTTGGCACCATCTTGCTACATTTTTCCAAACTGAAGCTGCCATGTTTTGTATTATGAGCAGTTCAGCAGCTTTGTGCATCTGTACCTCCCCTCCAATTTAATTAGACTGTCTGTTGCAGACAAATCAGACTGTGGCTTCCTTTTTTTCCACTCAACTGCTATAAATGCCAAGTCAAAATATGAATAAGAGGAAAACAAGATGTTCTGCAAACACATGCCACTTTATTGGGTAAAAACATGATAGGAGGATCTGCTCACACTCTCCATGAGAGATGAGAGAAGTGAGGCCCAGAGAATGAGGCTATAAAAGGGTCAGATTGATGCTATTGTCTTTGTCGGCTTCAATGGAGCAGGAACTTGCTTCTTCCCCCAGTGTAATCTGGCTTTGACACTGCAGCCAACACAGATTTATGATTACACATTCTCCTCTCATGAAGGGAGTGAGAATTACAGCAGAGGAAACGCAAGAGTCAAATAAACTGGAGTTCCATGTAGGAATTTACAGTCTTATATGCTTTCACATTCTTGTGGATTGTTTGAACCATTATGCCCTCATAGGTCACTATACTGTCACATTTTAGTAATCTGTAATAAGGCTGAAAAGTAGTTGCTTTTTTGTAGGAGAATGTTATCTACAGGCAGCGCTTAGTTATATTCTGTGAAAGCTAAGAGCTTAGTTCTATGGGATGTGTTTCTGCAGATTATTGTCCCAGTTAAACAGTGAGCCATAGGAAACACTCAGTCCTAATGGTAAGTGTAACAGCAGGAGTAAAGGTAAAGTAATGGAGTGAAAAAACTCAACAGATGAGTAAAATGTAGGGGTATGCATCAGAGGAGATAGGTGACTGGGGGCCAGGACTTAGACACAACTGTGAGCACAGTATAAATAAAGTCAAGCAAATAAAATTTCAAGGCTGCAGGATGGGTTGGAAAGCAACAGGGTCTTAATCACTGGGCTTCCGTGGTGGCTCAGATGGTAAAGAGTCTGCAATGCAGGAGACCCAGATTCAATCACTGGTCAGGAAGATCCCCTGGAGAAGATATTGGCTATCCACTCCAATATTCTTGCCTGGAGAATTCCATGGACAGAGGAATCTGGCGGGCTATAGTCCATGGGGTTAGAAAGAGTCGGACAAGACTGAGTGTCTAACACTTTCAATTTCACTAGAGAACAGTCATATGAGAATCATTAATACGGTTCTGAAGTAAATCAGCCTGAAAAAATATTTATATTTCCACTGGACTTTATTAAGAAAACCAGAAAACATGAGTCCTTTTTAAGGCCTTGAAGCTATAGTTGACTACCAAATTGTCTCACTGATTTCTTGAAATTATTTTTTTCTAATAATTGTGGTGTATTGCATGAAGCAATCCAAATTTTTTTATTCAATTTTCCATCATGTTGATAAATTTTTTTTAATTGAAAATTAGGTTTCAATTTGCATCCATGGAAGAAAATGTAGATAATTTGTTTATCTTGAAACTTGTTATCTTTAGTTTGGCTTTATGCACTTAGCAGGTGAGGTATTTGGATCTGTTTGCTATTTCTTCTTTGTAAACTTCTTATCACCAAAAACATGGTGTGTATGTGTGTGAAGACGTTTCAGTCATGTCCAACTCTTTGCAATCCTATGGACTATAGTCCACCAGGCTCCACAGTCCACAGGATTCTCCAGGCAAGAATACTGGAGTGGATTGTCATGCCCTTCTCCAGGGGATCTTACCAACCCAGGGACTGAACCCATGTCTCTTCTGCCTCCTGCATTGGGCGGGTGGGTTCTTTACCATAGTGCCGTGTGGAAAGCCCCAAACAACATGTTACTTTCTTTTATAAATCTTTCTAATCCCCAAAGAGTCAGTTATTCTGTATTAACTTTTGCATGTAATTCTTCACAGCCACTATTATTTCCAAGTCCATTCACATTAAGCTTTGTGATGCCAGTATGCTTCTGAGATAATGTGATGAAGGTGGATGTCTGAATGGCTGCTGGCATCTTGAGGACTGAAAATGGCACACCCCAAGCACAATATATAAGATAGACCTTTTATGCAGGCTGTTCTCCTGTGCAGAAAAAGTATCTTCTACATCACCTTTTCATCTCATTCCTCCATCCGTCAATATAATGGACTCTTTTGGTGAGTTTCATGAGGGAAAGAAATTTATATTTGGAAATTTCATCTTATTTTCTGATTTTTATTTTATGAGATCTTGGCTTCCTATTACAAGCAACCCCAGGAAATACAGCAACATAAACAGCAACTTTGTTGTTGCTATTCATTACCTCGGACTCCTTGTAACCACACGGACTGCAGAACGCCAGGCTTCCCTGTTCTTTACCCTCTCCCAAAATTTGCTTCAATTCATGTTCATGGGGTCAGCTATTCTCATTATCATGGAAATGTGTTCAAATTAAATCCATTTGTATCTTGCTTATACATGTCAAAATATAAGTATACTCACATAAACAATTCATTGTCAGTTAAGTAAAGGTAAAACTGTGTAACGTGACTAAATAATTATATCCATTTGATTTGCATCATATAGAAAGTTATAAAAATTCTTTGGGTCAAAGTGCAAGCAGAGTGTTACCTTTGATCCCACTCTAACCTAAGGAAATGTAAATGTTTGAGAATAAATTGTATACTGGGAAGGATTCTTCTCACCTCGAAGATGGAAGGGAGTAAAGTAGCAATAATTTAGCCTAAGTACCTTCCCTTTGGGGCTTCCCTGATAGCTCAGTTGGTAAAGAATCTTATAACGCGTGAGATCCCAGTTCGATTCCTGGGTCGGGAAGGTCCCCTGGTAGGCTACCCACACCAGTATTCTTGGGCTTCCTTTGAGGCTCAGCTGGTAAAAAATTCTCCTGCAGTGCGGCATACCTGGGTTTGATCCCTGGGTTCAGAAGATCCCCTGGAGAAGGGAAAGGCTACTCACTCCAGTGTTCTGGCCTGGAGACTTCCATGAACCGTATACTCCATGCAATCACAGAGTCGGACACAACTGAGTGACTCACACACACACACACACACACACACACACCCTTTAAAATGTCCCTTTACTTTCCCTTAGTGGAGTGTATTGAAATGATTCTTGCAGGCATTTATACTGGGAAAATATTAGTTGTTAAGTTAGTCTTTGTGGAATAAATGGATTGATAAATCTAGAACAGAAGGGCCACTGGGAAACTTACACCATGTTATTTTTTCTTTGTATAAAGCACATAAATAGTTTCCAGTATTTTCAATTTCCTAGTAGAGGGCTTTGTAAATTACAAAGCTGTTGACTTAAGACCAATTAAAGTGAAGTATTAGAGATTCTTTCCATCATTAAAACTGTGATAACAAATGCCAATCCCTTTCATTCAGTTCATTTCAGTTGTTCAGTTATGTCTGACTATTTGTGACCCCATAGACTGTAGCACACTAGGCTTTCCCTGTCCATCATCAACTCCTGGGGGTTGTTGAAACTCATGTCCATCGAATCAGTGATGATATCCAACCATCTCATCCTCTGTCATCCCCTTCTTCTATTGCCTTCAATCTTTCCTATCATCAAGGTCTTTTCCAATAAGTCAATTCTTTGCATCAGATGGCCAAAGTACTGGAGTTTCAGCTTCAGCATCAGTCCTTCCAATGAATATTCAGGGATGTTTTCCTTTAGGATTGACTGGTTTGATCTCCTTGGAGAGTCTCCAAGGGACTCTCAAGAGTCTTCTTCAACACCACAGTTCAATAGCATCAATTCTTTGGCATTCAACTTTCTTTACAGCCCAACTCTCACATCCATACATGACTACTGGAAAAACCATAGCTATGACTCTATGGACCTCTGTTGGCAAAGAAACGTCTCTGCTTTTTAATATGCTGTCTGTGTTTGTCATAGCCTTTCTTTCAAGGAGCAAGCATCTTTTAATTTCAAGGCTGCAGTCACCATCTGCAGTGATTTGGAGCCCAAGACAATAAAATCTGCCACTGTTTCCATTGTTTCCCCATCTATTTGCCATGAAGTGATGGGACCGAATGCAATAATTTTGTTTTTTGAATGTTGAGTTTTAAGCCAGCTTTTTCATTCTTTTTAATTTTCATCAAGAGGCTCTTTAGTTCTTCACTTTCTGCCATAAGGGAGGGGGTCATCTGAGTATCTGAGGTTGATATTTTTCCCAGCAATCTTGATTCCAGCTTGTGCTTCATCCAGCCAAATGTTTTGCATGATGTACTTTGCATATAATTTAAATAAGCAGGGTGACAATATACAGCCTTGAGGTATTCCTTTCCCAATTTGGAACCAATCTGTTGTTCCATGTCCGGTTTTAACTGTTGCTTCTTGACCTGAATACATATTTCTCAGAAGGCAGGTAACATGGTCTGGTATTCTCATTTCTTGAAGAATTTTCCACAGATTGTTGTGATCCACACAGTCAAAGGCTTTGGGTTAATCAATAAAGCAGAAGCAGACATTTTATTGGAACTCTCTTGCTTTTTCTGTGATCCAATGAATATGACAGTTTGATCACAGGTTCCTCTGCCTTTCCTAAATTCACTTTGAACATCTGGAAGTTCACAGTTCACATAGTGTTGAAGCCTGGTTTGGAGAATTTTGCTAATTATTTTGCTAGCATGTGAGATGAGTGCAATTGTGTCATAGTTTGAACATTCTTTGGCATTGACTTTCTTTGGGATTGGAATGAAAACTGACCTTTTCCAGTCCTGTGGCCACTGCTGAGTTTTTCAAATTTGCTTGCATATTGAGTGCAGCACTTTCACAGCATCATTTTCAGGATTTAAAATAGTTCAACTGGAATTCCATCACCTCCACTAGCTTTGTTCATAGTGATGCTTTCTAAGGCCCACTTGATTTCACATTCCAAGATGTCTGGCTCTAGGTGAGTGATCACACCATTGTGATTATCTGGGTCATGAAGATCTTCTTTGTATAGTACTTTTGTGTATTCTTGTCTCGTCTTCTTAATATCTTCTGGTTTTGTTAGTTACATACCATTCCTGTCCCTTATTGTGCCTGTCTTTGCATGAAATATTTCCTTGGTATCTCTGATATTCTTGAAGAGATCTCTAGTCTTTCCCCTTCTATTGTTTTCCTCTATTTTGTTATATCGATCACTGAAGAAGGCTTTCTTATCTTTCCTTGCTGTTTCTTTGAACTCTGCATTCAAATAGTTATATCTCTCCTTTTCTCTTTTGCCTTTAGCTCCTCTTCTTTTCTCAGTTATTTGCAAGGTCTCCTCAGACAACCACTTTGCCTCTTACCTTTCTTTCTCTTGGGGAAGACCGTGATCCCTGCTTCCTGTATAATGTCATGAACCTCCATTCATATTTCTTCAGGCACCCTATCAGATCTCATCTCTTGAATCTATTTGTCACTTCTACTGTATAATCATAAGGGACTTGATTTAGGTCATACTGAATGATCTAGTTTTCTCTACTTTCTTCCATTTAAGTTTGAATTTCACAATAAGGAGTTCATGATCTGAGCCACAGTCAGCCCCTTGTCTTGTGTTTGCTGACTATATAGAGCTTGTCTATCTTTGGCTGCAGAGAAAATAATCAGTCTGATTTTGGTATTGACCATCTGGTGATATCCATGTGTAGAGTCTTCTGTTGTGTTGCTGGAAGATGGTATTTGCTATGACCAGTGCATTCTTTTGGCAAAACTCTGTTAACCTTTGTGCTGCTTCATTTTATACTCCAAGGCCAAATTTTCTTGTTACTCCAGGTATCTCTTGACTTTTACTTACTTTTGTATTCCAGTCCCCTATGATGAAAAAGACACCTTTTTTGGGTATTAGTTCTAGAATGTCTTGTAAGTCTTCATAGAACCATTCAGCTTCAGCTTCTTTAGCATTACTGGTTGGGGCATAGACTTGGATTACTCTGATATTGAGTGGCTTGCATTGGAAATGAACAAAGATTATTCTGTCATTTTTGAGATTGCAACCAAGTACTGCATTTTGGACTCTTTTGTTGACTATGAGGGCTACTCCATTTCTTCTAAGGAATTCTTGCTCACAGTAGTAGACATAATGGTCATCTGAGTTAAATTCACTCATTCCAGTCCATTTTAGTTCATTGATTCCTAAAATGTTGACGTTCACTTTTGTTATCTCCTATTTGATCACTTCTAATTTACTCTGATTCATAAACCCAACATTCCAGGTTCTTATGCAATATAGCTCTTTATAGCACTGGACTTTGCTTCCATCACCTGTCACATCCACAACTGGGTGTTGTTTTTGCTTTGGCTTCATCTCTTCATTCTTTCTGGAGTTATTTTTCCACTCTTCTCCAGTAGTATATTGGGCACCTACCAACCTGAGGAATTCATCTTTTAGTGTCCTATCTTTTTGCTTTTTCATACTGTTCATGGGGTTCTCAAGGCAAGAATACTGAAGTGGTTTGCCATTCCCTTCTCCAATGGACCACATTCTGTCAGAACTCTCCATCATGACCCATCCATCTTGGGTGTCCTACATGTCATGGCTCATAGTTTCATTGAGTTAGACATGGCTGTGATCTGTGTGATCAGTTTGGTTAGTTTTCTGTGGTTGTGGTTTTCATTCTGTCTGCCCTCTGAAGGTAAGGATAAAAGCCTTATGTTCCTGATAGGAGAGGCGGTCAGTGGGGGAAACTGGGTCTTGTTCTGATGGGTGGGGCCACTGTCAGTAAATCCAATTTTCTCTTCGTGGGCAGAGTTATGTTCCCTCCTTGTTCTTTGACCTGAGACCAAACTATGGTGCAGATATGGAAGATAATGGTGACCTTCAAAGGCCCTGTGCAGGCACGGCAACACTTAGTGCCCTCGACCCTGCAGCAGCCCACTGCCAACCAACAGCTGTGCCAGAGACTCCTGGACACTCGCGGGCAAGTCTAGGTCAGTCTCTTGTGGAGCCACTGCTCTTTTCTCCTGGGTCCTGGTGCACACAAGGTTTTGTTTGTGCCCTGCAAGAGTCTGTTTCTCCAGTCCTATGTAAATTCTATAATCAGATCCCACTGGCCTCCAAAGTCAAATTCCCTGGGATTCTCAGTCTCTTTGTCAGATCCCCAGGTTGGGAAATCAGTTTGGGTCCTAGAACTCTCTTAACAGTGTGAGAATTTCTTTGGTACAATTGTTCTGCTTTTGTGGGTCGTCTGCTTGACACCTGTATGGTAGGGTTAATAGCGACCTCCTCTAAGAGGGCCTTTGCCAGAGGCTGTGTAACCCAGATCTGCTGCACCCAGAGCTGCACACAGAGACTGAGCCAGACCTGTGTTTTAGCCAATCCCTTTACATAGACAATATATTGAATTTGAAAAACTGAATATTAACACCTCCATTATTTGAGGTAAAATGTTCATAGTTCTGCAAAGTCCATGGGCTTACTCCTTAAAATCAGGTGCTGAAATATTTGAGTTAATTATATTAACAAAATTTTGACACTTTTCCCTTAATGTGAAAAACAAGACACATATGCTAGGCAAAGTGCTAAAGATCCAAAACTTTATGACTTATTTTTGCATTTTAAGTATATACCACTTATGCCACAAGTAAGTGAAGGCTTTGTCATTATTTAGATAAATAAGATTTATCTGAAAATCTAGATTCTTAAGAAGGCATTTCCACTATATAGGAACTTTGTCACCAATTTTTTGTACAACAGTGAAGTGATCTTTCCTCGAATGTCTGGTGTTATTGTGTTCACATGATAACATAAAAAGTCTTGGAAAAAATGTCACTTAGGAAAAATATGATTTTTACTTTTGAAAGCATAGCAAAATTTTGAGGACACTGAAAATTTAATTCTGTCTTTAAGAAAATCCTAAGGGAGAAGGCACTCCAGTACTCTTGCTTGGAAGATCCCATAGATGGAGGAGCCTGGTGGACTGCAGTCCATGGGGGTGCTAAGAGTTGGACACGACTGAGTGACTTCACTTTCATGCATTGGAGAAGGAAATGGCAACCCACTCCAGTGTTCTTGCCTGGAGAATCCCAGGGACCAGGGAGCCTGGTGGGCTGCCCTCTACAGGTTCATACAGAGTCGGACATGACTGAAGTGACTTAGCAGCAGCAGCAAGGGAAAATGAGGACAATTTTAGAGAATGAACCTTATCATATTTTCTTTTAAGGATCTCTCTCATGTGTTCAATAATAAGAAACTTGTGCTAACAATGACATTTGAGCACTGCACTTCTAATCATACTCCAGTATGTTTTTCCTCAGTCTTTTTATGAATATTAAATGAATTTATGTTCTCTTTTTGATGAGAGAATTTCAAACTTTGATTTCACATCTTTCTTCTATCAGATCCTTCTAAATGGCTTTCATTTGGGCACATAATTTCTCTCACTAAACTCCTACCATCTTACTAAACTCCACTGCATTTTCCAATTTCCAGATTTATTTTCCTTGATAAACTAGTATGATTTTCCTGATTTGCATTTATTTTCTTGCCCACTTCTGAAATGGAACTGAGTGGGTGTTTCAATTCTGACTCTAGCTTTCTATAATGAACCACCCAACTTAAATATATTTTCGCTGGTGACTAACTACCTGGACCTTTGTCTCCCAACTCCCCCTGCCTCCCTTCTAACACATGGTTCACCAGATTTACTTGTTGCCCTGCATTGTTGAATCCAAAATAGATTTACACATGGAAACACAGTGTGGTACAGGTGTTTGAAATATAAAAATTTTGGAAAAGATTTGAAGGTATAGTCTTATACCTGTAATTCAAAAAGTTCTGTTACAAAAACAGATCAAATACTTGATGCATTTTTCTCAAAAGTGCATCTTTCATAGTTTTTTTAAGCATTATTATTTCTGTGTATGAAATATTTCTCCTCATTTCTCTTTTGCAATAAACCTGATAACTTTGCACAGAATGGACATGATGCTCTATTAGATTAGGTCTGCTAGGCAACATGCCTGAAGAACTATGGACGGAGGTTCATAACATTGTACAGGAGGTGGTGACCAAAATAATCCCAAAGAAAAAGAAATGCAAGAAGAAAAAGTGGTTGTCTGAGGAGGCCTTACCAATAACTGAGAAAAGAAGAGAAACATAAAGCAAAGAAGAAAGGGAAAGATGTACCCAACTGAATGCGGAGTTCCAGAGAATAGCAAGGAGAAATAAGAAAGCCTTCTTAAGTGAATGGTGCAAAGAAATAGAGAAAAACAACAGAATGGGAAAAACTAGTGATTTCTTCAAGAAAATTGAAGATACCAAGGGAACATTTCATGTAAAGATGGGTACAATAAAAGACAGAAATGGCAAAGACGTAACAGAAGCAGAAGATGTTAAGAAGTTGTGAAAATATACAGAAAAACTATACAAAAAAGGTGTTAATGATCTGGATAACCACAATGGTGTAGTCACTCACTTAGAGCCAGACATTCTGGAGAGTAAAGTAAATCAGGCCTTAGGAAGCATTACTAAGAACAAAGCTAGTGGAGGTGATGAAATTAAGGCTGAGCTACAAGAAATCCTAAAAGATGATACTGTTAAAATGCTGCACTCAATATGCCAGCAAACTTGGAAAACTCAGCACTGGCCACGGGACTGGAAAAGGTCCATTTTCATTCCTATCCCAAAGAAAGTCAATGCCAAAGAATGTTAAAACTACTATACAATTGCATTCATTTCACATACTTGCAAGATAATGTGCAAAATCCTTCAAGCTAGACTTTAGCAGTACATGAACCAAGAACTTCCAGATGAACAAGCTGGATTTAGAAAGTGCAGAACCAGAAGGCATTCTGGAAAAGCATACATCTACTTCTGCTTCATTGACTGTGCTAAACCTCTGACTGTGTGGATTAAAACAAGCTTGAAAAATTGAAAATTCTTAAAGTGATGGTAATACCAGACTACCTAAACTGTCTCCTGAGAAACTTGTATACATATTGAGAAACAACAGTTAGAACCAGACATGAAACAATGGACTGGTTCAAAACTGGAAACAGAGTAGGTCAGGGCTGTATATTGTCACCCTGCTTATTTAACTTCTATGCAGAGTATATCATGCAAAATACTGGGCTGGATGAATCACAAACTGTAATTGAGATTACTGGGAGAAATATAAAAAACTCATATGCAGATGATGAGCTTCCCTGGTGACTTAGATTGTTAAGAGTCTTCCTGCAATGTAGGAGACCCATGTTCAATCCCTGGGTCAAGGTGATCCCCTGGAGAAGGGAATGACAACCTTCTCCAGTATCCTTGCCTGTAGATTTCCACGGACAGAGGAACTTTGTGGAATACTGTCTATGGGGTCACAAAGAGTTGGACATGACTGAACAACTAACACTACAGGAAGCAGATGATACCACTCTAATGGCAGAAAATGAAAAGGAAAAAAGAGCCTCTTGATGAAGGTGAAAGAAGAGAGTCAAAAAGCTGGCTTTAAACTCAACATTCTGATGTGTTTATCTGGTGATGTGAAGAAGATTCTTTGTACATTGTCCACTATGAAAAGCAACTGGGAATTGCACAGTCTATTGACAACATTGAGACTGGTGTGATGTCTAAAAAAAGTAAACCTGTTTTCCGGTGTTAACCTCAGAGTAGGAGGTGGAAAAGGCTACTTCCCAACAGGTTTCCATTTGAGACTAGTAGCAAAACAAAAGAAACAAGGCAGATGGAATACAGTTTTCTCCTCATCATGCTAAATTATACATTAAAATAATTTCTTTTTAGTGTATTAAAATGCTTTAAACTTAAAAAATCTAAGATCATGGAATTTGGTTCCATCACTTCATGGCAAATTGGTGGAGAAAATTGGAAGCAGTGACAGATTTTATTTTCTTGGGCTCCAAAATCACTGCAGACAGGAACTGCAGCCATGAATATAAGACATACTTGCTCCTGGGAAGAAAAGCTGTGAGAAAACTAGACAGCATATTGAAAAGCAGAGCTATCAGTTTGCTAATAAAGGACCGTATAGTCAAAGCTATGGTTTTTTAAGTAGTCAGGTGCAGATGTGAGAGTTAGATCATAAAGAAGGTTGAGCACTGAAGAATTGATGCTTTTAAACTGTGGTGTTGGAGAAGACTCTTGATAGTCCCTTGGATCGCAAGGAGATCAAACCAGTCAATCCTAAAGGAAATCAATGCTGAATATTTATTGGAAGGACTGTTGCTGAAGCTGAAGTTAGTGCAGCTCTAATTAGACCATATTGTGAAGACTGACATGGATACGTGGTGAAAATGTTTTTCTGAGACAAAAGTGCTAAGGACCACTTAAACCTCAATTTCCAGGAAGCAACTTAGCTACCACATGAAGAGAGTCAAATAGAGAATGAAGCCATTAAAGTAGACCTGAGGGATAGAGAGAAAATATCAAGGCCTTGCTGACTGCTTTTGAAACTAGATTCAGCTTCACATGAAAAATTTTCTTGAACTTTTCAAGATATATTCTTCATTTCAGTTCAGTTCATTCTCTCAGTCTTGTCCAGCTCTTTGTGACCCCATGGACCACAGCATGCCAGGCTTCCCAGTCCATCACCAACTTCTGGAGCTTGCTTAAACTCATGTCCATCGAGTCAGTGATGCCATCCAACCATCTCATTCTCTGTCATCCCCCTTTTCCTGCCTTCAGTTTTCTCAGCATCAGGATCTTTTCCAGTAAGTCAGTTCTTCCCAGCAGATGGCCAAAAGTATTGGAGTTCCAGCTTTAGCATCAGTCCTTCATGAATATTCAGGGCTGATTTCCTTTAGAATCGACTGGTCTGATCTCCTTGCAATCCAAGGGACTCTCAAGAGTCTTTTCCAACACCACAGTTCAAAAGCATCAATTCTTCAGCACTGAGCTTTCTTTATAGTCCAATTCTCACATCCATACATGACTACTGGAAAAACCATAGCTTTGACATCTTTGTGAAGTTGCTTCATTTATTTTTTGCTTAAATGAATTTCTGTTATGTTTCTATCAATCAATGTTTTAATTACCAGAACTTCTCTAATTGATGATGATGATAATGCAAAATGAAAAAAATAATAAAGATTTTCTTAAGGAAATATTTTTCTTCCTTTGTGCTAAAAGTAAGATTTACAGAAGTTTAAAGATTTTTGTCATATTTGAATTGTTTTTTTCTGACCCTAATTTGCAGAGACACTGCCAATGAGCCCTCACAAACAACGAAGCATTGGCTGTAAAATATTGTACTAATATGTCACACTTCTATATTCTCCTACAGCAGGAGTATCTTTAGCACATGAATGTATGGTTATTTATTTTTAAAGTTCAAGTACAGAATGTCAAAAGGGCACTACATTTGTTTAGAAGTGCCAACTCTCTAATCCTATTTTCCATGACAGAAAAAACTGCAGAGATTTAATTGCAGATAATTTTTTGAATGTTTATGTAGAGTCTTCCAACTCTGTTTCTGTTCTTAGCATAGATTAAAAGTCTCTGTTTTTATCATAATACCTAAATGGCAGGGAATTAGCCCTGAGGACACAATTGTTCACCTGTCACATAGTGGGCTTTTAATTATATTTCTGATCTTGTGGATCTTTGTGCTCAGAGTCAATCTGAAGCAGTGGTACCCGGCAGAAGAATAACATGGGATTTAAAAAAACATATAATTAATATCTGAGTCACAGTCTATAATAATAATAGGTTTATTTTTCCCTATATGATCTGTAATCTCAACCACAAACGCAGAGCCCTTCTATGTAGAAAGGTGAGGCACCCAGCATCTTTCACAGCAGCCATGAAATTGCCCTAAAAGATGATATGAAGGCTTCAAAATGGTGGTGATATTAGGTCTTTCCATGGTATTGACAGAAACAAAACAGGAAAGCAAAGCTCTTGTTATTGTCCAAAGTATGCCATACTAAGTGCATGTAGGTATAGAAGTCATAAACTTTAAAGACACTTAGAGCACAGTTAGAAAATTTCCTCACTTCTCACTCCTTACTACTGTAATGATTCTTCTCCAATAAATCATAAAATGATGTATCTATTGTTCTGACTTCTGGAGGAATAGAATAACAAACGAAGTTAATTAACCTATAAAATTTTTTTTAACTCTTTGGGCCATTAAGACAGTATGATAAAACTCAAAATAGCTTGTAAAAATACCTCAGGATTTATAAGAAGTCATCAGTGGGTAATTCATCATCAGAAATACAACAGACTTCACTTTCTTTTGTTACTTCTGATGAAATATATTGAGAAAATGCATATGAAACGAGGTAGTGTGTAACAGAATCAATGCATTATTGCTGCACTTTGTGTGAGCTTGTATGTTCCTTGAAGTCAAATATGTTAACATGCTAACAAATGCCCTATTCTTGATAGCTTATCCACAAAAACTTGACTGAACATGTAGAAACACCAAATTATCTTATTTATGCCTATAGACAGAACAATGATTTAGCAGGTTTACCAAAGCATATCCATCATATATACTGTAAATCACTGTTTGATGTTTTCTGACCTTACAGAATACAAAATTATGCTAATGTCAAAATTACACTTAAATACTTTTCATCTGCAAAGAGTTTTTACATGTATTACTTCGTTTGTCTATAAATATATTACAACTGGTCAGAAACCTTCACACTGTTCTCCAGATTCATTTCTCTTATGTAATGTAATTATTAATGCCTCACTTTTATATCGGTTCCATTCAAACAAAAATGATATAAGCTTACTCATGCCAGAAGCTATGTATTAGGAAAGTGTGATGATAATCATGATCACAGATATCATATAATGATGGTATGATAATAATAAACGTGGTGATGCTGATTATAACATTCAGTAAAAAATTTCCATAGGCTATGTTTTCACATTTACTTGAATCCATTTCTGGATACTCTAGTTTATTTCAATGCTTTATTTTCCCATATCAATCAAATCGCTTATGATTATATGAGGGAAGTGACAAATAAATTCAAGGGATGAGATCCATAGCCTGAATAACTATGTATGGAGGTTAGTGACATTGTTCAGGAGGCAGTGATCAAGATCGTCCTCAAGGAAAAGAAATGCAAAAAGGCAAAATGGTTGTCAGAGGAGGCCTTACAAATAGCTGAAAAGTTAAAGGCAAAGGAGAAAAGGAAGGATATAACCATTTGAATGCAGAGTTCCAAAGAATAACAAGGAGAGATAGAAAAGTCTTCTCAGTAATCAAGCAACAAAATAGAGGAAACAATAGAATGGGAAAGAGTAGAGATCGCTTCAAGAAAATTAGAGATATCAAGGGAACATTTCATCCAAAGATGGGCACAGTAAAAGAAAGATACGGTGTGGACTGAACAGAAGCAGAAGAGGTTAAAAGGAGGTGGGAAGAACATACAGAAGAACTATACAAAAAGATCTTCATGACCCAGATAATCACGATGGTATGATCACTCACCTAGAGCCGGACATCCTAGAATGCAAAGTCAAGTGGCCCTTGGGAAGCATCCATATGAACAAAGCTAGTGGAGGTGATTGGATTCCAGTTGAGCTATTTCATATCCTAAAAGATGAGGCTGTGAAAGCACTGCATTCAGTATGCCAGCAAATTTGGAAAACTCAGCAGTGGCCACAGGACTGGAAAAGGTCCATTTTCATTCCAATCCCAAAGAAAGGCAATGCCAAAGAATGTTCAAACTACCACACAATTGCACTCATCTCACACACTAGCAAAGTAATGCTCAAAATTTTCCAAGCTAGGTTTCAATAGTACGTGAACCGAGAAGTTCCAGATGTTCATACTGGGTTTAGAAAAACAGAGGAACATGAGATCAAATGGCCATCATCTGCTGTATCATAGAAAAAGTAAGAGAACTCCAGAGAAAATCTACTTCTGCTTTATTTACTATGTCAAAGCCTTTGACCATGTGGATCACAGCAAACTGTGGAAAATTCTTCAAGAGATGGGAATACCAGACCGTTACCTGCCTCCTTAGAAATCTGTATGCAGGTCAAGGAGCAACATTTAGATCCAGACATGGAACAATGGACTGGTTCCAAAATGGGAAAGGAGTACGTAAAGGCTGTATATCATCACTCTGCTTATTTAACTTATTTACAGAGTACATCATGCAAAAGCCTGGGCTGGATGAAATACAAGCTGATATCAAGATGGCTGGGAGAAATATCAATAACCTCAGATATGCAGATGACACCACCTTTATGCCAGAAAGTGAAGAGGAACTGAACAGCTTATTTGTGAAAATGAAAGAGAAGAGAGAAGGAGCTGGCTTAAAACTCAACATTCAAAAAACAAAGATTATGGTATTTGGGCCCATTACTTCATGGTAAATAGATGGGGGAACAATGGAAACGGACAGACTTTATTTTCTTGAGCTCCAAAATCACTGCAGATGATGACAGTAGCCATAAAATTAAAAGACACTTGCTCCTTGGAGGAAGAGCTATGACCAACCTAAACAGCCTATTAAAAAGAAGACACATTACTTCACTGACAAAGGTTCAGTTCAGTTTATTCGCTCAGTCATGTCCGACTATTCGCGACCCCATGAACCGCAGCACGCCAGGCTTCCCTGCCCATCACCAACTCCTGGAGTTTCTCCAGAATCATGTCCATTGAGTCACACATGCCATCCAACCATCTCATCCTCTGTTGTCCCCTTCTCCTCCTGCCTTCAATCTTTCCCAGCATCAGGGTCTTTTTCAATGAGTCAACTTTTCTCATCAGGTGGCCAAAGTATTGGAGTTTCAGCTTCAACATCAATCCTTTCAATGAATACCCGGGACTGATCTCCTTTAGGATGGACTGGTTGGATCTCTTTGCAGTCCAAGGGACTCTCAAGAGTCTTCTCCAACACCACAGTTCAAAAGCATCAATTCTTTGGCGTTCAGCTTTCTTTATAGTCCAACTCTCACATCCATACATGACTACTGGAAACTATAGCCTTGATAGACCTTTGTTCATAAAGTAATGTCTCTGCTTTTAATATGCTGTCCAGGTTGATCATAACTTTCCTTCCAAGGAGTAAGCATCTTTTAATTTCATGGCTTCAGTCACCATCTGCAGTGACTTTGGAGCCCCCCAAAATAACGTCAGCCACTGTTTGCACTGTTTCCCCATCTATTTGCCATGAAGTGATGGGACCGGATGCCATGATCTTAGTTTTTTGAATGTTGAGCTTTAAACTAACTTTTCCACTCTTTCACTTGCATCAAGAGGCTTTTTAGTTCCTCTTCACTTTCTTCCATAAGGGTGGTGTCATCTGCATATCTGAAGTTATTGATATTTCTCCCGGCAATCTTGATTCAGCTTGTGCTTCCTCCAGCCCAGCATTTCTTATGATGTATTTTGCATATAAATTAAATAAGCAGGGAGACAATATACAGCCTTGACGTACTCCTTTTCCTATTTGGAACCAGTCTGTTGTTCCATGTCCAGTTCTAACTGTTGCTTCCTGACCTGCATANGGTGCTAATTCTTACATGTATCCAACTGCAGAGGGAACAGCACCCCAAAAAGGACAGCAGTCCTGAGTACAGACAGAGTTGGTTTAACCCTGAGATGAGTTCCTGAGCCTCGGCCTTTTCATCTGTACAATTGAAACTGAGCAGGACCCTGTGGGGCTCCTGGGCACAGAAGCCTTTCTGTGTCCCCTGTGCCTTGATTACAGAAAACAGGCTTCATTCAGCCTCCCTGACCTTCCTCAAGTTCTGGAGGGCAGGTTCAGTTGCTAATCAGGGAAGGAAAGAGATGCAGAGACAGGGAGGAACAGCCAAGTAACAACAGTGTAGCCGTGGGGCCAGGACCTAGTTTCCAGGTTGTCTCTGGCCAATCATTCTGACTCAAGATCCTTGGTGGCATGCATCACCAGCCAAAGTTGATGCCAGCAATGAAGATTCTGAGAGGTTGGTAGGACGCATGGCATCTCTTCTCTCCTTCTGACCTTTCCTGACCTATGCCCAAACACATCTCTGAACTGTTTGGAGATAGTGAAACCCCCACCAGGTGAAGTTAACTGTATGCTGCCCACAAGCACATAGACCCCCCAGACAGATTGGAACCTAAAGGTTGATGATGCAGACTCCCACCTACCTCACCACCAACCAGTCCAAAGAAAGTCCACAAGCTGATCACACCCTCCTCTTTGAATCTTTACTGTAAAAACTCCTCACTACTACCTCCAGATTAAGACACTTAATTTTGAGAGCATTAGCTTGCTGTGGTCCCCTTTGCCTGGCAAAGCAATAAAGTTGTTCTTTTTTACTTCACCCCAAACTCTGTCTTCGAGATTTAACTCGAGATTTAACAACAGAGATAGTGTTAGGACTGTCTGTCTTCCAGGGCTCTTGGGAAGGGATGCAAAGATAGCCAAACACCAACCCCAGTGGCTAGCACATGGTACTGCAAGGTGAGTGGGATTTATAGTTGTTACCTTCATCCCTTCTGGAATACAGTCTACAGTCTCTTATTCAATCACCCAGTCTCTGACCAGTAACTTGAGGGACAAATTGGAATTTGGGGATGGATGCTTTGCAAGGTTCCTGAAACTTAGTGTTGCCAGATCCATCAAATAAATCACAAGATATCCAGTTACCTTTGAACTTCAGATATATGACAATTTTGAGTATAACTATATCTCAAATATTGCATGAGACATATGTGTATTTTGTAAAGTATTCATTGTTTATCTGCAATTCAAAGGCAACTGGGCATCCTGGCAACATTAGTTAGACTCTCATGTGATGGATCAGATTGCTGTCAGGCCAACCATACCTTATCTTGGAGGCTCTGCCTTATTCTCCACTATGAAAACATCAAGAATATCCCTGAGAAGCTCAAGTGAGATGCTTCCCAACACTTTGACAGTGACTTAGGGAGGAATCTCAGTGTGTGAGGATATACACGGGAAGCTTTCATTTTCCCCTGACCTGCTGAGTTCACTCACAACCTCCCCATCCAATTCCAGCTGGGGAGCAGCTCCCATAATGACATCCCAGTTGGATTCCCTAATATTGTGGTCATTTGCAGTTAATTAAAATAACAGGCATTCTGGCTTTTACGGCTCAATCTATTCATCTTAGAACTTTAGTCTCATTTTCAATTCAAGGCACAGCCACACACTCCTCTAACAGAAGCCAAGATCACAGACCCTGAAGGTAGGAGGACAGGTCAGGATGGAGGTGCTGACTTCACCCACCGTCTTCTCGTGTTTGACCCTCTGGAGTTGCGGTGGAAGGATGAAGGAAGGCAGATGCCCCTCCCATGGCTGCCTGGGGAGGCTGGAGTCCTCTCCTGGAGCCTAACATGCCACAGCAAGGAGGCATGAAGCCCCTTGTGGGAGGGACCCCATCCTCCAGCTGAACCCCAGCCATGGGGCCCTCTGCACCCTCCTCTAATGACAACGCCTCTGGCTACAGAGTTCCAGGCGAGCCAAGCCTGCTCCATCACCTCCTATGGGGCCCACAGGCAGGAACAGGCTCTGGCAAGCCACTGCCAGCTCACCACCTATTATGCAGTCCATGAGCTAAGAAAGATCCGGGGATTTTTTAATTTGGGGGTTTAAAATCTTTAGGCTTACTTGATTTCGTCTCCTGACCTGCAAAGCCTAAAATTGTTACTATCTTGTCTCTTTCAGAGAAATGTTGACCTTTCCTGGGTAGTGTTTGATCCTTGATAAAATCCTGGTTTGACAAACAGTCTGTAAAATACATTTTGGGAATAATTAGGAAGTTTTTACTATGAACTGGTTTTAGTGATGCTAGAAAATTTGTTAGAGATGTGTGCTGAATTATTCAGAGTTGAAATGTCGTGATGAGTGTAATTTACTTTAAATACTTCAATAAAGCAGATGAAGCAAATATGGTAAAATGTTAATGATTGTAAAGTTTAGGTGATGGATTTCATTATACCATCCTCATTACTAGATGTTTGAAATTCTAATTAAAAATTAGGAAATTAATATACACCTTCCTCTTTTTCACCTTCCCTAGCTAACCCCTCATCTAAGTCCTGTCTGTTTAATTTTACTCTCTAAATTGCTCTCACATTCATCCACCTCCTTCATCCCAACTGCCATAGTTTCAGCCCAGGCTTTCGTCAAAGACCACAGAGACATTTTGTATAGAAATAGGACAACAAATAGCCCTAAACATGATTCCTTCTTTCAACGAATGTTCATTAAACACCTGCTAGGTGTCAGGCTCTGTGTAGGCTCTGGTTTGCAGCAATGACCACACAGAGCTCTGTCCTCCTAAGTTCAGCTCAGTTCAGTTCAGTTCAGTTCAGTCGCTCAGTCGTGTCTGACTCTTTGTGACCCCATGAATCGCAGCNTTAAGCAGAAATAAATGTTTTTCTGGAACTCTCTTGCTTTTTCCATGATCCAGCAGATGTTAGCAATTTGATCTCTGGTTCCTCTGCCTTTTCTAAAGCCAGCTTGAATATCTGGAAGTTCATGGTTCACATACTACTGAAGTCTGGCTTGGAGAATTTTGAGCAGTACTTTACTAGCATGTGAGATGAGTGCAACTGTGTGGTAGTTTGAACATTCTCTGGCATTGTCTTTCTTTGGGATTGGAATGGAAACTGACCTTTTCCAGTCCTGTGGCCACTGCTGAGTTTTCCAAATTTGCTGGTATATTGAGTGCAGTGCTTTCACAGCCTCATCTTTTAGGATGTGAAATAGCTCAACTGGAATTCTATCACCTCCACTAGCTTTGTTCTTAGTGATGCCTCCTAAGGCTCACTTGACTTCACATTCCAGGATGTCTGGCTCTAGGTGAGTGATCATACCAATGTAAATATCTGGGTCATGAAGATCTTTTTATAAGTTCTGTGTATTCTTGCCACCTCTTCTTAATATCTTCTACTTCTGTCAGGTCCATACCATTTCTAACTGACAAAGGTATGTCTAGCCAAAGCTATGGTTTTTCCAGTTGTCGTGTATGGACTTGAGATTTGGTCCATAAAGAAAGCTGAGAGTTGAAAAATTGATGCTTTTGACCTGTGGTATTGGAGAAGTCCCTTGAACTGTAAGGAGATGAAACCAGTCAATCCTAAAGGATTTCCTAAAGGAAATCAGCCTGAATATTCATTGGAAGGACTGATGCTGAAACTGAAGCTCCAATACTTTGGCCACTTGATGGGAAGAAGTGACTTATTGGGAAAGACCCTGATGCTGGGAAACATTGAAGGCAGGAGGAGAAGGGGACAACAGAGGATAAGATCGTTGGATTGCATGAGTGACTCAATAGACATGAGTTTGAGCAAGCTCAGGGAGTTGGTGATGGACAGGGAAGCCTGGCGTGCTGCAGTCCATAAGGTCACATGACTGAGTGACTAAACTGAACTTAATGCAATGATATATAAAGTACAGAGGCTTTATAATAAACTGATATCTGATAAGAAAGTTTCTGTTCACTACTCTTTTTAAAAATGTTCTGGGTGAGTCTTAGGCATTTTCTTTTCCTTAAAATCCATAAAGTCTTTTGTTTTTATTTTTTTTTCCTTTGGCCTCAGAAACACTCCCTTTTCTTCCCCAGAATTTCAGCTCTATTGGGGTTCTATTAGAACTATAGTAACACTTTCTCATTCTTTTTATTTTACTTTTATGAAGCTCGGATTGGAAAGAATTTAGTGAGAGAAATTGATTGGTAAGAAGTGGGTTTATTTAGAGAGATAAACGTTAAATAGACAGAATGCAGTCCATCTCAAAAGGTGAGAACAGCCTTGGAAGAAACCCACTCTACAGACAGCATCAGCCATCTCAGAAGTTGAGAGGCCTACTCATTCATTTTTTAACAACCAGTGTATTCACAATAGTAAGTCTTTTTGTTTGGCATTATGATTTGGTTTTAATTGATTAATTGTGTTTTATGTCCTTCAACAAGACTTCACACATGTGGATCCTATACCTTCACTATTAAATTCATTCATGTGCATGTCTCAATTTTTGTGGCTAATAGGTGTAAACAATTTTGTTTTTGGTAAGTGGTGGTGGTGACTTAATTGCTAAGTCATGTTGAACTCTTGCAACTCCATGGACAGTAACCTGGCAGGCTCCTTTGTCCATGGGATTTTCCATGCAGGAATGCTGGAGAGGGTTGCCATTTTCTTTTCTGGGGGATTTTCCTTAACCAGGGATCAAAATCTGGTCTCCTATATTGCAGGCAGATTCTTTACCAACTCAGTTACCAGGGAAGTATTCATTGCTAAATTAGACACCTTATTGAATTGCTCTTTTTTATCAAATGTGTAGGTACCTGAATATCTTATGAGTTTATTCTTAACAAGACTACTTTGTTTTTGTCTATTTAAAAATCAAATCACTCATGAGCCTTATTTCTTATATTTCTTTTTTTATAAATATTATTTTATTGTGTGACTTCATTTACTAAAAACTCTCAAGCAATATTGAAGATAATGGTGGTTGGGAATCCCTGCATAGTTTCTGAATTTAAATGAAATGGTTTTGGTGTTTTTATCTATGGTTGATTTTACTAAAGTCTTTATTAATTTTCATTTATTCTAATTTAGTTATAATATTTATTAGCTCTTAAAAATTAATACATATGTGTTTATCACATGGTCATATTAATTTTGTCTCTAACCATGTTGATGGAGTACACTATATTGATAGGTTTTAGGACAACATTTTTGTAATTAATCTTATTTGGTCATTTTATAATAATATTTTGATACATGAAAAGTTTTCTTTTACTATTTAAGAGATTTGGAAAGAAATTTAGGAGACTTGGAAAGAAGCTATGTACTTACCACAAACACAGGGAGTTTTCCAGTCTCCCCAGGCTCTGTGGGCCACTCTTCATTCTGCCCATTTTGGGTGAAGGCCATCATGCTTGCCTGTCAAAACACCTGTCCTGCATAAATGCAACTCTTTACATAGTCTGTACTTCCTCTGAGCCTCTTTATCATTTTTTATCATTGACCACTAATATCAAGTAGGGCTTTAGTGTTACCTGGAAATCCTATTAGATTTCCCTAATCCAGTCAACATTTCTCACTTCCCTGCTTATCTATTTCATATCTATTCCTATAGTTACAAATCTGGAATCTTCTCCCAAATGTGCATCAAAGTGTTTTAGATTTGGTAATGGAAGTAGTTACACTGAATTCTCATTATTCCTATAATTTCCTGCTTACCAATGCTCTAGTATATAGGTTGCTTATTCTCATATTCAGATTATGAATAAAGGGCTGTTATACTAGCACAGGGTTTAAAGAAAATTGATGAATACAAAACTGAGAAAAAAAATAGTCTTTTTTCCCATAATTTCAAGAAAGCAGTGCAATATTCAAAGGTCTGAACAAGCATCATTAAAAAGAAGTGGACAGACTTGACAAATAATAGCTAAAACTTAAACACAACACTTGTATGGACACACATTGTTCTCCACTCAGTGACTTCATAAATTGGAAACTATTAATGTCCCCACAATCTACACTGAGAAATGGGAGTCATAGGGGAGTTAATCAACTTGCCTCTTTCTAACAGTTACCAAGAAGTGTTGGCAAGACTTGAACCCAGGTAGTATGGCTCTTATTCCTTCTTTGAAGGAAGGAATGAGAGGAGGAAGAGAGTGCAAATGGTGATAAAAGTTCAAGGGAAATCCCTTATAGAAGTCAGGAGTGAGGAAAAGAGTTGTCTTACTTTTTATTCCTATAAACACGCAGGGTTTAACAAAATGGGAGCTTGTCAATTGTCTCCCAAAGTGATCAACACTGTCCATTGAAGTGATTAGCAATATTTTTGGAAAGTCTTCCATTTTCAAGATGTCATTCTTTGTACTAATTACTTCTTTCTTGAGTATTTTCTTAGAGTCAATGTGGATGACAATCCTTTTGTTTCCAAAGTCCTCAAATGGATTGAAGTGAAGTCTCTCAGTCGTGTCCGACTCTTTGCGACCCCATGGACTGTAGCCTATCAGGCTCCTCCATCTATGGGATTTTCCAGGCAAGAGTGCTGGAGTGGATTGCCATTTCCTTCTCCAGGGAATCTTCCTGACCCAGGAATCGAACCTGGGTCTCCCACATTGCGGGCAGAAGGTAAAATGGATTAAAANTCAGGCTCCTCCATCTATGGGATTTTCCAGGCAAGAGTGCTGGAGTGGATTGCCATTTCCTTCTCCAGGGAATCTTCCTGACCCAGGAATCGAACCTGGGTCTCCCACATTGCAGGCAGAAGGTAAAATGGATTAAAATCATGTATTAACTAAACCCAATGCCACTCAGCCTCAAAAGTCTATGCTTACTTCATATTTGATTTCTTATCCAATAATATGGCCAGTCACATAACATAATATTTTAGAGATTCTTCAGTGAGATTAAATGAATTAAGATATTCCACGATGCCAATATCCAGATGCTAACATTTGAATGCAAAGTATTGACTTCTTAGAAAGAAACTAAACATACAGCCCACTTTCATACTCAAGAAATTAAGCTCTCTTACCCTTTTAATAAAAAATTAAAAGAATAAAAATGAAAACTTCATCCTCTCCATCTTTTTCCATTCAGACCTAGCTAGAAATACTCTTCATGTTTTGGGTTCTATCAGCCACTACAGCTTGCACTGCTTTCTTCAGGAATGGTCAAATTCTTTTAAAGTTCTGAGAAATCCTGTTAGTTCAACCACAATTTGTAGACTCTCACTTTCTAAAGAGTTCAAAGAATTAATAAGACACACAAAATTATCACACTATTCAAATTAAGCAATTTCAAATTTAGTTCTCACTTCTGAAAACAGTTATTCCAGGAAAAATATCATCAGAATCCAATATTTAATGATGCCAAAGACCAGAGAGGAAGATCCTTTTGAGAGAAGAAATTGTTCTTGGTAGGAGCCTGGCCAGGGTACCACTCAGTCTGCTCCAGGTGTTCTAAATTCATGATGTGTGAATTTAAACTCACTTGGAAGAACTCTTCCAGCAAGAAGGTAACTCTGGTGCCCTGCAGTCATTTGTCTGAGGGGATAATCCATTTATGCACCTCACCTCCAGCCTGTAAGAGGGACACTTTAAGCTTGCTTGCACAGTTTAGAAGTTTGCAAAGGTGGCAGCCCAGGCTCCAGGGGCCCACTCTCTTATAAGTAGGCACTTCCATTCCTGAGCTGTTGTGGATATTTGCAGTGCCTCTTGCCAGGAAACCTGCCTCTTAGGTAAGTTTTCTCTCTCAACCCAGAGTTAACCAATCTTCTAACTCCCTGAAACAATCAAGTGTGAAGTGATTTTGAAATTTGTGGACAGTCTTCATAACTGGCTCTCCCATTCTTATTTTCTTAGCCCTACATGCAGAAGTGAATTTAGCACATCTAGTCCAGAAATGTCTGGCAATAGCTTCCTAAGGCTAAACCTCACTGGTGTTTAGAAGCCTATGCAGGACTTCACCACCTGGCAATTTTACTTATCTGTTTATTTATGGCTGTGTGAGGTCTTAGTTGTAGCATGCAGGATCTTTTGTTCCTTCTCTCTGGCTGTGGCAAGCAGGCTCCGTAGTTGTGATGTGTGGGTCTAGTTGCCCTAAGGAATGTGGCATCTTAGTTCTCCCACGATGTCCCCTACACTGGAAGGCAGTTTCTTAACCACTGGATCAGGAAACCCACTATCTATCAATTTAAAAGGAGCAAATACAGTTTCCCTCTAAGATCTAAGAGGCCTCTACTGTCTTCCAAGAAATGGAACACTGACCTCAGCCAGTGTTCCTTAGAAGAGCTATGCCTACAGAGGAGGTTGCAGTTCGTTCCCTGAATCGGGATCTCTGTCCTTTCCAGGCCCCAGCCCTTTGAGTCTTTGCCACTCTCTGCATATCTGCTGAGAGCTGAGTGACCTCATCCTGCTCTGCTAAGATGCCACATTCTGTCCCTCATTTTACGTTATCATTCAAAGGTTCCCTCTTATTGCCATCCTTCATTAAGAACCTTTCTTGCAGTCCTAGGGCCTTTATTTAAATCTCTGCTTCCAGGAAAATAGTCATTTGCTTTTGAACAAAAAAACTACTAAATACACTATGCTGTGTTGTACAGTCTGCTCAGTTGTGTCTGACTCTTTAGGACCCCATGGATTGTAGCCCACCAGGCTCCTCTGTCCATGGTGATTCTGTAGGCAAGAATACTGGAGTGGGTTGTCATTCCTTCCTCCAGGGGATCTTCCTAACCCAGGGATCAAACCCAGGTCTTCTATATTACAGGTGGATTCTTTACCATCTGAGATATCAACTTATCTACCGCAACCCAAAATACCATGAAGCTTGGTAAAAATATTTCAGTTTAGTCAATCACGGAATGTAAAAACTTCAACGAGACTAATACTGGCTTTTTCAAGTCACTGAAGTCAGAACAGCAAGGCCCACACCACAGATCTTTAAATCCCCAGCACTCTTCTATGGATATAATTTGCTGCCCATTCTGGGTGCCCGTCCCAGTTTCATCATTTTTGTTTTAATTTTCATTGCTTTTGGTTGATGCACATAATGTCAGAATATTGACAGAACCTCTATGTAATTACTACTGTCCCCCTTTACCCTGGTGTGATCTGAGGAAGCTGAGAAAAAAATCAAGTCAAAATGGAGGCCGAAAAAATATACTGATGGCTCAGTAGTAAAGAATCAACCTAAATTCAGGAGACATAGCAGATGCGGGTTTGATCTGTGAGTCGGGAAGATCCCTTGGAGAAGGAAATGGCAACCCTTTCCAGTATTCTTGCCTGGGAAATCCCGTGAACAGAGGAGTGTGGCCGGTTACAGTCTTTGAGTCACAAGAGACAGGCATGACTTAGCAATTAAACAAAACACAACAACAACAATAAATACTATCAGAGACCAGGTAGGCAGGTATGGTTTCTCAACTGGCTAGGCAAATACTCTAATCTCAGACCTCAGAAATAAGCAGATTTACCCTCCTATCCTGGACAACATAGAATGGAGGAAAATGTATGATATTTGAGGACAAGTTCATGAGTACAAGAGAAAAGAGAACCAAACATGTAGCTACTTGTCTCAAAATAACTAACGAGTTGTGTCACTTCACTTCCACTAAGGTGCAGTGAAATGAAGAAGTGGTGAAAGGCCAGAATGCACTAAGAGGAAATACCTGCTCTTGGAAGGCTGGAGAGGGAAATGGCTTTTCCCTCCTGACCAGAAAGCTTGATTACACACCCATGTCCTGTAACTCACTAAAGGAAACTGTGGTCATTTGGTTCTAAGACTCCCGCTGTTCTCACAATGACCTGCTGTCTTTGTCTGCTGGTAACTTAACAACTCTGTCTTACAGCCTTATTAGTTGTCATTATTGTGGTTATGAGATTACATTTCAAGTATGAAATTCTATGTATCTATTTATATCTCAAGAAATGACTTGCTAAGATGATTTCATTTCCTATAATAGCCTGCTCTGTGGCCACTGGCAAATTTGAAATTGAAAGGCAGAATTATTTTTTTCAATTTTATTATGTGTTTTTGCTCATATCATCGACTAATCATTAAAATCAATTCACTGGGGTTTGGGCAACATACTCGAGTGTCTTAAAATGGTTGAAATTATTTGAATTAGAATATTCCTTATTCAAGTGTTATTTCAGGAGTCACTGAAGCTTTTCAAATTATATCAACTTTAAATTTTTAAAAATATGATTAAAATAATAATCTTATAATAATAAAGCCAAGGAATTTAAAAAGTGTGTTCATACACATCCATTTCATTTAAATTTTATGTCACCCTGTGAGATAGCTATGATTATCTTCTTTGTCAGCACTAAAAATGGAATTAAAAAGTATATGTGACTCTCCAAGGTTATACACTTAAGAAGTAGCATGTCTTGAACCTAAACTGCTATGACTTCTAGGTCAGTGTTTGTTTTCAGATACAGACTTCAGACAAAGAAGGATCCACATGGACCAGGTTAACTTGATAGATTTGATTAATACCCAGCTCTGATGGAGATGAAGTATATTTTCAAATAACATATTTCTCAAAGTTCTCTGAAAAGTTAAATTATTAAGTGGTGGTTCAATATTTCCTTGAGGAATCACCAATGCCTATCTTTATGTGTTTCTTCTAGAATGGCAATAATTATTTCAGCTGATTTTTATTAATTTTGCATTACATCATTAATATAACCCCAAAACTCAGACCTATGATAGGTTCTGCTCAAGGACCTGACAAATGTGGTGTTCATTTCCTGGGACACTTGCATCTAAAATTTCCCATAGTGATGTGACTAAAGATTTTAGTATAAATAAAAATGATCAAAATTATAGTAACATAATAATTTGCATCATTGCTGCTAGGTAAAATGCTCTTTGATTTTTTTGTTGTTGTTGTTTTCAGTTTTCCTGCAGAAAGTGAACAAATTATGAAATACCAGATGTAAAATCAAGATGTATTTATCCCTTAAAAGCCTGAGAACTTGAGAGATATTTCTCACTTATTACTTAAATAAGAAGCTAGGGTCTTGGGTTCAGGTCTCAATTCAGCAATCAGGAAGAAATCTGTAAAATTAAGTCATAGAACTTGATCTCTTAGGGTCATGTTCTGCTGGCTTATGACATGAAGTTAGAAGTAGATTCATTTGATGTCCTTGAATGTCACTTTTCTGACCCACACATGGACCTTTGCTGTCATTTGTTGGTATTTTTATCTCACACTCTATAGAGTCATGGAGGAGAATGTTATTCACTTCTGATTACTGCCTTTTTCATTTGTGCCACTTACAGGCAGAATTGCAACTATAGCTTATACCGATTATTGCAGAAAGATATGCACTATCTCAAGGGTCACTGAAAACCAGATGAAAGAATGATGTGGGATTTCAATTATTCATGTGAAAAGACAGAGTTCTGGATACAGAAAGTTTTAATACTATACATGATTGTACCAGCAGCAATGGAGATAGGAAGACTGAACTTCTTAGGAAGAGAGGAAAGCCCTCTTGTAAAGAACTCATCTCTGATGGTATTGAATCTGCTTCTCTTACTTGACACTTTTGATGATTGACCTCTAAATATTTTTATCTGTTTTACGTGAGGGGACAATAAGTACATTTTTGTTAAAATGTGATTATTAACATGTTTGCTTTTTTCCCCCTCAAACTTATTTTCTAGAAGGCCCTGCAGAAAACAAAATGTTTTTAAAATTTCTAGAGCCTGGAGAAAGGGATTGAGGGAATATTTATTTATTTCCACCTTTCTTTCCTATCTTATTTCTCCTGATTCTACAATATTTTCTCTCTCCAAGAAGTTTTCCCTCACTTTTTCTCAAAAACTACATAATGAATGAACTGATGAATAAATCTGAGGCTGTAAAATGGAATGGAGAGAGAGCAATTGAGGAAAAGTCAGCTGAATGGTAGTTGAGAGGAGAAAGCAGAGCCAGAATGCCTAGGTATTAGGAAGAAGATAATCTGTCCACAGCAAAGTTATAAATCAGTTAGATCAATACAAAGTGCTGAAAGCTCCCCAGTAAAATGCAGCACCAGTAGCCCTTAGTTGCCATATATATACATCCATAAAAATAACTACAAATGACAATCTAGCAAATACATCATTTAATATTTATGCTTGTAGAGCCAATGATATCAACAAACATCTCTCTATTTAGCCTTCACATCGTTGCTAAACACAAATAGGTAAGAGAAGGGTCATCATTTTCCTCTCTGTGTGGGCTGTTCTCACTCAGCCTGGTTCAGCATATCTTTGTCTATTCTCTCAGGAGACAGGTTATATACCTGAACTGCATTAGAAAAGTTAGCAAGTGAAATGAGATTTCCCTTAAGACTCTAACAGTGTTCGTTGGAATATATTTGAAAGCTTACCCTTTAATATAGCAACATTCCTTTCTCTACACTTTTATTACTTTGCAATTAGATCTAATCCCCACAGTCAACACAGAGACACACAAGGAAATAGCATCTTGACTACCTCCTGAAGAAACTCACTGGTCTTCAGACACACACACATACGCACGCATGCACACACACACACACACACACACACACACACATNTCTCTACACTTTTATTACTTTGCAATTAGATCTAATCCCCACAGTCAACACAGAGACACACAAGGAAATAGCATCTTGACTACCTCCTGAAGAAACTCACTGGTCTTCAGACACACACACATACGCACGCATGCACACACACACACACACACACACACACACACATCTTCTATATACCATGGCGTTTGCCTGGCAAACAGAAGAAAAAGGAATAAGATCTAGACCCAGAATTTTGATGTAATTAGACCTCAGCTGCATTTACCTCACTATTTTCATTGGAGTTCAACTCACAAATTTGCACACACCATCACGCACAGATTTCCCTAATCTAGAACAACCTTCACAATCATTTCTTATTTTAAAATCTTATCTATCTTCATAAATTAACTGATATTCTTTATACCCCACAAGACAGTTCTGGACCAATCTACACACACATATGTTCTTTCTTTTATAAACTTAGGCCATTTCTAATTATTATCAAAATCCATTATCTGAAAACACCCAGGCACACACTTATGATATGTATAGAACTCTCAAATACTATCCAATTTTAATTTAATTTGTACAAATTGGAGCTTATTGGATTCTTCTTATGTATATGACTCTGTGAATAAGGTCCATGGCTGTAAGCCAGCTCTTATGTCATGGGTCATAGCTCCAAAAAAGGCATTTTCTAAAGCTTCATGTGGTTATGAGCTTTACATTTTTCACTTGTGTGTCAAAGGGGAAAGGAAAGAAGAAAATATTAATGCAGGAAAAGAAACAAAGGAAAAGAATAGAAATATGCTCTAAGATTCATACTTCTTGTAAAGGCAGCACTCATGAGCAGAGAGCATGGAGCTGAGAATGTATGAAGGGAATGGAATCTATAATGGCTCCCAGAGATAAGAATTGCATCTCAGTGAGAATGTGGTAACATAATAAGGACAGAAGTGCACTGGTAGCTCTGGAAGTAGGATTAGTGGAAAGAGTCTCTGTCCCCAGAGACTGTAAATGTCAGGAATGAATATGTAAAACATTGAGATTTAGCAAGACTTTCACTTTACACATGTAATCTCTTAAATTGATTCCCAAAATTATTTCCCCCCTCTAAACTTTCTTCCACCTTATGTTGGGGCCATTTGAAAAAAGGTAAATATGGCATATTTCTCAGATATACTGTATACTGCAGGCTTAGTCTCAGGAAAATCAGTAAGTTTTCCTAAAGCTACTGGAGGGTTTTGATTCCATAGAGTTATGCCTTATTTGTCTACAACTGAATAGTGAAATCCTTGAGATCAGCAACTATGTTTAGTCATCTCTCTTGGACTGAATATTTGTGTCCCTCCAAAATTGATATGTTGAACCCTAATCCTGATGTGATGGTATTTGGAGGTGGGCCTTTGTAAGGTAATTAGGTCATGAGGATGAAGTGCTCATACATAGCATTAGTGCACTTATAGGAAGAGATCAGAAAGCTAGCTAGCTCTCTTCCCACCACATGAGAATACAATGAGGTCAGTCACCTGCAAGAGAGCTCTCACCAGAAACCTGCTGGCACCCTGATCTGACTTACAACATCCAGCACTAAGGAAATACATTTTTATTGTTGATAACCAGTTTATGCTATTTTGTTATAGCAGCCTGAGGCGACTAAGACATCATTCTTATATTTCCCCTAAACTTATCACAACATTTTTCACATGATATTTGATTAAGATTATGTTAAACTTGTCCTTCTTGATTCTTCATGATTGAAAGCTGAAGAAGTCGCTCAGTCGTGTCCGACTCTTTGCGATCCCATGGATTGTAGCCTATCAGGCTCCTCCGTCCATGGGATTTTCCAGGCAAGAGTGCTGGAGTGGACTGCCATTTCATTCATTAGGAATATTCAACATTCTTTCCTAAATGATGTAAACTTGTCCAGTTAATTAAAATCCAAAACCAGCAACATTATTGATTTATCCTGAGTGTAATGAAAAGTCAGGTGGGTGGAACTGATAATACACCAAAAGCTTCTTTTTTACCATTATTTTTACAGCTTAGAGCTGTGTGTGGAATTGCCTTTGAAAACATTTGTGCTTCTCATTTAGATGAGCTCTATGACATGCAGAGAAAGATGAAAAACAATCTCTGTGTGAAGTCGCATATGAAGGATTAGTTCTAAATTTACCAGCCACTAATTCCTTTGAGTGATCATATTTGTTCTTTGATTACACATAACCTTACTGATTTCAAAGCAAAAGAGCAGGAGGAGATGAAAATGCTTGAATCACATAACAGCCTCGGGTGGTGCCTTTGGCACTGAAGAACTGACATTCTATTTCCAAGTCTCAAAATATATGAGACATAACAGACTTAGGGCAAATTTGGTGCAGTAGCAACAACCCATGGCTATCCTGGAATAAATGCCCAGCAGAAGACATAGTGTCCATGCAACCCAGACAAGGAGCATGAAGGGATGGAATTGGAACTCCCTGACTTATGGTTTCTTAAGGAAAGTTTAGTGGTGTCACATAGGAAGGAGCATGGAGGAAATGCCTCTGGACCTTGGAAAAGTTCTTTGCCAAACAAGAAAAGATTCTTCTCTCTTGAGAGGAATTAAAACTCTTGCTTATTATTGATTGCTTAAAGCACTTTGTGCCAGAGAGTTGCTGGAGATAGATGTAGAGCAATCGATAAAAGATAGGGAGTTGCAGAGTATACCAGAGATAATAATCTCCCTTAAGGAATTAACATATAAAGACCAAATAGTTAAAGTCAAAGGTTGAAAAAGCACATAAAACTATACATTAAACCATTTTATACTATAAGTATACAGTTGTTCATTTTTGTTTTTTGTACAAGTTACAGTTACTGAGTGATTATTATATATCAAGTATTATACTGAATATTTCACAATATTATTGTTTTTAAATATAACCAATATATTTAACCAGATATTTATATCTTGGTTATATCCATTAACCATAGATAACCAAGAAGATATCTATCTATCTGTCTATTAGCCCTAGAAAAGCCAGTGGTGCTTTCCAGTCTGAATCCGACAGCCTGAGAACTGGGATGTAAATTCCAGTCTGAGAGCAGAAGATAAAATGAGATGTCTCACTCCAGCTGTGAGGCAGAAAAATAAAAGGTTGAATTCCATTTCCATCCACTTTTTGTTCTATTCAAACCATCAAGAGGTTGGATGGTGCCCATCTACTTTGAGGAGGACAGTTTACTGATTCAAATGGATTCAAATGCTAATCTTATAGGAAACACCTTCACAGACACACCAGAAAAAGTGGTTAATCTGGGCACCCCGTGACAAGTCAACACCCAAAATTAACCATCAAAATATCCTTACGTGATAATATCTGGTAGATGTCTTTTAACTCAGGTTATCTATAGATGTAATTTTTTTTTTTTTGAGAATCACTAAACCTAAATTGGGACACATTATAATTGAGCATGTCTAGCTGAGACATGTGGTGTTGGAGAAGACTCTTGAGAGTCTCTTGGACTGCAGTGAGATCCAACCAGTCAATCCTAAAGGAAATCAGTCCTGAAATTTCATTGGAAGGATTGATGCTGAAGTTGAAGCTACAATACTTTGGCCACCTGATGTGAAGAACTGATTCATTGGAAGAGACCCTGATGCTGGGAAAGATTGAAGGTGGGAGGAGAAGGGGATGGCAGAGGATGAGATGGTTGGATGGCATCACTGACTCAATGGACATGAGTTTGAGTAAGCTCTGGGAGTTGGTGATAGACTGGGAAGCCTGGTGTGCTGCAGTCCATGGGGTTGCAAAGAGTCTGACGTGACTGAGTGACTGAACTGAACTGAATCAAGACATGCTATAAATATATACAATTAATGGAGGAGAATAAACAATAATTCCTTATTTCTGATAGAGATCTCCAATGCTATATTACTGAGAAACAAATTTTGTCTCATCTGACTTCTCTCTGGAGTGCATAGTTTTGCTGCTACCAACTACAGTCTATGATAAAATATTTGCTTCTTGCTTCAGAGATCATCAAGTTTAGTAATTTTAGAACATGTTGAAGGGAAGAAACCAATTCTGACTCTATGTTGGAACTGTTTCTTTGACTTGCATTTCATTGCTTTTGTTACTACAATCATACAGAATGGTTTGCCTCAGAGAATCCTGCCCCTCTGCCTGACTGTTAAACTAAGAGCCTTTGTTCAGAACACTGTCCACCTATGGATGACAGGAAGGAAGAAGTTAATACATCCCCTGCCTCAGGTTTGCCATTCTAGGAGATGTTTGCAAGATGAATGGCCCTTTTACTTTGCTTCCTTCCCTCCCCTCATCTCTAATCTATAAAATAACCTGGCATCCAGATCTCAACAAAATGATTATTTTGAATACAGAACAATCAGAATCCTCTTTGTTCTATTTTTCTGGAGTACCCTGATTAATGCAGACAATTAGGTTAGGAGATAAAGATTCTGGTGCTCAGGGAAGATAAAGTTGAGTAAACAGCAACCTGTGCAGAATCCTGCCTTAGCAAAGTTTTTCTTGTTTTTCTCTTGGGAATGCTGTGAGCTACACCTACAAATGTAAACAGTCAGTCAATAGCATTGTAAACAAAGGCAGCTATGTTTTGTAGTTCATAGAAATTCAATTAGAAAGAAATTTCACATCTTATTTCCCCTTTTGAAAACCAATTGTCTTCACATTGCTAAATTTAAGACTGATGGGTATAAAAGTGTCTTGACATTGGTGAACTATATTATAGTCTTCAAATCTTCTTGCCAGCACTTTTTGGAATACATTGTGTTCATACATTAATTCATCTATTCATTAATCTAGTCATTTCAGAACAACACGTGGAATGCCTGCTCATATTCCTTGTCAGACATGTTTTACATGTTGTGAAGGAAGGGATGGGCAAACAGGAAAACTCCTATGCTGGCAAACACAAACAAATAAGCATGCAGTGTAATATCAGTTATAAGTGATAAGAGAATGAAAAAAAATCTGGGAAAAGAAAGAGAGGGTATCTAGAAGGTTGGAGGTACATTTTAAAATAAAACATTCACTTATTTACGAAATAGATCCATAGACTTAGAAAACAATCTTATGATCACCAAAGGGGAAAGGGAGGAGGGATCAATTAACTTGAAATTAACAGATGCACAACTACTATCTATACAATAAACAACAAGGACCTACTATATAGTGCAAGGAATTATATTCAATATCTTATAATAACTTGTAGTGGAAATGAATCTGAAAAATTTAACTGAATCACTTTTTTGTACACCTGAAACTAACACAACATCATAAATCAATTACACGTCTATGAAAAGATTTAAAAAATGAAAATAAAATGAGGTGTTCAGAGATGGGCTTTGCTGAGGAAGTAGCAGTTAAATAGCATCAGAAATAAGGTACAGGAGCAAGGGAACGTATTTCTGGGGTGTGAACATTCCAGGATAAACAAAAAAACCCCAAAACTCTGAAAAGAAGT